>VZRL01006431.1:115558-150448 GCA_013397895.1 Origma solitaria | reverse complement strand
ATAAAAGGGTATATAAAATATATAAAAGGGTATATAAAATGTGTAAAAGGGTATATAAAATGTATTAAAGGGTATATAAAATATATTAAAGGGTATATAAAAGAGAAAAGGCAAAAAATCATCACACATCACTGTGCCTTGGTAATTATTTCCCCATCCTGAGGTACAGACCGGCTCCCCAGCCTGCAGCTCCATGCCCAGCTAGACCCTATTTCCCAGCCAGCCCTGACTGATTTCCCCCGCCAGCCCTGATTCCCCATTTAGCCCTAATTCCCAGCTAGCCCTGATTCCCAGCCAGCCCTGACTGATTTCCCCCGCCAGCCCTGATTCCCCATTTAGCCCTAATTCCCAGCTAGCCCTGATTCCCAGCCAGCCCTGACTGATTTCCCCCGCCAGCCCTGATTCCCCATTTAGCCCTAATTCCCAGCTAGCCCTGATTCCCAGCCAGCTCTCAGGAGCAGCTGTTCCCCAGCAGCCGATGAGCCCTGCTTGGCGAGCAGCAGCTGCTTGTCTTGCAGCTTGGGGAGCTCCCCAGGAGCTGCTGCTGTCTGGATCAGCCCCTGGGCTGTGTTTCCAGCTGTGCAGGGATCTCCCTTCCCGCAGGCAGGTCTGTGCCTGGCACAGCACTCAGGAGGTGCTGTGTGAGACGTGGGAAGGCTCTGGTGTTCGCAGGGAGCGCAGCACTGATGGTGCTGAGCCAGCAGCTCTCCTGCCTGTGGCTCTGGAGTGACAAAAAACACTCAGCAGATCCGTCTCGCTGCTGGTGGAGGTGTGGGCTCCTGGCTGTGTGAAACTGCAGCCCTGCTCACTTGCTGGGGTGATATCTGTGTGCATGGGAGGATGCTGTGCTGCACGAGAGCCACAGGCTCTCAGATTTGGCCTGGCAGGCTGAGCCCCTGGGGAGGTCACAGAGAGAAGGAAAATGAGGCCCTAACCTGCTCAGCCTGTGCCTGTATGGGAACGCCTACTCCTGAAAGTTAAATAACAGCAATTGTGAGCCATGCAGGAGCAGACTGTGAGGTTTTCCAGCAATCAAAGCAGTGTGAACTGCTGGCAGAAAACCTCATGGCAGTTTGCTCCGCTCCCATCGCAGGGAAGATCTCTGTGGCAGCGCTAATGGCAATTGACAAATCGATACAGCAAAACCACCAATAACTTCATTTTAAAAAAAAAATAATCTATTTTAATCACGTTAGCCAGATCATTAGAAAAATGTGTGTAATGGGAGGAGGACAGTCTGTGGCATCACTGTGAGATACCTAAAGCTGAAGCTGCTGACAGGAACCCCAGAGGGGAGCCAGGCATTACTCTGCTGCAGCAGTGCCATCCTGTTGGATTTTAACCTCTCCATGCTTTGCCAGAGGGAGATTTCCCTGTGACATCAGAGCTCGGGTTCCCTCTCCTCCCTCCCCAAGCCAAGGCAGGCAGCCCAGTCCTGGCAGACAGGGGGGCAGTGCCAGGCAGCAGAGGGACAGGCCAGGCTAAGTGCAGCATCCCAAACTCCAGACAAGAGAATTGTGCCAGCCCCCAGCACCTCCTGGGCAACATCTTCCACTACAAAACCCCTGGTGGAGAAAAAGGACAGGTCACTGCAAATACTGGTGTTCAAAAGGGTCCAGCAGGAGAGTGGTCATGGCCTTGCACTGTTTGATGAATTATTTAGTGCAAGCGCTGGTCACAATTTGGGAAACCCCACAATTTGGGTAGTCCTGTGTGCCTTCCATGCATGCCATGGAATACTCTGGAGGGATGCGGGGGCTGTAAGTCAAAGGTTGTTACCAAGTGAGGAGCATTAAAAAACTTCTTTCCTCTAGGCACATCCCAGAAAACAGACCTCCACAGTAATTTCCCAATAAATGTTTAGCTGCAAGGGCAGCCTTTGAATCTTGGTGAGATTTAGGGGAAAAACGAAAGAAAATTATTGCTGGTAAAACACATATGTTTTTCAAGACATACATATTTGCAGCAACAAAAATGAGAGTTATCTCATGCATAAAGTGTGATGAATCACATGTGTTCTTGGTATTGTTGGTTAAATTATGCCTAACCCCCTTCAGGTCTCTTTGAAGATCAAACTTATGTCCCACATCTTGCCAGCTAGCACCAAGGCCCTAGAAGAGAGTGTTGCCTTTTTCACTGGTCTTAGAATTATGAGGCAGACACGGTCAAAGGGATAAAAGGGTTTTGCCTTTAATCAGTATTTAATAGGATCTGAGATGTACACACTGTGTAACACGTATGCAATTTTTATAGACCTTGCAAATTAGCATATCTGTCTAAAATCCCCCAATAAGAAGCTTAATAAATTAATGTCCCCCTACTCTAAAAAATTCCACCCCGATGAGGCTTGAGCTCAGTTTACAAAATATTTTCCAGAGAGAAGGTTTCAACCAATGTTGAAACGTCGAGTTTTTGATAGCATAGAGCTCTCAGGTCTCCTCTTGTGAATGTTTGATTTTCCTTCCTAGCAGAACCCCAAACCTAAGCTAGAATATCAGACTACAAGAAATACAAGCATGTAGGCTAAGGGTACAGAGGATACAGAGGATATATAAAAGGTATAAAAAATGTATAAAATGGCATATAAAAGAGAAAAAGCAAAAATCATCAGGCATCAAGAGCAGGCCTAACTGCTGTACACAGTAATAGGATATGCATTTGGAGCACAGACAGATCTCTGGGATGCTCCTCTTTAACCAGGACTACTCTTGAGTGGACTGCCACTCAAGGGAGGGGATTTTTCTTACTCGAGGAGAAAACACAGGTCCCTGAGCAGAGGACAGCACAGTCCTTTTATACCCACTCTGTGGTAAAATATAAATATTTGGATTTATATACCAGTCTGTGTGTGTAAATCCAAATCTATCTAGTCTGTGGTATATAATTCCTGCAAAGCCTATGCAAGCTGCAGCCCCCAGGCCATCCTGGGCAGGTGGCAGAGGCTGCTCTGTGCTTCCCTCCCTGCTCCTGCAGCAGGACAGTGTGTAGGGGTGTGTATGGGGTGAGTGGCTGCTCCTGATCCATGGGCACCCTCCACTGCCTGTTTTGTGAACCATTGCTGCCCCAGCAGCAGTTGGGTGCCCCTGAAGTGCTCCCTGGTGTGTGAGTGATGCTGTGCAGTGTCTGTGCCCCAGCACTGAGCGGGAAGTCAGCACAATGCCCCGAGATAAGCTATCCACTGGAAATGTGGCAGGAAGTCATTAAAGACTTCCTGAGCCATTCCCTGGGAAAAAACCACCTCCAGGCTCCAGCAGCCAGAGGGCTTGCACTGCCAGGGCTTAGAAATCAAAAGAATTACTGAAATAAGCCAATGTCAGCAGCTCCAGCAGGGAGCCCTCTGCTCCAGATGGATCCTGTGCCCACAGGGTCGGGGTGGAGATGGGTGACAAGATTAGGGGACATGTGCCAAGGGCTCTTTGGAGCTGGCTTCCTCCCAGGGAGGCTCATCTGAGCCTCCCTAGGGGTTTGGGGGCTACGAGAGGTACAGACATGGACCGGTCTGAGTCCTCTGGTCTGCAAAGTTTGTAAATCCCTGGAGGTGAAAATAAATGAGTGTGGTTTAGAATTTCATGATATTCGCGGGATTTGCGGCAGCAGGCAGAGGAAGCTGGCGAGGAAGCAGGCAGAGACTCTCAAGATGGCGAAAAAGAGAGTTTTATTTACAGAAACTTCTTTATATATCCATTAATAATGTAGCAACCATTGGTCAGCAGAGAATCCACCTCCCAAAGCCATTGGTCACAGCTCTACAGCACCTAATACTAAACACAGAGATTAAGAAAGTACAAGAAGTGCAGCTTATCTCTATTCTCCATGAGAAAGAAGAGAAGGATTTCTAAAACAGTGCAATTACAAATGAGCGCTTATTTTAAGAAAATTGTTTGGTTGCTCCATGAGCTCTCACCCCCAGCTCCAGGAGGGAGATTCACAATGAGCTCTCTTGGACAATGGGGAAAAGACAGTTCTGCCATCAGGAGGCAATCAGAGCTTGGGACAGGCGGGTGAGCAGTAAGGGAGACCAAACCAGGTGAAGGCAAACAGCTCCAGTATTTGTCCAGGATTTGTATTCAAAGAGACTTGACAGGGGTTAGGCATATTTAAACGATGATACCAAGAATGCATGTGACTCATCTCACCTGATGAATGGGATAACTCTCATTTTTGTAGCTGCAAATATGTATGTCTTGAAAAATATATGTGTTTTACCAGCAATAGCTTTCTTTTGTTTTTCCCTTAAATCTCACCAACCAAGATTCCAAGGCTGCTGTCATAGCAGTTAAAAATTTATTGGGAAATTACCATGGAGGTCTGTTTTCTGGGATGTGCCTAGAGGAGAAAAGTTTTTTAAACTGTGAGATTATTTAACTGTTGAAATACTTAGTATTCAGAGTGAAAACAAAGCCATCACATTATGGTCAAGGGAGAAGAGTCAAATACTTTTATTTCACAGTGATCATTTTCTCACTTGAAGAGATGAGCAGAATAAAGAGACTCTTATTGAAACAAAACAAACAAACAAAAAAACTCCCAAAAAACAACAAGAGAGGGGAAAAAGGGAAAATTAGACAGCCAAGTTTCTAGTTTTGAATGCCTGCAAAATTCCTACAAGTGAATTTGTGTCATCAGATAGCCTGCTAGGGTCTACCAACCAACCCTCAGCATGCACCTGGCTCAGGGGCTGAGCGCAGGCAGGAGGAGGAACAGAAAAGAGTAATTTGAAGCTGTCACTGAACTTG
The DNA here is from genome assembly GCA_013397895.1 of Origma solitaria. Lineage (NCBI taxonomy): Eukaryota > Metazoa > Chordata > Aves > Passeriformes > Acanthizidae > Origma > Origma solitaria. Next base: position 145,712 of record VZRL01006431.1, on the reverse strand, counting down.
GCCAAAATGCGTATGGGAATTTTTCTGCTATTTGTTGTTTATATGCTATTTGAATTTAAGACATTTACTCCTTACATTCTGAACCTTGCTTACAGTCCTACCAAAGATGATACAGCTTTATATCCATTTGGATCATTTGCTGAGCACGTGTTCTTTTTAACAGACAAAATGCCGGAAATAAGATGTTTCTCTTTTTCAAGTTAACATTTATCAGATTTTTTTTTTCTCTCCAGTAATAGAATTGTTAGCCCATAAGATAGTGCAGGCTGGTCTGTGCTGAGCAGGAAAAGGTTTGGGGATGAGGATTGTGACACATATTTGTCTTACCTGTTTGGCTGTAGCAGTGTGGCATCGTGCACAGCAGCCAGCAGTCCTTTCTTCTCTTGTTGGCTAAGGAACTGTTGCTTTTCAGCTGGTAAAAATATGACACACAGACAGTTAAAAAGGGGTAAAAGGGTTTTACTTCAGTATTTTAATAGGATTCAAGGTGCACAGCTCTTCAAAGGTGGAACACGCTGAGATGCACACTCGGTATAACACATATACAATTTTATGAACCTTGAAAATTAGCATTTCTACCCAAAATCATTCAATAAGAAACTTAACAAATTAAGTAATTGTCCTCTTGTTCTAATTACCCCCCCTAAATGAGGCTAGAGCTCAGTTTACAAAGTATGTTCCAGAGAAAATATGCTCTCTAGTTTGAGATAGTATAGAGCTCTCTGCCCTTCTGCTGTGAATATTTGATCTTTTTGCCTTGCAGGACTCCAAACGAAGTTAAAATACCAGACTACAAAAATTACAAGCATGAGGGGCTAAGGGCACAAAAGGTGTAATGAAGGGTACAAAAAATAGGAAAAGGGTATAAAAAATGGATAAAGGGGTATATAAAAAAGAAAGGCAAAAAAAATCATCAGGCATCAGAACCTAAGAAACGAAAAGGGGTTTTCCTATCTCAGTCTCACAGTATGGATCTCACATATACATTCTCTCTTCCCACAGGAGAGAAGGAAAATAGAGCTGAAAAAATCAGGCGTATCCAGCAGGATTCCAAGGGGGAAAGGCTTGACACGGACACAGGGACACCCTCCAGGCCTGGGGACAGCATCGTCCAGCCTCGCTCTTGCTGAGGAAGCTCTCCACCCAACGCTGAGCCATGAATTTCCTGCGGCGGCGCCTCTCGGACAGCAGCTTCGTGGCCAACCTGCCCAATGGCTACATGATGGACCTGCAGCGCCCCGAGAGCTCCACCAGCTCGCCGGTGTCCCCCGCCACCGAGAGGAAGCACCTGCAGCCGCCCCAGCCCTCGCACTCCTCCTCCACAGGCTCCAGCATCTTCAGCTCCATCTCCAGCGCCATGAAGCAAACCACGCAGGCGGCGGCAGGGCTGATGGAGCACTCGGCCAGCCCCGCACCCCCCGTGGCACCCAAACCCAAAATCCTGCTGGTGGTCGATGATGCGCACACGGACTGGTGAGTCGGGGGCCATCCCCCCGCTGGATGTGGCTCCAGGACCTGGGGAGGATGAGGTGGTGCCTTCTGCTGGTCTTAGAGTTATGAGGCAGACACAGTTAAGGGATAAAAGGGTTTTATTTCGGTATTTAATAGGATCCGAGGTGCACAGCTCTTCAAGGTGGAACACACCGAGATGCACACGTAACACATATACAATTTTTATAGACCTTGCAAATTAGCATTTCTGTCTAAAATCCCCCAATAAGAAAGTTAATAAATGAAGTCATGTCCCCCTATGCTAAAGAACCACCTCCCCTAGATGAGGCTTGAGCCCAGTTTACAAAATATATTCCAGTGAGAAGGTTTCAACCAAGGCTGACACCTCGAGTTTTCGATATCACAGAGCTCTCTGGTCTCCTCTTGTGAATGTTTGGTCTTCCTGCATAGCAGAACCCCAAAGCTAAGCTAGAATATCTGACTACAAAAATTACAAGCATATGGGCTAAGGGTACAGAAAATATATAAAAGGGTATAGAAAATATATATATATATAAAAAAATATATATAAAAGATATATATTTTAATATATATTAAAATATATTAAAAAAAGGTGAAAATCATCAGGCATCAGAGGGATCTGGGAATCACAGATAATCTGTATGGCGTGCATGGATATTTTCACATCTGGGTCACCAGCTCTGGCCCCAGGTTGGTGTCTGTCAGACAGCTTGGTAAATGGCAGAGTGGGGTTTTTCATAACTTTATTGGTAAAAAATAATTTGGTATTTTCATTTTAATTTGGTATTCTTTGATCAACTTCTTCACAGCCTCAGTATATGAACACCCACAGGGCATTCTCGGCTCAGCAGGCTTAGCCAAGAATATCTAGCAACAATTCTAAAAGGTCGCAGCTGAAGGTGTGTTAATGATGTGGTTCAGGACCTTAACCCACTGTGCCAACTCTAAAAATTAAAAGTGACTCTATCTCTCCAGCTCTCCATCTCTCCTGAGCTTTTCTCTGTATACAACTTTATATATAAATTATTAAAAGATAACCAAGCTTCCTGCTACTTGTCAAGGGCCCTTTACCTGCTTAGCATAACAACAACTATTGGCAAAAAGATCTCAGGCTCATCTAAGCCTCAGATTTGTCTTGCTCATGCAGTTTCCTTTGCAAACAGAAGTTTGGAAGTTTGTTTCCTATGATATTGGGCAACACAGTACACTTTCCAAAGGGCAGGACAATTGAAGCCTTCTGAAATGTTAGAGAAATTACTTACTGCTTTTCGTATGCTCCTTTTCAAAGTCAGCTGGTTTAGAAAGCTTTAGGCAACCTGTCTGAGAGACTTATCTCGGGGAAAAATCCAGAGAATGTGTTGAGGAGATGCTCCTGTTTCATCTGCCAGCTTGTCACAAGACAAAAGAAGGAAAGAGCAGCACAGGTAAAGAGGTAGTATAAAAGACTTCAAAATGAAAGAAGTTGGGTTAGTGGGTCTTGGCCAAGGGAGATTATTTTATTTTTCGTTTCCTCCCACACCACTCTTCAGTACAGTTGTCACCTTTGGTCTTCTCTGTTTAACTAGAAGAGTGGGGACAAGGTGAGACCTGCTTTTTTAGGTGCATCTTCACAAATCCAAAGCTTAGCTCTTACCAAAACGAGACCATGACTGAGTACAACCAGGTCAGGCATCTTCAGCCAGCTTGAAGTAAGAGAAGGGAAAACAGTGGGATTTTTCTCAAAGGAAGGACAACTTCTTAACTGAGTGGGAAAATCCCTGCTGAGGTTGTCCCCAGGAATATTTCCCCGGTGTCGTTCCTCCCAGCAGCTCATTCAGTCAGCAGCACCAGTCTGGCTCAGCAGAGCTGATCTCTCTCCCGGTGCCCCACGAGTGTCCCCAGGCTGATGCTCACCCATCTCTGTCTCTGCCGAGTGTTTTTGCAGTTCCGTGGAGATGCTGCCAGGTGGCAGTCCCTTAACACAGCATCCTCCGGCCGGGAATGGGAATGCCTTTCAGCTCCAGCGTGGGGGCTCAGCCCGCACTGTGCAGCCCCAGCGCTGCAATCAGAGAGCAAAGCCCCAGCTCAAGGGCAGTGTAGTTTAAACTTGAGATTAAAGGTGCTGAAGGTAGTCAGGGCAGTGTGAAGGACAGGGAGGGGTTGGACCCTGCTGCAGTGTTTTCATGGTTTTAAACACACAAGCTTGGTTTGAATCCCTGCCTTTGTGTCTCCCAGCTGCTGTTCTGTTCTGTCCTGCACTTTGTGGTGTGAGCTGAGCTTGCTGAGGGGCCAGCAGCTGGAAATAAAGAGGAAATAAAGAGAAATAAAGAGGAAGCATAACTGCCCATGCTGTGCTCCCTCCTCCACTCCTGTGAGCCCTCCACGCTGTCCTGGCTGTCCCCCTGCTGTCCATTCCTGCAGTTTAGAGGATTGATGGGACACCCCTTTCATTTATCCCAGCTCTGACTCAGCCCACAAGTCTGCAGGTGTCAAATGCTGCTTGCAAAGCCTCCCTGCCTTTACTTTCTCTAAGGCTGTGAGGACACTGAGCAGAATTAGTGTATGAATTCATGATCATACCCTGATGTATGTATGACGTGAAAAGCAAGGAAAGAACATTCCCAGCCCTTGCCTGCCACGGCTCTTTGCAGCACGGACAGAAATACAAGCCTGGGAACTTCCCCATCCCAGAGGCAGGGCATGGTCCTTTCTGAGAGAGCATATCAACTGCAGTGGGCCAGGAGTGCTTCTAGCTGGTTGATTTTTGTGTCTCCAGGAAACTCAGCAAGCCCTTGAGAGCAGCACTGAAGAGCAGTGGCCCCATGGCTCCGTGGATGGTAATTTTTGGTAAGGTCCTTCCGAGCAATGCCGGTGATCCCCCTGGGCTCAGCCAGGGTGTTATGTGAGTTCAGGCTGAGCAGGCTCAGGAAGCAGTGTTTGCCTCGGGAGAGCCCAGCTGACGGAGCTGGTTATCCAGGGACTCTGAATATCCACTCTACATCGTGTAGGGAAACAGTCCCAGACTTTGGGAGGTGAACGACAGCACATTGTTGCTTCTGTGCTGGTGATTGTGGGTTTTGGAAGGAGCATGGTGTTTGTAGTGCATTTCACCTCTGCCTGCTCTGGTCTTTCTACTTGTGAAACCTTTGCGTTTGGTTTTCAAGAAACCTTTTCCATCTCCTTTTGAAATCTTTTGCTAAAGAAAAGCCCAAGAAATAACTACTGAACAGCTGCTCTTATATTAATGGTGGGGGGCTCCCACAGTGCCTTGTCCCCCAGAGAAAGTTACACAGGGTTTACAACAAGGAGCAGCTTGTTCAGGCACAGGAAGGGTGAGAGACAGTGGAATCTGCCATTTGATTTCCCTTCTCTCAATGAAAACACTTTCTCAGAACTGGAAACTGCAGCAATATTGCCAAGCCCGACACGAATTTATCATCACTGTTTGTATTTCAGCAATGGCTGCGTTGTGGATTAGGATGAGGTGTTGCACAAGTGCTTGACGAAATCCTTCAACAACCCAAACAGGCAAGTGCATGTTGAATGCACTTTAAAGTGACAAATGGCAATCCTTTCTATTCTTGAGGAGCTACTCTGACGGCAGAGTACAGCACTCAATTTCTCTCTGAGATCTGAAGGAAAGACAGAGCATCCATGGCAATCCATGGCCTGTCTTCCACCATAAAATCCTTGCTGTTCTTGACATGCAATACGCTCTGGTTTATTCCAAAGGCGAAGTACTATAAAAATAATGTGAGTCCCACAGAATATGATCAGCTGCTTTCTGCATTAGCAGCAGTAAAAGAAAGGTACATTCTATTAAAAACAAGGGAACTCACCCAGCTTTCTGTTAAAGTGGCAGCATTTTGACGGATTTTCCATTCTCCTCGACGACACTCTAGACATTGCAAGGAAGCCCGCAGTGAATTGCCATGTGTAGGATGTGCATGAGAGGAAAATCCTATTTATACAGCTCCCTTGTACTCCTGGCTGTGACAGGCACACAGAGCAGAGAATGTACCTGTGCATCGACTCTCCAGGGAGAAGCTTGGCTTCTCTTCAGTCATTATTGGCATGTTTTTCATCTGGGGAGCCTCCACCTGGAGAATGCTGCTCCTTCTGGTGGCCTGGGAGTCTCTGTGCCTTGGGAGACTTCCAAAAACACATCCACAGCTCACCTGCAGCAGCTGCCAGAAGAAATGGAGCTCGGACACGAATCCACGTGCACGTGTTAAACACAAACACATAGCAAAGGGGAGCAGGACCACGAGGAAGGGGCACAGCAGAGCTCCAGGTTTGGGCACAAGGGTCAGCTCTGCAGCCTGACCTCAGCCAGGAGGAGAGCATCCCACCCTGGCAATCTCCTCGTCCGCCATGCTATTGAGCAAAATTATGCTCTTGCTGGAGCGAATTTCTCAGCAGATCAAACAGGATTTTGTACAGTGAATTATTAACCCCCATCCTCTGTGAAAGTGCTCAGCTCTCCAGCCTAATGCCTCCTGTTTAAACAGCTTATGGGGGAAGTGATCAAGCCCAGCTAAGGCTCCTATTAGCCACACATGCTAAAAGCATTGCTCTCTAGACCAGACTGCATTACCAAATTGTTCTTGTTGCGTTTGCTGGATAGCTGAGTTACATTTGTGAAACAGCTCCTGTGGCTTTTCAAAGCCATTGCTGTGTTTTGTCCACGTTTCAGGCAGTTCCAAGAGCTCATCATGCTGTGTTTGTTCCCTTGCCCAAAATACAGATGCCCTGTGTGCAGCAGTTCCACAGGTGAGCATTGGGACTTGCTTCACCAGGAGATAATTCACAGAGGACATTTTAGGAGACACAAGATTGCATTGTTTTTTCTTTCTCCCTTTTAAATTGCCGCCCAATCTGCCTGAACGTACAGTCTCCAAAAATTTTAAGATCAAGGAAGAGAAAAACTGTGATTAACACTGAATGAAATCCTCTTAATACATTTGAAATGGTGCTTTGTATAACAGTAACGTCATGATTCAGGTCTAATTATGGACTGATTTGACAGGATTACTGTTTTATACTGGTCAAAGGGAATTATCAATTTTTTTTCAAAATAAAATGATTTTTACTTCATGAAACATGAAAATATTGAGCCCTAAATACGTCATTTACCCAAAAATATGATTGGTCAAATATTAACACTCTAATACTGAATTTTAGTAACATGGGAGTTCCTAAATCCTATTTTTTTTCAAGGAATTCCTTTTAAAAATATTCAGGGAGTGTCATAAGTGATTTCATGCTTTCAGTAGGCTGAAGGTGATATAATAAGGCTCCATTCTAAGAGGAATATCTCTGTACCTGACTCATTTAAACATAATGGGGAGTTTTGGAGTTTAAGCTTGAACTGAGGAATTTGCTGGTTAAACTGCAAAGTTTTGCATATATTTCCTGATAAGAAAGTCCCAAATTGTCTCACATGGTGGTCATTGACAATAGATTATTGTGAATTATCTTTTTTTATACAGTGGTGACCTTTTAAGGTTTCACAAGTTCTGTGCAACAATGCAGCAATAATTAAAAAAAACTTACACTTAGAATTTCCGTTTCCACAAATCTGGTTAAAAAGCCCTTCTATTTTCATCCTTTAGCCTTGTCTACCCAGGACCAAATAATTTTGTTCCTATAATTCTTGCCAAATTCCACTTTTTGAGAAGTGGAAAGCAGAAAGAGGAGGCAATTTTGTGTTTGGTGAGTCTGTTTGTCCACATTTGCATGCCTGGAAGCAGCGTGGAAAAGTTCCATATTGCCCAGCATACAGACCTAGGGGTGAAAAGGAGGCAAGGCTGGCAAAAGTTTTCAAGAAATTGTGTTTATCACATCGCTTTCCAATCTGTTTTAGGTATATCACTGTCACGTCTGTCTGTATTTTTGTCCTGCAGATGTAAAGTATCTTGGGATCTAGTCCCCCTGAATGAAAGGTGATACAGAAATGTAAAGGATTAGTATCATTACAAAAATAGACACGAGGAATATGGAAAACATTCCCCACCAGGTTATAACTATGCTAATGCAAGTCAAATCTGGGTCCTTAATTACTTTACCAGAGTTCCTATAAACACATAGAATTTAACCTCAGAATATCCTGCCTAGTCCTGTACATATTAAAAAAAATTCCAACAAACCCAACCCTCAGATGCATTTCTCAAGGCTTTTGAGCCAGATTTTTTCTGCCTGAAAGTCCAAGTTGGTCCAAGCTAGGCCAGTTCTCCTACTCCTCAAATTCAAGGAGAGCCGAAGCAGGCTGGAAAATAATATGGCAAAACCCTCAACAAAAATGATACACCTAGCAAACAGCTCCAGGCCGTATTATTTAGATTTAGAGACTTGGAAATGTTCCAGCAATACACTATTTTGATAATACACAAAATCAAATTGCTGCCTCGTGTTGCACTCAGTGCAGTCCCCCACCTCCACCCCTGCCCTCCCACCCCAGCTCTCTGTGGGCAGGAGGAATGTGACCACAGCCCAGCCTGGGTGGGGGACCAGACCTACAGCAAAGTGTCCTTCCCATTCTGACAGCTCCGAGCAGCACAAAAAGCTGTGCCCGAAAGCAGCAGAGCTGCAGTAACCAGTGCTTGTCCCCTTGGTGGGGGATGGCTTTGATTAGCCCTGTTTGATGAGCAGGAGGTGGCACAGAAGATGCTGGGAGGCCAGAATTGAGTGGGACTCCAGAATTCCCTGAATGGGAAGAGTGGCCTGAATGGCTGTGTCTGTGATTGTTAAAGGGCTGGTGGCTTGCCAAGCCAGGTCTCCCCGGAGAACAGCCCTGCAGAAAGGGAGCACTCACAAAAGAAGATTTTAAAAACCCTTCTCCCTCGCTGCCCCAAAGCTTCCCTTTCCGTCTGCATTCAAGCCAAGAAAATCCTCCCAGCGCTGTAGGGTGGGACCTCCGATCTCATCCAGGACCTCACCAGGAGGACTTCCCACCCTCAGAGCCCAGCACAGCCCCTTCGGGCAAGGCATTCTTCCCTTGATGTGATCCCGTAACTAATCACATTTGGGGTGGTTTTACAGTAACCACGGTGGGCTGGGCTCTGTGTCCTTCCCAGAAGGCAACAAGAGCGGTCTGTTCCGAGTGAGGACACTGAGGACACACCTGCAGAGCTGTCCCTCCCTTCGGTGGCCACAGCAAGGCAGGAGCTGACAGCGCCCAGGACAAGGGGATCCTGCCCCAGGGAGGAACGGGGCTGATTCCAGCACTGCTGTGCCCCAGGGATGGAGCTGAGACTTCTTTGGAGCTCCTCGTGTTGCCTTTTTCAGCCTGGAAATGAAACTTGAGATAATTTTAGTACAGGAGGTAATAGAAAAGTGGATCTTTCTTGGAGCTCCAGGGACAGTTCTGGAAGAATATCCAAAAAAAGCCCAACCCCACGGGGTCAATGCTGTTTGATAGGTTTTAGGAAATTAGCAGAATTGATCAAAAGCACCAATTAGGAGGACAAGTGGTGACGCAACTCCCCACAGGTCAAGACCTTTCTCTGGAGCCCCCACCCTTGGTACTGGTTGGACTTGTTGATGAAAATGTGTTTTGAAGATTTTGTTTTCAGCCTTGGTTCCCAGGAAGAGCTAAGATAGAGTAGAGGCCTTGTGCCCTCTGGAGCTTGAAGTTTTGGAATGTGTTTGGTCTTTTGAGCTGGAGAAAAAGGTAGGGAAAAGTGCTGGGAAGGTTACAAATATATAAAAAAATCACCTGGCATTACTGGCAAAGTATCAGTGTATTTAGGGTTACCTTTTGACCCAACACGCACTAGAGATTTATCCACTGGTCCCTCCCTGTCAGTATGTACAATGTGAACACCTTTTCTTTCTTTCTGCACTTGCCTCTGGTCCATTTAACCTTTAATCCAAACCTTGTTTTCTGAGGTGCCAAAGCACACATCCATCACTCTTATTCAGCATCCTCAGCATCCTGACACCCTCACCCCTGGCCCAAGGTATCCTTGGAGAATAAATATTAACTACCAACCAGTCCATCCCACAGGTGAGCACTGTATAAAAGTCTCTGGGCCAAAGTCGATGTGGACAAAAGCTCCAGCAGACCTCAGCATTTATGGAGTGATTTTTCCCATCCTTACGCCCTGGGGCAGTCAGGGCTTGACCATCTCAAAATTTCTTACTACTAAAGTGGGCAAAAGTGGTTTTGGGGGTTGAGAACTGGCTCCTGGAACAGGAAAACCTTCCTTATTTTCCCCCTTGGGAAAAAAAAAAAAAATGCACAAATGCATCTCTCCTCCCTCCTCCCCTCCTCACTGCCCTTATAGCGTGGCGGGGCTGGGGGGGTCGGGGCATTCCAGCAGCTGCTGGCCAGTATCCTGGAAACTGCCTCCTTTCTCCCAGTCCCAGCCCCTTTTAGGAGGGAGACAATGCGGACATACAGTGAGTGCCTTGTGCATCCCTCGGGCCCCCAGGCCCTTTGACACGGGGATTTTGTACAGTGCCTCGCCACCTCCCCACCCTCCCCGAGGTGCCCCCACACCCAAACCAGGGGGCTTCAGCCTCGCCTTCTCCAGGATGATCCAGAAAGAAATTACGTGCCTTGTTTTCCCAAGGGCTTGAGAGAAATATGTGTAATGTGATAGCAGGGAAAAAATCAGATAATTCCAGAATTTACCCATGGCTGCCTTTTGGTTTGTTTACTCAGGTCTCTTCTTACCATTTCTCTTCTTTCTTCCACCCATTCCCTTGCCCACCTCTCCCCAAAAGTCCCACACATTTCTCTCTTCATCGTGTTTTGCCCCGGCCCCTCCACAGGGTGGGAAAGGCTGCTTCCTGCTCCAGATTAGCAGTGGTTTTTATCCAAAGTGTGGCTTGGCTTTCTTTGCTTGCTGTGTCTTGATCCAGAGACTCAAGCTCAGTCAGAGAATTTGGAGGAATTTGCCATTCCAATATCCTGGTGTCCTTCTTCCGCATGCTGTCAGTGAGGAGAGCCCATTTTGGGGCTGGAGGTACAAGTAGCTCTTGGGTTTGTAGCTCAAGGCCTCTGTTGAACAGGGATGTAGATGTGAGTCTGGGGTCCCTCACATCACAGGTTGTTTGGGATCATGCTTATTAGTTCATCTGAAAAATGGCTTTCCAGGTTCCAAACAGCATTACAAGTATTTGCTGTATCAGTTCCACTGAGGTCTCTCATTGGAAGATCTGAAAATCTGCGAATTAGCCTTAGGTAGGTAATTGAACTTGAATTGATCATTTACTATTCCCTGCTGCTGTTAAAGGCACCCTCCATATCTTACAGAAAATCACTGTATGTGCTTCCTCCAGCCATGGCAATGGAGGCAGTCTGGGGCTGGTTTACAGAATATCTCTGCAGAATTAACTTCTATTCTTTCCAGATTACTTCGTAAGAAGAGGAATTAGGTTTCTCATGTCCCTGTAATCATGTCAGAGCTGAGCAGAAAGCACAAGATATGTTTGTCTGGTGCCTTTGCACCCAGAAAATGTCCTTTTCCAGAGCTTGCAGCTTCTTCATGAGAAAGAGAGAGGGAATCAGGGCAAGATTCTTTCCTGCAAGCCAGGGCAGACCTTTGGCTGTTTGTTGTGTTGATTGCTCGCTCCGAGTCCATGGGGCCACACCGAAATGGATTGCCTAGCTCTATAAATCCCACCCAGGAACTGCTCTTGAGCGTGGCCCCGCAGCGTTCTTCAGTCAAAACACGTTTACGTGCTAATCCACTGAGATCACAGCAGCCGCCCCACCCCAGCCCAGTTACAGCTCTGCTCTGCTCAGCTGAACATCTGACACGCTTCAGAGCAAAGGGGTGGCCAGCCAGGCAGTGCTGCGGGCTGCTGGAGAGGTGTGTGTGGCAAGGGGCTTGCCCATTGTCCCAAGCTGGGGACATCGAGCCCTCCTGGGGCCATGAGCTGCTCCTCTCGTCACTGGCTGTGCTGAAGGGGAGGCAGGGAGACATCTGAGGCTCCTCAGAAAGGTTTCTGACTGCTCTTCTGCTGCTCTAAAGCTGCCTAGATAGCTCTGCAGCAGTCAGTCCTGGGCAGAGGACTGGAAGAGACTTGCTCAGGTGGTTTTGGGGCAGAGAGCATCCACAAATGTCTTGTACAGCGTGAGACTGCCAGAAACATCCATCTGTCCTCATGCATCCCTCCCCCCGCAGCTGCATGGTCTCCCTTTCCTCTGTCCCATGGCCCCTGTAAGGACCCCAAGCCATCTCATACATTGTGCACAACTGACCAAAGGAGTTTCTCTCTCTCTTGCAAGAGGTGTGATGCTCCCACAGCATCGGCAATGATTCCAGCTTGCTGAAAATTTGAAGAGCTCCAAGAGGATGCTAAGGCCATTTTTCACTTCAGTGTGATAGTCTCTGCTGCCCAGGGGCTCCAAAACCCCAGGCGAGAATTGAAAACATCACTCCATCCATTTCAGAGATGTTTCAGTAAGAAGGGTTTTATTTTTACCCTGGGCTGTGTCCAAATGATAGGCAGACCAAAATATTTGGCTGCAAATTGCTTAGCACCTGTAGAGACACTGAGAGCAGGTGAGGCTTCCTGGGGGCTGCCTTGGAAGGAAAGTGATGTATTGTGCTGTTAAAGGAAAGTTCTCTGAGGCACTGGGTGAGCCTGATGCCTAAATCAGGGCTTGCCTGAAACGGAGGCCAAAGTTAGGAGAATAAAAAGCAGAAATCTAATGAAGGCCTGCAGGTGCATTCAGGGCAGACAGAGCCGACTCGAGAGGCTACACCCAAAATGGATGGCGAGTCACGAGTTCTTCACATTTTATAAGTTCTGTCTTATTAACATATCGGGCCTTAATTATCCAATTACACCTTCAGGTGATGATGTCAACCACCCCAAGCTTGCTCCCCCAATTCACTGTTGGTTACATATTTTGGGGCTCTGAGGCAGCGAAGTGTCCTTGGATTTTCCAACTGAGAGGAATTGTTTTGGCTGAAATGCTGGGAACAGTGGGGTTTTTTTAGGATTTTATACAAAGCCTAGAGCTACACACCAAAGCTACAGACACATGAAGAATAAAAATTCCTAAGGCATCGAGAAAACCTGTGTGGAAAGAGGTGTGGGACAGAGAGGTCACCATGTCCGAGCTGAGGTCCTTTGCACAACTCCAGCAGCTCCTGAGGCTGACTGCACCCTCTGTGTGACCATCCATAGGACAGCCAGCGCTCCAGAGAGGACAAAGAGGATTTTGTAGCTGTGTGGAGGCACTGGAAGCCTCTCTGCTCCCTCTGAACCAGGCTGAAGGCTCTGCTTAACCCCAATTCATTCCACGCTGGAGCAAAGCAGCACCGAGGAGTTTGCAATGAGCTGGTCAGCAAAGGGAGAGACCGTGGGCAGAGGAAGTGTGTTCCATAAATGGGGCTAAGGAATATATATGATGAGTGTGCTGGGAATAAAAGCAAACTTGTACCAGGGAATAGTGCGCCTCAAATTTCAGACCAGCTCCTGTGAGCCCTCTGAGAGCTTATTGCAGTGTTTAAGGAGTCCCTGGTTCCAGCAGTATCCCCAATGTTTAGGAGAGAGGAATGTTGCCAGACCCTCTAGAGCCAGGCCTCCAGAAATTCAATGGAATTATTAAGTGCATTTAGGGTTCCTGTTTATTGTTAGGGGCGTGATGTCTTAGCTTGGCTGCTGAGTTGCTTTTTTTCATGCAATCCTCATAAATTCAAAAAAAAAAAGAGGGAAAAATGCCCAGAGCTCTGCTTTTTATACCAGACAGGAGCTGTTTGTGTCACCAGGTCTTGGTCACACCTGGCTGCTACATTGTCCCTCCCCTATGCAGAAATCTGATTTGCACCATGCTGATGGATGGGCTGTCTGGGAAGGGAAGTGTGGTACAGCCTTCAGAGGTCCTTGTTAGAATTAAACAGGAAGCTTTTGACATTTGTAATGTATTTTTCTATTATAATGAAAAATTTTGACTTCATTTTGAGCCAGAATGACAAAACATCCCTTTTATTTACACTTCACATTTCTGGGGGAGGGGAGCATTCCGCGGGAAAATTGCTTTCCTACCGTGGCTCCTTTTTTTTTCCTTTTTTTATTGCAACAAATAGACACATAGTAAAAATGTGAGCCAGCTTTTTTCTTTCATTTTTTCTTATACTGTAAAATAGGGAGCAAAGCCGGCTTCCCCTCATTTTCCTTTACTTCTTTATTCTGTCCTGTCTCTGCCAATTGGAAACAGAACCCAGAGCTACTTTGTCTCTGGAAACAGCTCTTGCAGGGCTAAACTGTTTTCAATGCTTTCCAAATAGAAGAGCCCTTTGGAGCCTCCGTGGCCTTCTGAAAGTTTATAGGGGAGGAGATCTGACAAAATAAATTCATATTTTCTTCTGTCGAGCTTGTTTGGTGAGAGGAAGAACTGGGGAGAAATATTCACAGGGAAGTTTATATTGGCAATTTCCCCACTGGCTAATCAATATAAAGGGCATTATACCCAAGTATGAATACAGAGAGCTAAAACTGCCTGTCCTTCTCCTGTAGATGCAGATATCCTTTCTCTAAATCAATAGCAAAAAGAAACAGAATTGAAAAGCAGCTCTGTGGTGAGAGAGAATGAGAACAGGCTCCACTTTTCCTTCAGCTGTGATGACAAAGCTCCTTGCTCAACATCAGAAGAAGTTCTCGATGCTCTGCCATATGTTGCTCTCCTCTTACAGAATAAAGATTGAGTATTAAATGAGATACAGCAAGGAATCATTGATTAGAGTTGTTCCCTGGAAAAGATTAGAGAACATTTGGTTTTCAGTTTGAAAATTAAATGAAAAGGTAACAAGCCTTGAAGGAGCTTTCCAATGTGGTTTGCATCTGGCTTGGCATGTTCCTCCTGGAGAACAGAAAGCTGAAAGAAGATAGGAATTAGAAAAACATGCTGTGACCCGGATAGAAATCTTTCAGCAAAGAGGGAAGTGCAGAAGCAAAACAGTATGTAATGAAAGCCAAAAATCTTATTTAACTGTGTTTGTCTCTCTCATTTCTTCTGCAGGGCCAAATACTTTCAGGGGAAGAAGGTGAATGGAGAGTTTGATATCCGAGTGGAACAGGTCAGTGACAAGTGAATTTCTCTCTAAGAAATGTGTGTGGAGAGGGCTAAGGAGAAGGAATCTCTCCCAGGAGCAGTAACAAGGTTCATAATCTGTTTTCTGCTGTGCTGCACAGGGCACTGCACACAGCCTGTTTCCCTTGGCACCACACATTCATTTCAGCTGAACCCCCTCACCCTGGGGTCTGTCCCTGCTCTGTGTGCTGGTGCAGTGTCTGTCAAACAAATATCCCATATGGATTGAGCCTGGGTGCTGTTGCCAAAGCAGAAATTACTATTAATTTAACAATCATCACCTGCAGGCACCCAGCTTGAAAGCAGGTGAACGAAGAGAGAGATGTAGAGCTAAGAGAGTGATCCTGAAGGAATCATTTGCTTGTTTTATACTCACGGGGGCTGTAAAACTGTTTGGGTGGATAGAGAAAGTTGCTGAGTGTTGTTCGAATGACCTCATATTTTCTGTTTTTATAAAGTTGATTCTGTACCATGTGGGTATACAGATTATGAATGCAGTGGTTTTGAAGAGTTTCTCGGGACCCATTGCCCTTGAAAAAGTGTTTTTTCTCTTTTCAAAGGTGTCCTGTCCAATTGTCTATGACTGTTCATAAGCACACATGTTCTGATCAAACTGTGTCTGGAACAGATTTTTCTTTTTTATTGATATCACACTTATCAGTCTGGGTGGTATTAGTGAGAATAATTCTTCCTGGCATTTCCTTATCCAAGTCTTCATTTTGCTGGCTGCCTTAGCAACTATCCTAAAAGACAATAGGAAAAATTAAAAAATTAAAATATCATGCTTCTCACGTAGAATCATGAAATTAAATAATTTAGGTTTCCCTTCAAGTGTATCATTGAGGTCAAGAGAGAGGCACTGCTTTCTTCAAACTTTGGCTTTTTGTCCCCTTCTTATTTTGTCCATCCCTTCTTGCTCAGTATCTCTTGATATTCAATTTTCATTCATTGCCCCTACCCTGTTTATCTGGAGCCTTCCCAACTCCTTCACCCTCTTCCTCAAACGCCGTCCAGGAGCCTAAACTGTTGCGGGAATAAGTGCCCTGAGGCTGAATGCTGAGCCCTCTACCTGAAAAATTTATGTTTTTACACAGTTTTCTTATGAAAGAGGTGGGGGGAAAAAGGGAATAACTGTGTTCATTGACATGGTCCACATCTTTCTCTTTGAGTTCTCAGCTTAGCAGTCCTCACTACTGAAACTCTCCCTGAATGGCACCCACACTGTGCCATCGTGCACAAGCCTTAACTTGGCTCTTGAGCTCTGAACAAACTCTCCAGCAAAGAGTTTGACTCTTAGGCATCTCTTGAACCATTTAGTCTGCTCAGTAAATTCATTTAGTTGTTCATTTTTCCATTTGATCCTGTTTCAGATAACCACACATTATTAACTCAGCCAGAAATACAGTTTGCCTTCGGAACTTTTTTTTAGATTTCATAGGAGAAAAACCACTTTTGATCTGAAAAGCTAAATAACAAAGAAGTTCGAATGGCAAAAAGCAATGAAAGGAAATATCCAAATGTTAAATACTTGTGAAAAACCACATTGGGAAAAAGCCACTGCCTTATTTTTACTGACCATGCTAACTCTTTTGCCATTCTTCCAGGATGTTCTGAAGCTGGTTTGAACTTTTTCTACTCTACTTTCATATCCATCTCTGTAACATCTTAATTCTTCCTTAGCAAGCCATTTTAGCAATCTGTGGGGGAAGCAGAGCAGGATAGTAGGTGATAATTTTTGAAAGCCATGACATCACTTATTTGTAAGGGAGCAGCTGAAAGCAGCAGCCTCTCCTGAGGAACGCAGGACATATGGGATCGTGCTGTCCCCACAGCCAGCTCTGGGGAAAGCATTGGCTGATTTCAGCTCAATTGGAGAAACTCAAGATGCTGAGTTTCTGCAGGAGGTGAATTCAGTTCATGTTAGGCACTGGATAATGCACAGGGAAGAGATTGTTAAATGCCATCCTCTGGGAGCTGCTTCTGCAAGTCTCAGCTTGTATGAAAATAGGTTTTATGGACTCTCAAATAAGATTTTCTGGTTCTTCAGCACTGAATGAATTGCATGACCTCGATAGCAACCCCAGGCCCTTGTTCTTCACATCCATGACCCTCAGGAAGGGACAGGGGTTACCTGTGGGCATCACCTGGTGTAGTGGATAAGGAGAGAGCTGGCAGGGACAGCGTGGTGGGTGCACCACTCTCCTCTCATTCATTAAAATGGACGTGAAGCCTTTGTTTCCACCTTTGTTTCCACCTTTCTTTCTCTCTCCACCCTTCTTTCCTAAAATCCTCAGTGTAACACTGAAACCATATTAATTAACATGCTTTAAAGGCTGCAGGATTAATTGTCCACCATTTGGTGAAACGGGGCGTGCAAGTCCAAGCCCTCTCCTGAGTCATGGCCCCTTTCTCTTTGGAGGCAGTTTGGATTACATTTTGGTTATTTGGGTATTTTTCCACTTCAGCAATGGCAGTCATTCATGAGACTGAAACACTGATCCAAAAGTGAAAATCTATTTGATCTATTCCCATTAAAACCCTGATGGTTTAAGTTTTACTCAGTGTGGGTAAAGCCCTAAGCTTTAAGGAACAGCTGAGTCTAAAAATACTATCTCTGTTTTATGCTAAAATAAGCTGCTTAGATTTTGATCCACGTTGTTGCTTTTACTTGCCTGGTGATTTCTAGCTTTCAGAAATGCAGTGTGTGCATCTCCAGTCCTTTTCTCTAGAAATACAAATACCATAAAAGTTCTTTTAGAAATGAAAAGTGTAAGTTTGAATAAATGGCTCTAAGGCTAAGTTGAACCTAAAGAAGAATCTTAAAGTGCCACAGGAGTGGACCACATTGCTTTTAGTCTCTCACAAAAGTAATTTTACTTTTATCTCCTCAGTTCTTCATTGGCCAGAGGACAGGAGGCATTAGGCACCACAGTATAGTGAGGAAGAGGAGGAATTATACTGTAGGCCATTCACTTGTTCCCACTGCTCAGTTTATTTTCAGGAAATGATTATTCAGTGAACTCCTATGTACACACTTCTGGAAAAGTCTTGTGGTATAGATTATGGCTCCATTGGCAGCATTGTCAGGAAAAAAGTTGTACTTGGCAGTCACAGAAGATAATTGCAATACAAATCATGAATTCCAGCCCCATTGTACTTCCCACCCTAAAGAGGTATTTTCATGTGTGGCATTAAATGGTCCTTTCAGAAGGTAGAGTCTGACAGGTCCATGTGTGATGAAAGGAAAATTAGCCTCTTGTCAAACAAGTGTATAATTTTTATTCATTATATGTTTAGGGTTTGGTTTTGTTTCCAACTGAATGCCAGAGAGCAGTTTAAGAACAGCAACAGCAATTCTCATGGCTTAGCCACAGGCAAGCATTCAGAAACCATGAAAAAAGGGACCTGGAGAACTAGCAAGAATGACTCAAAAATAATTGTTTTCTTAAATAGATAGTACCTTTTAAAAAAAATTTTTTTTAATTTCCACTGGCTTTTGGAGGCTTACAGAGTTCACGGCTTTGAGCCTTTTCCTAGGATCAAAATATTTGGAAATGTGCTTTTCCTAAACCTCAAATTTTCAGGCAGTCACAAAACTTCTGAAATGAAAGTTCAAGAGTCAATCCTGAATGCCATCTGAGCTGATGCAGCAAAAGGTGTTCACGCAGGTGAAGGCATGTGGACCTTCTAGTCAGCAGCCTAGACAAAGAGATGTAAGGATTGCAATGGATCTCAGCCAGAGCAGGAGTTTAAAAATAGTCACTGCTGCATGTATGACAAATCCATACTCAAGCATATGGCTGGCAGGATTACAAAGGAGGGGAGTTGTGGATGTGCCAGAGAGAATCCCAGCAACAACTCTGATCAATTCATTGAAAAACATCATCTATGAGAAAATCTTACAAGGATGGGGCTGGTTTGTTTAGAAAAAAAATAAAGGAAGAAGGAAGGGCAAGTTTTTAAGAAATAAGACTTCAGTTTCTGCAGGAAGAACTAATGGACACAAAAAAAATTACTGTCTTAAAAGGAAAGGGGAGAGATTTAGGTTGGGCATTGGGAAAACTCCATGGTTGTAGAGGTCCAGACTACCTGAGGAGGTTCCTCACCTGTGGAAGACAGAAAATGTTATGCAGTGTGTGCACACAATGGCAGAGGCAGAGCTGATCATGCCTTAGGAGAGAGAAAAACTGTGATGTCTTGAAGGCCTTCTGACACAACTTTCTGTTATTCTACGAAAAATGCTTAAAATACACCTTGATCACATGCTTCCCTTAAATCACCAACAGGCATAGCTACCAAGCCAGGCATTTCTACTGTTCCATGATTTAAAATGGCAAAATCTTCCTTGTTTTAATATCAGGAAACACAAACAGACACTCTAAAATAGCTCACCAAAAGGATCTGCAGCACAGAGAACACTAATGAAAACTGAGAGTACCTTAAGGTTTAGTCCAAATGATCTGGAGAGTTCTCTGATTCTTAATACCTGAACTAGGCATTTTTGACTAGCCGTGGGCATCCTCTCATATCTGAGCCTCTCAAAGGTATGAAATATTTCTACTCCCACAGCCTGTATCACATTATTCTTCAAGACAGATTGTGTCACGTTTGTCACACACAATTTGCTCTTACCCTGAATGTTTTTGCAGCCACTGGCACTGCTGGAAAGTGAGTATGGAACACCATCAGGCTAATGCAATGCCTTTTTCTGTTCCATGACTCCTGATGCAAATGCCTCTGCAAGGCCACGGGGAGCTGGGCTCTCCTGGTTTGTGCACAGTTACCTGCTGTGAAAAACCAAGTTCACTCTCCTGTTGAAATTTAAAAGTTTAATAAAGGACAATAGGGGACAACAACAATAAAGCAAAGAAACAGTGCTGGGTGCTTGGCCCTAAGCCAAGAAGCACCCCTGCCATTGAGAGAGTCGTCCTAAATACTCTCAGCCTCATGCCTATTCATAAGGATTCATGCATATTCAAACTTTTCTCAAAACTATTTTGCATGTTCCAAGAACTGTTTTGCATGGCTCCTCCTTGGTCTCACCTTTTTAGAGCACGCGTGTTTGAGGCTGTGGTTTTCTTCCAGTCTTGGTTATCATCTCCAGTTTGGGCTTTTCCTCCATGGTCCTTGCATCTGGTTATGGCTGATAGTCAGGTATCAGTGGCAGGTCTTCTCTGTGCTGTTCTTTGGGTGTTATCCAGTCAGGCAGGGAGTGTGGTTAGTAAAGGAAAGTCTTTTAAACTACCTCTATTAGTTATTTCCCTACTATATCGAAATCTAGTTCATAACAGAAATTAAAACATTGGTTATATACCTCTATCTTTATAACAAGACTACTCCTATAAAAAGAATAAAACTATACACACAATGAATATTTGCGAAAAGTCAACACTACGTTATGTATCTATCACACTGTCACCCTCTCTGCATGAGCTGCTTTCAAAGCCCTCTTTGTCTGCAAGGTAAACTCAGGCTGGAGATGATCTCAGAGCTGAAATCGCAGCCAAGGGAAGTCATCAGGCTGCGAAACCCACAAAGTTAAAAATACAGGGAGCGCTGGAAAATCAACAGGAAGCAATTTCTGCTGACTGGAGGTTTTAGCCTTCTTCCAAACGCCAGTTGGTAGCAGCCTGCTGGATGGGACAAAGCAGCTCCATGAAAGCAGCAGCATTCCTTACTTTGTCTGCATGCCAGGAAAAGGTCAGGATTGTCCCTCAGCTCTGGTTGTAGATCTGGATGTTTTGGGGGTGAGATAGCTGAACCCCCCGGACCTTCTCTCCACTTCTCTCTCCTTGCCAGGGTTCCCTGGACAATGGTTGCCAAAAGGGATTTCTCCTTTTCTTCTGGGTTTTGACATTAGCAGGCCTGAAGTCGGTGCTGGCAGTTTGGTATGAAGCCCTCAGCATCTCGGGGGTTCTCAGGGCTGTTTGCAGGTCAGGTGTCTGAGCACAGCTTTGTGTGGTGTGACTGCCTCAGAAATGCCTGTCACACCAATTTAGTGAGACTGCAAGTGCCCTCATCAATTGGAGATTGCCCATTTTCACCCCCAGCGAAGAGGAGTGTTCAGCTCCTCGCTACAAACCGTTATGGGAAAAGATTCTGGAAGAAAAGCATAAAAAACATGAAAACACAGAGCTAAAACTTCCCGTTCTTGCACTAAGTTCACATCAGATGAAGCTTTCCTCAGCAGCCAAAGCTGGAGGTCCAGCTCAGCATCTCTCTGCTTTCAGAGTGGGACATCTCTGAGGGACATGGAGACACAGAGATGGAAAAACATCCTTTCATCTCCCCAGTGCACAGATCCTCTGAGCTTGTGTGTAAACTGGCAAGTTTGCCTTGATGCACCAGGGAAATCACTGATGGTACCCAAAGCACCTGATCTTAATTTGTCCAAGGTGGATTCCTCTCTCCCAACATCTCCTGAGGCTTTTTTAAAGGTATAAAATGCCTTTTAGAGGGACGTGTTTTCTTGTCTCTAATCTGACAGGGTCACTGAGGCAGCGTGGCTGTGGCCAAGGCAACACGGTGCAATCTCCCAAGAGTAAAACCCAGGCAGTAAAACCCACCTGAACCGCTGCCAATCCCTCCCTGCGAGCGTGTCTGTGTGTGCTCGTGTATGTGTTTGAAGCAGAATTTATTTCTTGCCAACAGGAATTTTCCCTCTCTTTTCACTGTAATTGGGAGTTACAGTGATGTAAGATCATGTGAGGGTGTTGCTTTAAAAAGTTTACGCAGGGCCACAGACAAGAAATCTCATTACATCATCAGGTCACCAGTCCACAGGCATTGCTTTAAAATTATGTGGATTTTAAAAAAAGAAAGTGGGAAATGATTTTTTCATTTGCTGTCTGGCCTTTGAGCCTTTACAGGTGCACTAGTTGTCCATTGGCAAGTTTTTTCCATGAGTTCATGAGGACAAAACATGTTGCTTTTTTTTCTTTCTTTTTTGCCTTTTTTTTAATGTATAAAAGTTCTTGCTGGCACTATCTCTTGGTTCCAGCTAATAGAAGTAGCAGAAGAACACTAAACAGCACAAGGATCTCAATAAAATCATAAGTATTAGCAGCACCATCTGAGTGTTCTGGTATTAGATAGCTACTGGTTAGAGATGATTTTACTGCTGCCCAGTCTTCATCGTAACAAGTCTGAAAAAATGCCTTAAAAGGAAGGGGGGGAAAAGCTGTTCAAAGGGAGAAGACTAGATTTTCTGCCTCAAAAAAAATGAAACCTGTTTATTTATATTTATATCGCAGGCACTACTTTAATATAAGAAATTTTGAATCTGTGCAGGTGTGTTTGATTCATGCTGGAAAAGGAGGACCTGCATGGCACAATAGGATGTTCTAATTCAAGGTTTATTCATAAAGAACAGAGTTAGGACTTGAAGCCCAAGACAAATGCTGATGAGGTAATCCTGCCATCCTCCTCCTCCCGAGAGCGGCCTGAGACCACCAAGCCTTGTTAGCACTCCAGTCAGGATTTTCACAGCTCTCACCCAGCTGGTGACTCTGATTTGTGCCTGCACTGACATCCTCTGCACTCAGAATCACCCTGTGTGTTTTGTTCCCCATGGCTGAAATATCCCTTGCCAACCTTTGCAGCCTCTTTTAAAATATAAAATGTTTTAAAGGTTGAGAAGCACTGTTAAAAACCCACCCAGCTTTGCTAACTCTTTAACAGTAAAAATCTTAGGAAGCAAATCGCATCAGGTGACTTCTGCTTATGACCTTCCTGCGGCATAATGAGGTTTAAAAAGATTTAGATCTTTTGTGTTAGGTTTATAGCTGGCCAGTGGCACGACAACCATCTCTGACATGATTCTAGATGGATGTCTCCGAGTGGAAACTTGGAATTTGAATTCAAATTACCTAACTTCTTCTTCTTTTTCTTCTTCTTCTTCTTCTTCTTATTATTATTACTACTATTATTATTACTATTATTATTATTATTATTTCCTGTGTGCACTTTTCAGCTTGCTCATTCTTAATTCCTTCAATACTTATTCCTGCAATAAGCCTAATCCTGGGTACTTTTACACCCCAAGTGTGGGAGCTGTAAATACTTCTTCAGTCTCTCAAGGCAAACCAGCTATAATTGGATCTCCAGTTGCCTCACATAAAAAAAAAAAAGTAAAAAATTTTTAAAAAAGAAGGAAAGGCACATTCCCGACAAAGAAAATTCTGCGTCTGCATCCGTGTGTTTGTGTCTGTGCCGTCCCCGAGTAACACTTTGTCCTTTTGCTCTGCTGCAGGCCGAGTTCTCCGAGCTGAACCTGGCTGCCTACGTCACGGGCGGCTGCATGGTGGACATGCAGGTGGTGAGGAACGGCACCAAGGTGGTCAGGTGAGAGCTTGGGCACGGTGCTTGTGGGTCTGGTTGGCCTCAAGGACTGGCAAGTGTCCAAATCAGGGCAGCCCGGTCAGTCCTGGTGGGCTCAGGGACTCCTGGAGGGGTGAGAAGCTGGGCCTGGCTCTGGTGGTTTGTACAGTGTGAAAAACGAAGATCACTGNGGCCAAGAAGCACACCTGCCATTGAGGGAGTCATCTTAAATACTCTTTGTATTGCATCAGCCTCATGCCTATTCATAAGCATTCATGCATGTTCAAACTTTTCTCAAAACTATTTTGCATGTTCCAAGAACTGTTTTGCATGGCTCCTCCTTGGTCCTGCTTTTTTAGAGCATGCATGGTTTTTGGCTGTGGTTTCTTCCAGTCTTGGTTATCATCTCCAGTTTGAGCTTTTCTCCATGGTCCTTGCATCTGGTTATGGCTGCTAGTCAGGTATCAGAGGCAGGTCTTCTCTGTGCTGTTCTTTGGGTGTTATCCAGTCAAGCAGGTAGTGTGGTTAGTAAAGGAAAGTCTTTTAAACTACCTCTATTAGTTATTTCACTACTATATCGAAATCTAGTTCATAACAGAAATTAAAACATTGGTTATATGCCTATATCTTTATAACAAGACTACTTCTATATAAAAAGAATAAAACCATACACACAATGAATATTTGCAAAAAGCCAACACTATATTATGTATTTATCACAATTTATCACACCAGGCCTGGCTCCAGTGGTTGGTCCAGGTCTCAGGTGCTCACCATGCCTTGCAGCCACTGTTTGCAGTCCAGAGCCCTCAGCAACAGCGAGTGCCTCCTTCTCAGGCTCTTTTTACCCTCAAGACTCCCAAAAAAAGGACAATAGGTATTCCTTTCCCTTGATTTTGATCCCCTTCCCTGTGATTTGCCCAAGCTGGCCCAGAGACACTTCAGAGACACAGTCAGAGCAGTGAGTATTTGCTTTATTGGGTGCAGGGTGTGGGGATTCACTCCTCCAAACACACACACCCAGCACTGCCAACACGCAATATTATGGGTAACAGTCATGAATATCCATCACATTCCCCGGGATAGGAGTGGTTATACAAATCATTTCTCAGAAATCATTAATATCATTAGCTGTGTGCCACGCATGCGCTGTGTGTCCTGGTGGTCTTTGGGGGTCTGCTCGTGATGAAGATCTGTAGTCTTCATCACAGAGCACTTTTCACCTTTCTCTCTGGAGCATGGGCAGTCCTTGGTGGGTGATTCAGGGTTTCTGTGCTGGCCTTAAACAGATTCTTGTCCCTCTTATCTTGATAAGATGAAGGGAATCCTGTTTTTCTAGGTTTAGAATTCCCATATTCTGTCTCTCAGTAGTTAACTTGAGTTACCTATTGACCACTCCTCTCTCACCTCTCAAGTAACCTTCATTTTAAACAGTGGCTCGAATTCATCAGCTCAGCCATCTTAGGCCCTGATCCCAGTGAGCCATCCTCACTCCTGAAATGTCACTTCTTTTTTCGCCAGAGATTCCCAGTGCTCTGGCCTCGCCCTGTGGTACATCTCAGAGGTAATTCCTATAATTCCTATCTCTGTTTGATGGGGATTTCGGTCCTCCTAGCATCACCTCAGAATTGCAGTCATGGCAAGCAGACTCTTTTCCCAAGCAGTGCTTCTCCGATCACACATCCAATTCACTTTCCCAAAGCAGTGCTCCCCTTCTTTCAAGCACCAGAGTGCTAGCGATTTGCAGCTAATGTTAAATGCATTTTTACAAGTTCTGTGTAAAGAGTAGTGTACATTATCATATCTGTGTGTGATGCCTGTTAACATATCACCAATATTACCAATAATTACCAATATTACCTTCCACCATATCATTCCAAAGCCTCCATCTTTATCAGTTCCTGTCATTACAACTCTACATTTCATCTTTGATACAATAGCTTTTCTCTCCTTGTGTTGAAATCTCATTGCTATTCCAATTTCATTTTTCTAGCCCCTTTGTACAATAGCTATTCCAATTTCATTTTTCTAGCCCCTTTGTACAATTCCCTTGCACTTTTTGGTTTATTCAGCATCTTTGAATTTAATACTGTTGACACATTTAATCAATGCTTCTGTCTGTTTGCAATTGGTTCAAAATTACAGATAGGGACATATAATATAGCATGCAGTGATATTTTTGAAAGGGATTATCAGAGCAGCTGAAAAATTGTGATTTTTGAGCATGCTGGCCTCAGTTTAATTTCTCAAGATGTCATTTCCAGTCCAAAGAGTACAAAGCAAAACTTGTCACCGTCAATTAGCTATGACTGTGGTCCATCAATCTGTTCCAGGTCTTGACATCTCTTAGTACATCCACAAGTCTGCATTTGTTCTTCGGTAAAATTTCACGAGCCTCTGCTAAAAACCTTTCAATTTGTGTCTGTTACATGCATTTGCTCTCTCCTGTCCCACAGATGTCTGTGTCTGAGTGAAACAAAGCATTCTGTCCCCCGGAGCGGCCGCTGGAGCACTCATCAGACAGTGTGCCGTGCTAATGCACTCCTGCGTTCGCTTGCTCATGCTGCTGGAAGCTTTCCCAAGAACCATTTCCTAGGTTGATCACATCTTCATTTTCCTTCCTGTGTCTTTCCTCCCCAAGCCATTCATACATCTGGCAGAAAGATCTTGAGCTATTAAACTGAAACTGAAGACAAAATTTATTTCACAAAACTGTCTGGGGCACGGTGTTCGTGTTTCTTCTCGCAGTGAATACTCAGGGTACTCCAGCTAGCATTTTTGTGTGGATATTTATATATGAAATATGTGGCTTTTTGAATGGCATTAGCTCAGGGGTTTTTTTTATTTTCATCCCTGCATATTTAAGGACACATTTGCTTTGTGGGAAGTGGATTTGGTAAATACATACTTGTCTGGGTATGCAATTTATATAGCATATGCCACATGTCATAATCCTTACGAGCAGCAGATATTTGTTTAC
Source organism: Origma solitaria (assembly GCA_013397895.1). Classification (NCBI taxonomy): domain Eukaryota; kingdom Metazoa; phylum Chordata; class Aves; order Passeriformes; family Acanthizidae; genus Origma; species Origma solitaria. The sequence continues at coordinate 119,907 of VZRL01006431.1, read as the reverse complement.
AGCCTGTGCTGCTGTGCCCAGCTCAGCGAGTCTGAGCTCAGCTCAGCCACCTCCCACAGCCACTTCTAGCAATACTCTAGAAGGCATGGAAATCAAAACTCTTCTTCACTTTAGAAAGCGAACTGGGGAACTGAGCTGTGTAGAGGCAGCTCAGCCCATCCCCATGGGTGCAGCTGCTCCCCACTCCATTCAGGTGCCCCCATGCCACCCCCAGCCGTGTCCTGCCTGGCCACAGCCACCTTCAGCGTGCCCAGGGAGACACCTTCAACTCAGGTGTGCACCAGCCCTGCTCCTGCTCCCATCTTCTTCCCATCACTTATTAGGCCTCTGTTAATTACCCAGCAAAACGTCCAGTCAAAAGTCAGAATGCTTCTAGATGTGAAATGTAACACTCATCATGATTTTGGAATACCCAGAGTCACGGAAATCCCACTGGCAGGTTACAGGAAGGTAAATGCAGCAGCATCTTGCTAACAAGCACATTTGGGATTCGCCCCTGCAGGAGCCCTGCCTGCTTCACATTTCTCTTCAAAGACAGAGCAATAGAGTGGAGCAGTTTAGTGGAAAGACAGTGAATAAACCACAGATTGGTAGGTTTAAATCACCGAAATAATAAATGTTTTTAAGAGCAGCAAATTAATAATAATATTAATATAAAGCAACCACTGGGTTGTTCTCTCCAATTTGACATTGCATTTACTAAAAAGCTATCTAACAATTTATTAGCCCATTAAATTCTGCCATTTTGGAGGTCTCCTAGTTCTTTCTTTAGACTGGAAATACCCTGTTGCACATGTAAAACAAAGTTTAAACCTAAGTCTTTTTCTGCTGATCACTTGATCCTTTCTGACACCTTGGAGTTAAGGCATTCTTTCAGACCCCATGTCAACAGATTTGAGCGGCACCAGGAAAAAATTGTGGTTCTTTTACCTGGAAAATAAATCCCCTAATAAGAAGGTATAACAGTCCTTAAAGCCCTCCATTTACCACTTGCATCAGGAAAATAAAAAAAAACCCAACAAAAAAACCCCAACAACAATGAAAAAAAAAACCACCAAAAAACAAACAAACAAAAAAACCAAACAAAAAAACCAAACAAAAAAAAAACAAAGAAAAAAACCAACAAAAGATGCTTTAGAAATATTATTGGCAATTACAGAAAGCAAAGAAATTGATATATACAGACCTCCATGACTCCTAGCCTGTGTATCTTGAAATAAGTAGTTACAAGTAAATTACCAAACAATCAAACTGGAGCCAGGTATTACGTTGCTTGCCTGATTTCTAAAACAAGCGTGGCTCCAAGGATTTAATTTTACAGTAACAAGGTTCTGGGTCTCCAGCTTCTCTTTTGTAGCTCCTAAGTTCTGCACATCTGCAGGAGAGGGTGGAGGATTTGAGACAGTGTCAGCGAAATGTGCTGCTGGAGACAGAGGCTATCAACTCACAAATCTAAAAAACTGTCTCTGTATTTTCTGTGCCAGTTCCACCATGGTTTGCAAAGGCTCCATCAGCCCATTCAGCACATTTTATTCAGACAAAGAGCTGGCCATGAAGTATCTTGTGCAGTCTCTAGCAAGGCCTTTCCTGTGTCCGTGCCCTGTAACCCTGCCTTGACTGAGGATGCTGTGGGATGAGCTGGGCACAGGGAGAAGGGTTGGGCTCAGCCAGGACTGGCTTTTTGTTTTCATCCCTGCATGTTTCATCCCTGCAATTCCACACATTGGTGCTTGTTACCCCAGCACTTCTTTGAAAAAAATTGGAAGCAGACCTTCCCTATTGAAAAGTTAAATATGGGAAGCAGGAGGTAGTGTTTATTCATCCCAAAGGATCCCTCACCAAGTTACACATGGCAACTCTTTCAACAGAGAAATGGAGTCATTTCTGGGTGCAATAGCTGGAATACTAAAGGGTGTGTAAAAACAAGTGTGGGTTTATGCCTACTATTAAAACTCTTGGGTGGATTCTTCATCCTCCTCCCAGTGCATACACAACCTCCTTTTGGACAGGTTTGTACACACAGAACGACAGAGGCAGAGTGAACCATCTGGAGTCTAATTTACTCTAGAAAACTCTTGAACTGTGTCACTTTTACTGGAGTTAAGTGTGAGGAATGGGATTGTTATTTTCACATTTCTCTGAAGGGCCCTTCATATCAATATTTTGGCAGTGTCAAGAGGCTGTCGGTGTTGGCACTGCACCCAGTCTGAGGTGCATTTATGCTTTCAGGATGTTATAAGAGTGTCTAAATAGAAAAGAAAATTTGGGCTGTGTCTGCTTCTGACAGCAACATTTAGACTCCCAAACTATGATCTCAGGTTCTGGATTATATTAAATGCAGTTCGATGCTTGACTGTTGGGCTTCACAAGACTTCAGCTACTAAATCCAGTAGATATGAGAATAAGGCAGGGATATGCCGAAAATCTGGACAGCTCTTTTACCTGGGGAATACTAATGTCTTTGGGATCATTTCAGAATTTTAAGGATATAAATTAATCATGCACCAGACTGCTCTCATCTCCTGTCTCCCTGTAGAGCTGCCTCTTGTCACTGGGGCTGATCATCCAGGAGTGAAAGCACATTTTCTTGTTTTCATGGGACCTATCCCAGGGGTTGCCATCGCACTCCCAGTGTGGTTTTCAGGCTCAGTGCAGCACCACAGGACAGACAATGGACCTGCTGCTGGCCCAGGAGATGCCCAGGGGCTGAGTGGGGAGGATCCTGATGCCTAGAGGGGCTTACCTAAAACAGAGGCTAGACAGAGTGAAGGGAATAAAAAGCAGTTCTATTTATTGAAGAGCCATCAGGTGCATTCAGGGCAGTCACAGCCCACCCAGGGGCTGCACCCAAAATGGACAGCGGGTCACAGGTTTTTCATACTTTATAAATTCTGTCCATTTGTATATCGAGCTTTAATCCTCCAATTACAGCTTCAGGTAATGAAGTCAATTACTCCAAGTTTTCTCCTCCCAATTCACTGTTGTTTACATATCTCGGGGCCTGAGGCACTGAGGTGTCCTTGAGTTTGGGGCTTAGAGAGGAATTGTTTTGTCTGAAAATGAGAGAACAGCAGCTCAGCACCTGTATGGAGTCCAGAGTTCTACACTAAAAGTTACAGGATTACAGATACATGGAAAATACAGAAGCTAAAGTGCTAAGGCATCAACCCAGTGTGGAGAAATGGTCCTGGCAAGGGCAGCAGTGTGTCCAAAATGACAGCAAAGCACAGGAACTGAGCACCAGGGACAAAGCCTGGCCGTGGGGAAGGATCTCTGCCATGGAATGATGTCCTGCAGGCATGGCCTGGATCTGGGGTGTCTGGGTAAGGTGTGTGTCTCCCCTGCTCAGCCTGGAGGATGTGCCCTTGCCACCCAGCCGTGGTGGGCTCAGGGAGTTCTCCAGTTTGTCCACACAAACCTGTTCGTTCCTGGAGCTAACCCTGCCGTTCCTGTGGGTTCCAGCTGGCTCAGTGCTCCTGCGATGCTCCATGCTGTGACAGCAGCACAGCAGCCTGTTGAATCACCATCCCCAAAATCCCCCAAAGTGCTTTTTTTCCTGAAGGATGTTTTTACACCGCAAGCTGCAGTTCAGCCACAGCATGAGGCAGCAAATCCTTTTACACGGGAGAAGCAGTGAAGAAACTGCCCAGCCCACAGGTGTTTTCCTGATATTCAGAGGTTGCAGATTCCAGGAAATGTGCAGTCTGACTAAAAAAGATCTGCCTGCTCCAGAATGCAAGACTCTTTAAAGCCCAGTGAGGACAGGACTTTTTTTTTTTTTTTTCCTTTGCTTTGCTGCTTCCAAACCAAATTTCTGCAATTTTCTGTGGAGTTGCAGATAGGAGAAAAAAAATGGCAGAAACTGATTGGGAAAGTTTAGGTTTCCAGCAGCCAGATGGAAAAATATGTTGAGCTCACAGTTTTCCCAAGTTTCACAGAAAGTGCCACATGGTGGAGTACAATATGTGCTATTTATTTAACACTGAGAAACATTTGGGCAATATTTTTTCTGTTGATGGCATGGCAATCCATAAATGTAATGGAGAAGTGTGTGTAACAGGCTGTAAGCTCTTGAAAATTCAGTTTAGGCAAGAGACCAATGTGCCAAATGACCACTTTCCTCCCTGAAATACCCTGCAGAGACAATGAGCTAGGCGAGGTGTCTAGCAGGGTACACCCTGGCAAGCTGCACTTACATATGAAGCAATTTAACACCTCCGCTAAACATTTATAAACTGAGAAATTATTCCCATATGGGGGATGATCTAACATTGTTTTTCACTAATATCTCCCCACTCTTCACCTGTCTGTCCCCATCCTTTTTTTTTCTTTTTTTTTTTCTTTTTTTT
>VZRL01006431.1:59868-115509 GCA_013397895.1 Origma solitaria | reverse complement strand
TTTTTTTTTTTTTTTTTTTGTGAGCAGAAAGTACAAAAGAGAAGAGACAGTGGGGTGTGATTATTTATGTATTTATTCTCAGTTAGTTCCACCTCAGCTCCTGCTGCTAAACAGCTGCTTGGAGGCCTGCTTCTCCCTGCGGGCTTTGCTGATGGCCCAGATGAAAAATGTCCCCCTTCACCTCCCGGCAGCTGGCGCCCAGCCCACGTGTGGGCAGGATGCTGACAGCTATTGGGAAAACATTTGGCATGCAGGCAGCTGCCAGAAAGCAAAAGTCACTCTGAGCAAACCAGGGTGGGGAGCAGCTCGGATACTAAACTACTGCCTGACCCTTCTTGCATTTACAGTAATTCTTTCCAATGAGGAATGTGCCTCCAGGGCCTAGAGCACTCAATAATTAGTTAATCCAGCATTAAATGCAAGAATGATTAAAAACTTTTGTCCATTGTTGCAGTCTTGATCAGCTATTTTATTCTTTTATCAATCCTGCCCTAATTTGTCTCCTTTCCACGTGGGTTTTTACTGAGGCTTCTTCCAGGGAATGGCAACCATCCTATAATGCCACTTTAAAGTTATGAGCATGGTGTTGGGCCAGATGGTTTCCAAAGATCCTCTCCAACCTAAATTACTGTGTGACTTTATTCTGTGATGTTGGAAAATAGAAGCTTTGGATCACAAGCATTTTGCAGGCAAGTTGCTGTTGGCAGGTGCAGTTTTTCCTGCGATCAGGCTTTGTCCGAGCCCACGTGCATTTCCTTGTCAATGCAGATCAGTTTTGAACTAAAATACATGGCGGAGTTTTGAGACTGTCACAGTGCAGTTCAGAGAGCATGTGACATGATTTAATGGTGATTTGACCACTGATCTGTGGCTGAGAAGCAAATCAGAGCATTTTCCAGGGTGTCCTCATCTGCCTGCAGTGGTTTTGGTCCTGCTGCAACTGTGGCTCCTGGTTCCTGCTGCTTTTGCTGCACTGATCTCCCACACCCCTCATGTTTTTTACCCAGCCATTCTCTATTACAATGTTTAAAAAAAACCCCTGCTTCTCTCCTCCAGCCTGGTAAAGAGAGGTTATTCTTTATTCCATGTTGCTTTCTTTTTTCTCTAAAACCAGTTCAGCGTTATCTGATTTATATAAGCAATCACATTCATTCTTTCTTTGAATAACTTCAGCAGGGTTTATTTCTGTGGAAAATATGACATGAGGTTTTGACTGAAATGACATTTTTTTCTTAGCAAATTTTCCACTTTACTAAAACATCAAACAGAATGTTAAATCTAACACCATGATAGGTGAAAATGTCATTGATTTTGTATTAATTTTCAATAATGTAATATCAATGCTATTAACACCCAAGCAAAGCCCAAAAAGAACTTGTTCCTAGTTGCAAATGCCACTTCCTGTTAGATGTCAGACACCTGAGGCACTGCATGTTTGGAGGGATTTTTGCACTTCTTGGGTAGTTACAGCCACTTATGGCTTGGACTTGTGCCCCAGAAGCTTCCCTGAAGGCTTCATTAATTGCCAGTAACACAAAACTTATTGTATCATCTTGCTTAATTATGCATTTGTCTTCTTCTCTGTGTCATGCTCCAGCTCCTCAATATCTTTCTTCCAGCGAGGGACCCAAAACTGAACCCAGGATTTGAGGTGTGGCCTCACCAGTGCTCTGTCCAGGGGGACAATCTGGCATGATGATCACACTATTTCTGATACAGATAATCTGTTCTTGTGTGTTCTTTCTTCATGCCTTTGGATCTCTTTGTGCTTCAGGGAGAAAAGCTGAAGGACCAGTTACATGTAAATTTACATTTAAATTTAGAATTTCTCTTGCTGGAGCAAGCCAGAGTTATGGCTATATGCAGAAATAAGAAATAGGAGATCTCTTTAAGGCTTGAAACCTCCCAGCAGGATTTGCTGTCATCATCTTCTCTGCCATGGAGCAGGCTGGGCACCTTTCTGCACAGGAATGCTATTGATTGTTACTCATTTTGCCACTGGTCTGTGTTTCTCTGCTAAGGCTCTGGTGCTCTTCAGCTGATGTTTATTCTCTGCCAGTCCCAGGCCTGGCACTCCACTGCCTTGTTCTCAGTATCCATGGGAACATTGCCATTGTTCCACTGCTCAAAACAGGGATTCAGTGTCCACCTTCGCTTTAGAGATTCACTCCTCATCTGCTGCATGGGAGAGTGCCCTGCCTTCCTACAAGACACAGAGTCTGAGAATTGGCTTTTCTACATCAATTCTGTATTCTTGTGCCCATCTTCTAAGTGGAGAAACTCCTTCTGTGCCAGGATCTGAAAAGACAAGAGCTTTTTTCCTGAGCTTTTGGCTGGCAAAAGCAAAGCCAACGAAGGCAGTTTCCCAGCCACTCGTGTCCTCCCCCCGAAGCTGGCCATGCTCATTTGCATCCTGCCTCCCCACCACAGCATCGCGTGCCCATCCAGGCTGTTAGGGCAGATGTTCAAGGGGAAAATGCTGCAGCTTCACCTGGGGAGGCTGGAGCAGTGATCTGAACCACCACTGTGCAACCCCAGCAGGTGCTGTCCCATGAGCCAAGACTGTACCAAGCACCATTTATTTCCTCACACACTGAGAAAGCAGGATGGAGAGAGACACTCCCAGAGCTCCTGCCTCTCCAGGCCCCACGTTCTATATTCTGAGTTCTATTCAAGAACTCAGCACAGATCCCGAGCCCTGGTCCTAAAGCAGCTGATTAATCCTTCTAACCTCATAGTTCTCCGTGAGGTTATGCCAGTCCACGATGTTTGGTGGTGTAACTGCTGCGGAGATGTTGCGGAAGCTCGTAGGTAAATCAGGCAGCCAGGCAAGATGGCGAAAGAGAGAGAATTTATTTACAGTTCTTTCTTCACATATGCATCAATAGTCTAACAATTATTGGTCGACAGTTTTCCACCCCCCAGGAGGATTGGCTGGAGTCTTACAGCATCCAGTACCAAAATAAAAGGTTAGAAAAGCACAAGAATTCAACTTATCTCTATTCCCCATGAGAAAGAAGAGAAAAACTTTTAGAACAATGCATCCACAGTGTAACTACCTGAGAACTATCAACTTGTCTGGCAGCAGCTGCAATTTTCCCTAATGCGTTTGTGGTGGCCAGGAAACCCTTGCACAAATCCAGGTATTGTTCACCCCACGGAACTTGAAGGTTCTTGGAGGAAGAATCTGCATGAGGAGTCAAGACGACTTCTGCATGCTGAACCAAAGCCTTTAGTTCAGGAAAGAAATCGTCAGGCAAATCATCAAGAGCAGCAATGGCTTTTACAACTAGAGGATCCATATATACCAGAATTAGCTAATTCCATTAACTAACAAAGATCTATAAGGTGTAGTAACAGAATACAACAGCAAGAATAAGATGTAAAAATGCCTTAGCTGAGCTCAGGATGGAGGTGTGAGTGGTGCCTGCCTCCAGGGTGCTTTCTACACAGCAAGCCCAGCAGAATGGAGCAGCTCCAACGTCCCAAGATTTGTGTTCCCCTGCTGTTTCTCAGCAGGGCTCAGGTGTGCCTCATCCCCACTGACACCAGGGAGGTCCATAAACCAGCAGAGCCCTCACGATGCTCATTATGCATCTCACTGCTGGAGGAGAGCACCACCTTTGGTGCCAAGTACATCAGGGAGCATGCCTGGGTTTAAAAACTCCATGGGAGGGAATCACAACATTTCTAAAGCTTGGCCTCTGGCATCACAAAAGCTGAGCATGGTCCTCACCGTGTCTCAGGCGGGTGATAACAAAAGTCCAAGGCCAACAAACAAAATGAATGGCTTTAAAACAACAAAGCTGGGCTGGGGTTCATGTACAGTGTTTGTTGCCACAGTCTGGCCCAGAGTCACCATCTCATATTTCCCTGCCAGAATGATGGAAATATAAATAGGGGCTATAAACCCAAAGTATTTCCAGCTCATACATCCAAAGGATAGAAATTATAGTCTCTTAGCAAGGAAAATGTTCGAGGGTAGTGAGGTAATGGGACCTGGTTACAGAGCTCATTTCTCTGAAAATCTTTAATACAGCATGGAAATTTTTCAATGTCCTTGATGCAACCTCTGTTAACATATAAAATAACCCTGTTTCAGTGGAAAAGCCCCTTTCTTCGAGAATGAACTGCTGAGCTCCATTTTGGGAACAGTTTCTTTCCAGCTGCTGTTCCCAGATATTTTTGAATGGCTCTGAAGATGGAGCGTCAGCAAGGAATGAAATTTGGCCTCTTGAAAGATAATCCATTGCCTGTTGGCTTGCCTCGAAAGGGCCTCACTTCTCTGTGCATGAGCTGAGAGCTGCTGCTGTTGAACCATAGGAGTCCAAGCTCCAGTCTTGCTAAATAATTTTCTGGAAGTCCATGCCATGAGTCCCAGCAGCATTTGAGGGGCTCTGCTCATTTGATTAATTACATTACCATGCCTGCCCTTTGCTTGTTGACTCGCAGCCATAGGAGCCCGGGATGTGCTGCGTGTGTAGTAAACTGATTAAAGGGGGAATGTGTGTCAATGTATGGATGTGTACGAGAGCTTTTTGAAATCCCTTATGATCTTCCCACCCACTGGGCATTGCTTCAATGCGGAGTTCAATCATCAGGAAACAAACTTGCTCCCTCATCTGCGCTGCACATTGCAACGAGCCTGCCAAGTACGGCCAAGCTTTCAGAAAGAAAAGAGAATCCCCCCACCAGAGAATTTATGACCCTTGGCTCTGCTTGTGGCTTGTTCCTGTGCATGCCTGAGTGACATGGAAACTGCAGAAAATCTGTTTGGCCTCCTTCTGTGCTCTCACACTTGCAGCTACGTTGGATTTTTCCTTTTTTTAATGACTAGGGGGTTTTGTTGGGTTTGTTACCTTATAACACAAGCAACACATGATGAGAGGCCCAGAGAAGAGCAAAAAGAAAGGGGAAAGATGGAAAAGAAGCAAGGAGTGGTTAGAAGTGCTTCTGAGCATTTGAAAGTAAATCATCACCCATGTTTTACTCTCTTGCAGGTCCTTCAAGCCAGATTTTGTCCTGATCCGGCAGCACGCCTACAGCATGGCTCTGGGAGAAGATTTCCGCAGCCTCATCATCGGCCTCCAGTACGGAGGCATCCACACGGTCAACTCCCTCTACTCCATCTACAACTTCTGCAGCAAGCCCTGGGTGGTAAGTGCTGGTCCAGCCCTGCTGTGTGTCAGCCCTGCACAGCAGACACCTGCACTGATAGCACACCCAGCTCACCTCCCAGGCTGTGTCAGAGCAATTGGGCTCTTCAGGTTAAAATCTAAACAACCTTAGGAATCTGGGTGGGAGTTCTTGGGGGAATAAACCCACCAGCACTGCTTCTTTATCAGCCTCAGGTTGTGTCAAGGTGTGATTTCTTCACCCTGAGTAGGATGTTTCACTTGTCCCAGACTCTAAAGGATCACCAGCAGGGAACAGTGCAGCAACACCTGAGTTTCTTGTAAGGCATGGGAAGGATCCACTTTGGAGATGTTCATGATCCCACCCAGGAGCAGGGGAAGAGTGTGAGGAGTCCTCTCCCTGAGGAGGAAGGATCGGTAGAGATAATGTGTGATGAACCCAAACCACCATTCCCAATCCTCCTGCACTGTTGGCTGGGAGGAGGTAGAGAAAATCAGTCCAGCCAGGGTCAAACCACAACACAGGTAGAGTTTTTCAACAGACCCAGAAGGAAATACAATATTATCCAAAAGTGTTGGTTCAGTGAAGCACTGAACCTTGGGAAGACCTGGGCTGTGTCAGCTCCTGATGAGGACAGGGCAGGGTTTTGATATTTTGCACTGGAAGATCTCTTCACCCATTCCTCAAATTTTGTCAAGTTCACACGAGAATCTCAGAAAACCTTGAAAAATACTGTCATTGGCTTTTCTCAGCCGCAAATCAAAGTATGTAATGATTCCCCAGGTCATTTCTATGACCCAGAAGCAAGAGAGCTGGAGGGATAAATTGGCCATGGGCCACGAGAGTAAGGCTGCTCATTGCAGCAGCTGCAGGAGGAAGTCAGATGTCGATACCATTTTGGGGTTGACATATGGGTTTTCCAAGCAGTTTCATCCCCAAATGCCTCCTCTGATCACTGATGCTTCCAGATTGGAATTTTCCCTGCACTGTTCTAGGCTGGAAGCAGGAAAGTGCAGCTATAAGGATGTGAGGAGATGGGACTTCCCAACATGCCCCCATGGAAAACTTTCAGATGCATTCTCAGGAATTCCCTTACTCATTGCACAAACTGAGCTTGAGGTGAGATGGAATGTATATAGCAAATGATAGGTATCTTCCTCATCACCTCATTAAGTGGATTTTTATTGTTTTTCCTTGGAATAAATATCCTAGTGGTCTTCGGTGTGTTGGTTGGTAGCTCAAGGTGACTCAGACTTTTCCTTCCATGACTGAGAAGTGTGTGATTTAACTAATTTCTTACTAAAATGGCACCAGTGTAATAGACAGAGTCTTCTCAGTTTTCACCCCTTTTAGAACGTTTGTGGGGTTCATGGAGCCAAAAGCTCTTTCCAAAAATGTTGCAGTGCAATAACGAGGGCAGTGAGAACAACTATAGATGGTTAATGTACATTTGGCATCAGTTTCCATTTGATTTTTGAATTCCAGGCTCAGTACCACACCTTCACATTGTTTCTGACAGTCAGTCCTACACACAAGTGCCCTGACCCTGGTGACCAGATAAAATCCCCCACATTTGCCCTGCCTTTTCCTGACAGCCACGTGGTCCACTCCATCTGATTTTGGGCTTGAGTCAGTCAGGGTTTAGTTGATGCTTTGCAACTCATGCCTTGCAATTACATTTCTGATAGTGTGAAGGGGCCTCAAAATGTGAAAGGCCTATTTTTAGACACCTAAAATAAAAGAAAACAAACAAATTTAGCACATACGAAGAAAAAAAATTGAAAAAGAAAGAAAGAAAGGAGCAGTGCTGGAAAGGCAGTGTGGGAGACCTTGGCTCTGCCAGCAGCTTGGCTCTCGCCCCTCTGGCTCTGGTTGTGCCATGCTTTCCTCACAGGGAATGCAGCTGGCACAGAAAACCTTCCCAGAGGAGTCAAGGAAACCTTTTGCAAACACTTTAAACAGGTTTGCAGAATGCCTCCTTCCCTACTGCCCCTGCACACACATCACCCCAAAGCAGGGACTGTGATGTGCTCAGCAACCCAAGAGGTCAGACGGCATTTGGCACTGCTGACATTTTACTAGGTTGAAGCTCACGTAGAGATTGCAGTAGGGCATTTGAGGGCAAAAAGATTCACTGGCAGCAGAAAATTTTGTTTTTGTGATAGCTGGGAAGTGAGAGATAGGGACACTTTGGTGCACGTTCCACTTTGATTGCAAAACAGGCATCTTGAAATAAGGGATCTGCATGACAAAGATTACTGGAAACTTTTTGGACCTAGAAAACAGTTGAGATGCATGAAAAAGTGAAATTAAATACCCCTGGGAAATGTGCTTTTCACTCTCATTTTATATTTTCTCCTAAAATGGTTCCATTTCATAGAAATGTTTATGGTTTTGTGGAGGGGGATGAAATTGAGACTGTTTTTCCTTGACAATTTGCAACTGTGTTTTATTCTCAGCAATTCTAATTACAATCAGCTGAGTTTGGGTTTGAGTTTACCCAAACATGCAGCCCCATTTTTTTAATGACATTTGCCAGGTTTCCAGTTCTGCATTACACAAACTTTTTCAGAGATTAAAATTTGCGTTAAAGACAGGCACAATTTGAATTAGATGTTTCTGAGAGAAAAAAAAAAAAAAAGAGTATTTGGGGGTCTCACACCCTGAGAGAAACATCTAAGAAATCTAAGTTTTAAGATGATCCCAGAATTATTGAGAAATACTGCTACAAGCACACTAAGCACAATGCTTCAACCATTAATAATATTTTTTGTGTATTTTAATTTAAAATCCAAAATACAGTGGGAAGAGTGCTCAGAGCAGTACTCACACTGCACACAGGTAATGTCTGAAATTGCAAAGCAACTTTTGCATCGGTAAGGCAGAAGGAAACATGAAGTTTTTCTGACGGTCACCTCCCGAGTCCAGGGGCTCCCAGCCAAGCTGTTATTGACTGCCAGGGGATTCAGGCTCCCTGATGACCTAGGTGCTTCCAAAATATACAAAAGGCCTTGAGGTCCTCTGAATGGATCTCCTCATTTCTCTGTAAAGACTCCCTGTGTGTAACTCTGATCTCTCACCGGTCAGGCCAAGGCCATCACTTGCCCAGGTACTCAAACCAGGCTGTGCCGCCTTGCCTTGCCCCGTGCCATGTCTGTGGTGTGGATGCAATCCCTGCAGAAGCAGCAGGACCGCAGAAAGCAGGAGCTGATGGCAGCAGGTGGAAGGTGTGGCTGGGTGAGGCTGAGCTGCTGACAGCAGCGTTCTCCCCATCTGCGCTGGGATGTTACCTGAGCTCTGTTATCAGGGATCTGCTGCCCACGGACATGGGAGTCTCGTTGTCCATATCCTGTCCCTAACAACTGCTGAAAAAAGGGAAATTGGGAGGGAATTGTCCCATGAGGGGCAATACCGAAGTCAGGCCTTTCTGCAGGCTTGGCCCAGGGATGAGGCTCCCAGATGTCTGAATCTCTCCTCTGAAACACTCGCTATTTCAGCAACAGCCAAGAGCTGTACGCTTCTAAAGGAAGCCCAAGGAACAAGTCAGAACACTGTCTATCAGCTGCACAGTTGTTCAGTTGTTTTGCTGGAGCTGTTTTCCCAGCATGAATGTGCATTGCCTCAGCACCACGGTGTCCACGGCTCACCAGGGCTGCGCGCACACCCAGCGAGGGGCATGGGCTGCCCTCAGCCTCAGTGTTTTCCCTTCTCTCCCTGTCTCTGTCTCGTTGTGTTTAACTTTTAAGCCCTGTTTGCTCACCTTGCTAGTCAAAACAGGGCTTTATTTTTCTTTTCTAGAATGTGCAGGGCTAGTGCGAGTAGTTGAGAGAAGCAAGCTGTCCTCCTTCCACAACATCAATACCTTCCTTGCCAACAATAATTATTCTACTTGGGGAGTTTTTCCTCTTATCTGCTGATGCATGTGAGGGTGGTGGTGGTGTTAGTGATGGGATACGCTGCCTCTTGATGTTTCCTGGATTTTCTTCCAGTGCCGTGTTTTGAACTAAGAGATTAGGAAAAGGATTCTTTGCCTTTGTCTGCAAATCTGCTGGCAGCTGCCCCTTCAGCATGTGGCCTGGCTCTGGCACACACCTTGCAGCCTGATTTCTTTGCACAGTGACTGCATGCCAAGCATTAACTCTCAAAGGGGCATTCCTTCTCCATCAGCAAATGAAGTTTCAGCTTCTTGTGCAGCAAAGCTTTTGCTTAGACTGGCCCAGTAACCAGGAGAGGAGCCCTAACAGGGCAGAAAACATCCTCAGCAGCTCTCTCTGTCTGCAGTGCAACCTCGGTGCTGTGATTTGGTGCATTCACTGGCTCCAGTTCTTGCCCAGAAGTGCTCAGAACATGCAAGATTGAGCAGCTAATAGCATTGGGAAGAAAGGGAGCTTGCTTTTCTTTCCCTTCTCCCCTAGATGTCTTTTTCCTTCCCTTAACCTGTGTTACTTCCCTCAGGTGGCACAGGGATCTCCTTCAAGATTAATGCATGCCTAGCTTGGATGGGGAACTTGAGAAACTCACGGAAAGGACTTAAAATCTGTCCTTACTTGGGCCAGGCGGGAGGCCTTTATTAATTACCTCGATTTCACCAGATTCTGGGGATCTCAGAAATTGAATTCAGTTTATAAACTTCTGTTTGTGAACAGGACTCCATGGGGAACTCAGTCCTGTCTACCAGCTCAGCAGGAGCCAATCCCCAAACATTTCATTCTCTTTCCACAGTCAGTCCAACCACTCCACCAAGCACTGCCTGTTCAGCACTGTCTGTGGCAACAGGGCTGTGTCTCTTCAGAGAGTGAGCAGGATGGCTAAAGGCCTTTCTTTGTAATCTCTGAGCTTCTCCTGAGATCTGAAAGGTTTCTGGGATGTGCATCACCTCTTGCTCTCTTTGGTAAATCAACTCTGCTTCAGATACATTTTCTGTCGTGGTTATTAAGTTTCTCTCCTGTAGTTTTGATTTTTTCTCGAGGTGATGAATGGTGGATCGAACAGGGAGGCTGCAGACAACAAACAGAAGAGTCTGCTTGCTTCACAGACGGCTGAAGCGAAGCAGGAATTTGCTGTGCTGGGTTACACTTCTGTTGGGGTTTTGGAACCTGAACAGAAATCAAAACCCAGTCCTACCACGGGGAGCTTTGTGTCTGCTTGGGCAAACCCTGAATGATCGAACAGTTTATAATGGCGATGATGATAGTGGTGATGGTGGTGACGTTCATGCTGACAGGTGGGGACAGACAAATGTTCCCCTGGTGTGTGCAATACCAGGGCTGTTGCTTTCCCCATCGATGTGACACCCTGCTTTCTCCAGGTCCCACCCTCACACACCTGTGCCCCCCTCACACCTCATGGGACACAGAGCAGGGGCAGCAGATGAACTCCTCTTCCTCCTCCCATTCATGAAGGGCTGCTGGGGGGCCCTTGGCTCATGATAAATGTCAGTCACGATTCAAGTGGGCTCCTGCTCCTCGGTCTGACACTCACACCAGGCAGCACAGGCAATTCCTTTAGCAATCGCTGTCCCTTAGCAGCTCTCCCACCCTCCAGCACAAAGGGCTTTGCTTTGCTTTGGCTGTGGGGAAGAGATCCCAGCGACAGCCTTGGTTTATTTGGTCACCAATAGGGAGTGGTGGCACTGATTTCCTGGCTTCTCTCCTCTGCCAAGAAAGGCTCCTCTCCCCAGGTGCATTGGGGATGCAAAACTTGTTCATAGTAGTTTGTTCTGTAATTAAAGGCAAACTGATTCTCTTCTGGCTCTTGAATCCCTTCTGTGCTCTCCTAGTCCAAGTTTTGTGTACATAGGCTGGGTTGGCCACGGATAAATACAGCAGCTTCATATTTCTTGCTGCTCTCAGGCCAAGAAAGTGAGGTGGGAAAGACAAAATAATGTTTCTCTCACCTCCCTCACCACTATCAGAACATTTTGCAAGCACTTGCCTGTCACAGAATAAGTCACTGACATCCACTGTGTCTGTTTTTTGTTTCCCCTCCCTCACCCCAAGTTCTCTCAGCTCATTAAAATCTTCAACTCGCTGGGTCCTGAGAAGTTCCCCCTCGTGGAGCAGACATTCTTCCCAAGCCATAAGCAGATGGTGAGTAACTTTGCTTTCCTCTGATGTCGGTGTGGATGGGGTAGAAACAAAAGATGCAAGCTGGGCACAAGAAATGGTGGCGGGAATGCTGGGAAGAGTCTAAATTTTACTTACAGAGAAATAGCAACTAAAAAGTGCTATGCAAAAGGCACTGCTTGGGAACCTCTTTCCCTTCTCGCCCAGCCCTTCCCCAGGTCATGTAAGGACCCTGAACAAATGCACAGAGAGGCTGAAAGGCTCAAAACTAAAGCAGAACTCCATTGTAAAACATAGTCAACAAAAAGCTCATCCCTTAGAGCAAAGAATCACTCTATTCAGATAAAGTGGATTTTCCCTACTCCTGGAACTGTTTAAAATATGTTGACAATTTGGGACATAGGTGCTGAGAAGTGTTTGTTTCACAATGTTAGTTTGCTTGGTCTGTCACGGGATCACCATCCATGGAACATTTATCAGCCTGAAGGTACTCAGAGTAACTCGGAGTTCTTGAAAGAGTTTGTTTCAGCTTCTCATGTTTTCTTTGCACAGTGCTCTGGGGTCTGGTCTTTCTGTCAACAGCTGAACACTCAGTGCCCTGTGTGGCTGCTGGGCACTGTCCCAGGCTCTTAGGGCACCTTCCAAAGAAATCTGCGTAGGTGCCTTTAGTCCTGGAGAACATGGCAAAGAGAGGGGCTTTGTTTAAAGCTGCTCACAGCTCTTGTTTTGCCTGTGTTAAAAGGAAGACTAGGCCTTTGTGAATTTTTGCTCCCAACTTACATCCATGAATTAGTGTCTCTTCCCTGCATGGGAAGGCTTTGATGAAACCCTGCATGAACCATGACCCCTGTGTGACCACGGGCTGGCCGAGCTGATTTCCCAGGCCTGATTGTGAACTCGAGGAGCACTGCCAGCCTGAACATGAGGGTTGCTGAGATGTCAAACTAAGGCTCAAAAATATTCAAACCCCTCTCTTCTCGCACACTTGTTGCAACACTGTGGGCCAACCACAACGTGTAAAAGGTTCAAGGTACCTGATCATCTCATGGCTTGTGAAAAATCCCACTGATTGAGCTAGGGACTCAAATACCTTGAAATGTCAGTCCTTCACCTCTCTGTTCCAATATTCTGCTCTCTGCCTGTGCTGTGCAGACCGCAGCACTTCCAAGCTTCACAGGCACATCGTGGAGGTAAGTTATGGAGTTGTATTATCATTTCAAACATAAGGAAATGGATGGTCCTTAAACAATGTGACTGTTTGTTGCACACTTGTAAAATGAATTAGCTGATAATACCTGTTGCATTTAATTCCTAATGATTTCTGAAGAATGTTTTGTGACATATGTAATGCTTCAGGACAGATGTGACTTTGACCACCACTTCAGGAACAGTATTTTTGGAAGACTTGATAACGTTATCATGGCAAATAAGTTAGTTAGCACTTTTAGCAAGATTTTCTTGTCTGGAAATCTGACTCTTGGTTCCTCAGATGTAGATGTATTTGGTAGCAGCATAGTAGTTTGGTTCAGCACTGATCTTAACTTCACTTATTTTCCATCTTTGTAACTAAACACTTACTTGGAGATGCTATTACTAACTTCCTAAAGGGTATAGGAAGCCTTTTAAACTGTAGGTAACCTCATATGAACACAAACACTGCTGCTGCCATGCAAGCCTCAGTAATTTGGTTTAAATCAGTCACTTTCCAACAAATTACAGAAGCCACAATCCACCTGGGCAAATTCAGGTCAGCCCTTCCCAGGCAGTGGTCTGCCTCGCAGAATGAATCTACACAACTTCCATATATTTTTTCAGAAGAAGCATCATCTTCACAGCATCTTGGGCTGTGAGAGACTGCGAGGTGCAGCTTACACCAAGCAAGTTGCACTGCAGTCATCACCAAATACCTGTGGAAGTTGCTTGCCCACAGTGCATCAGTTTTTCCATCTGTCAGACAGGAATATAACAATCTCCCTTTACCACCCTTTCTCTTCCCTCTCCTGGAGGCATTGCCAAGCTGTACCAGTTAGCACTCATAACACACACTGTGGTCCTTTGATGGCTGACCCCCAAAAGTATTTATAATTAGAGTTATGGTTTTACCTCTCTGCAATGGGATACACTTTAATACTTAAGTTCTCACATAAGAGACCCTCATCCTTGTATATTCAACATTTTCCAGAATCTACTTTCTAAATCTTTGGATTAAACAGAGAACAGATTCAAAGACCTGTTTCATTCTTTCATCTGTGTAGAGAATACAGATTTTCCAAGAGTAAAAGTGAGATACAAGAATTTTCTAACAGTAGGTCCATTTTTGTGAGCATTTTAATTTAGCTGAAAGTATTTTTTCTGAAACTTCTTTCTCATGAGAACAGGGCATTTTTAATCAGCCTTCAACAGTCAGCCTAAAGAGAGGACACAAGATTCTGACATTTCACAGCAGAGATGAACCTCTCTTCCCTTTGCCATGGGCATGTGCCTTTCAGACTTCACCATAATGATCAGTTTTCTGGAAATAAGAGCAATCTGGCAAGTGTTCTTCCAAGGACCTATCGTGCTACAGCCAGCCCTAATGACTGCCTTGCTCTGTACTGACCTCCTATGGCCAATTAACTGGGAGTCATTAACTTCAAAGGGGGCTTTTCACCTCTCCTGGGCTTATGACCACAGAAACAATTCTTAGAGAGACCAACCTCTTAAAAAGAGGAGAAGACTCCTGGAGGGATCTTTGCATTGCCAGAGGTGGAATATCTGCTTTGGGACCAATAAAATGGTATCAGGAAAGGGATGGAAATTAATAAATCCAGTTGCAAATCCATTTGTGTACGTTTGAAGTCGACAAAAACTAATATAAGTGAAGCAGAGACAGAATGTCTGTGATAGAAATAAAACCACTTTACTGTTTAGAATAAAAGGACACTATAAAAAGTGAACATTATGCAACATTACCTTAAAAGACAATATACATTCACTGAATATAAAATTTATAAATAACATGGAGGAAAACTGTAAACAGTGCTAGAAAATTTAGCAACAAATACATTCCTTCTGGACAAGATTTTTCACACGGGTTTGGTTCTCTCCCCAAGTTTCCATGACTATCAGGAACAGCAGAGTGGCTCTATGAAGGAAGGACAGTGTCAGAGAGAAGGAGAAGCCAGTACAAGCAAAACAGCAGCAAGTGTTTAGTGGGTTTTTATGTTTTTTCTCAAGACTGGTAGCCCCAAAAGTCACTTATTCTAAAAAAGACAAAAACTTTTTGCAGTTCCCTCAGTTTTGCTCCACCCTTCTAAGCTATAAAGGACAGGGTAAGTGAGCAGTACTTTCAGAGACATCTGACAGGATGTTCTCATGGAGGTCTTTACCCCCACTGGTCTTTACTGTAAAAAACACAACAGTATGTTTCCCATCACCATGAGGTAGCATTTCACTCTGACAAGTATGAATGGGGCACAATGAGAGATTTAGGGTTTACAATAGTCCTACCTAAAGGGTCATGTAATTCTTCAAAACATGGGAAATTTAGACCTAAAAATGGCATTTTTGTCCATACAGTGGAGGTGGAAGCCTCCCACAAGAGGACTTTATTCAAGGAACTCCAGGCACAGATCTGCTCCTGCTCTCTACCCCCTCCATTTTGGAAAAGGAAAATAGAATCTAATTTTCCCCAAACCTTCAATATATATTTTCAATTAATATTTTAAACAGGAAAACACTCTCCAGCAAGTAAGGAAAAAATATGCATAAATAAGAAATTGAACAGCTTCAGTCTAGAAATTAGCTATCCACTTTTAAAGGTACTTTTAATAATAAAGCATGGTGGGAGGGAGTGTGTGTGTAATCCTGAATATCCAAAGGTACTGCTCACAAGAGCTGAGCCATTGGCAGCTCTCTGGCCTTAGGTCATGGGGCGAAGTGAGGAGCATGACAGGAAGGAACTTGTGCTGCTGCCAGACATTGGGTGCTCCATGTCCTGGGGCACACCTGCCTCCTCCCACCTCCATTCCCGCTGTTCCCATGGCTCACAGCCTGGAATGAGGGAGGAGGATTGCCCACTGGCAGGCAGAAGTGACTTAGCAAGGCAGAAGAAAGGAGAGCAGATAGGAAGGAAGAAGTCTTTGAGGCTGATTCAGAGCCTGTTCAATCCATGCAACAGCTTCCACCTCAGGAGTGCCTTCAGGCAGCTCCTTAATGCAAGCACAAGCTGAAGCTCAGCCCAAGAATGGATGTCCCTGATAGCATGCACAGAAACAAAATAAAGAAGCTTCCCAAAAGAAATGTATTTTCACTGGATTTTTCCCCCTCCTTTTGGCTCCACATTTTGGAACAGCCTTAACCACTGTTTCTTTACACAGCAAGAGCAAAGATTTGCCACCAAACCTCCACCCCCTGCCAGTCTAGCTGTCTGCACCTCAGAAATATTTTACCATCTGCAAAATAAAGTGGGAATATGCTTCATTTTCTGGTAATGCATCTGCTGTTTTGTTGTTTACAAAGCACATAGCTACATTATATCCTACTTAGGGACAGGAGTCCTCATAGTATTAGAATGCAAATATTTTCACAATAATTTGAGTGCAATACTGTGATGTCTCAGCTAGCTAAATGAATCAGTGACAGGTAAAATAGGCAGAGCTGCAGTTTAATGAAAATTCAAATCAACACTTTACTGCGTGGAGGGGCATTTTCATTTAGCCTTCCAAAGCTGTGAAAAGTGGCTGCAGCTCAAAGAGACGCCGGCTTTGCCGAGTCACTTTGAGCTTGAGGAGGGCCATCTCCAGCAATGCCGACTCCAAACAATGCAAACACCGAGGGTGGCTCCATTCTGCCCTCAGTGACCCCCACGGGTTTTGTCAGCCATGCAGAACTCGAACAGAGATTGTTCCACTGGGCCCAAAGCCATATTTTGCCAAAGGGACAACCTTCTGAAGCCCCACCTGATCCTGTGATGGGTGTCATGAAGCACCCTACTCTTCCTCTCATCTCCAACCCACAATTTGGGGGTAGTCACAGGGAAGAGCACTTTGAGAAGTGTTCCAAGTCTGAATCACAGGAAAATCCAATAGACTTCCAATGTGTTTTGTGCTGTATCGCCACTCAGAGCTGCTGGGGAAATAAATATATGCAGCAGACCCAGGCACCTCTTACATCAACTCTGAAAATGCCCTTTGAAGTTCATGCTAAAAATGAAGTTTTTTGCTGCAACAAGTCATCTAGCAAATGGGGCATTTCAGAGATTGTACGTCTGGCAGAGCTCTGGTGGCACGAAAAGAACATAAAAACACAGCGGGGCCCATCTCAGACACCCTTTCTTTTCCATTTGGCAAAGAGGTTCTAAACAATTCTTCTCTAATTGAGGTCACTGACTGTAAAATGCTGTATTGCCCCAAGCTGGAATCACTGCAACAACTTTTTCCTGTTGGTGGCAGCTCTGCTTTCTAAGTGGAATGAACAGAAGATACATGGAAACTTAAGATAAATAATCATAATAGTACAAAAATGAAGTTAAGCACAATCTTCTCCCTGCCCAAGCCCTCCCCATCCAAAACTCAGTCACCCATTTTGTCAGCACCCCTTCTTCACCATCATTAAAACTTAAAATACTTTTATTTGATAAGAAAAATTATATTATAGTTTTCTTAATAATTAAAAAAAAACCAAAATAGAATGAAAAAAATTTCTCCAGTCAACAGCAAAGCACAGGACAGTAAGGCTTCTCCTCCCACATGACTGCAGGACACGGTATGAGCACATGCACGGGGCTATGCTTAACAGTGCCTAGAGGGAAACACAGCACTTGACACACAAGGAATCCTCCGGGCAGCTGAAAATTTTATGATCCCAGACAACACTTACTAGGAGACCACTTTTTCTTGCTTAGCCCACACACACACTTCCTTTCACTATATAAACAAATGCAGCTATTGTAGCTGCAGGGGAGGAACTGTGGTGCAAGGAGTTACAGAGGAAACAATGACCGTAGCCACTACTGCAGATACACTGGAGCTTCTATATCTTAAAAGCAACTCACCGACTCGGAATGTCAATATTTCTGTCTTTAAAACACAATCAAACCATTCTTTTGTTTATAACACCAAAAAAATTCCACATCCTGTCAAAAATAGCTTATGTCATTACGTGTATATACATCTTAGTTCAGCAAAACACTATTTTGGCAATACTTTTTTTTTTAATAACAGGAGTTCTAGCAAGTCTCCCCTTTCCCTCTTGCACGTGATTGATTTACAGTTGTTATTTTTGCATTTGTTTGGTTTAAGGTGTTCACAAGCTGGTTTTGCTATTGAAGCTAAGCTGCAAAAATTTCAGGGGCCAATGCTGCTCAAAACAGGATGGCACAACCCTTCATCTGCTCTGATGTAGTTGCATTTACCTCCCTGAAAATAGGGGATGGGGCTTTTGTTTTTGAAACAACAAAAATACAAAATACTCTCTCTTTCTGTTCTGGGGAAAGCCAGAACTTCAAATGTGCTGTTGCATTCACACTATGACTGAATGAGCAAGGACAGTCAGTCAGCAATGCTTTCACCAGATGATGTGCTCAGACACATCAGGTAAAGTCTCCCACTGCTGGGGTCAATCACATTGCCGGTCTCTCCTATAGAGGAGGATTTCTTTTGGATGTAATTTTGTCCAGAGTGTAGGCTGGATTTCTTTTCATTTTGCTTCATTCGCCTGATTAATCTGATTAATGAAATCTGTTTCCCTTGGAATAGATTTGCTTATGTATTTTCAGCACTTAGTGCATGAGGAGGGGTGATGGGAAGCCAGCGCATAGAAGAATACAGTGCCTAATTGGCATAGTTTTTAGATTTTTGTTTTCCTAAAAAAATAGAGATTATATTGCTACAGCTAATGATACATGTAAGAGAGCAAGAGCTCCATCTTTTTTATTTTTTTTTCCTTTTTTTTCCCTCCCATTTTTCCCTCTGGTGTGCAAAAGTAAGCTCCCAAATGTTGTCTGATCAAAATGAGTGGTATCAAAAAATGGAAAAGGTGATTACAAATTCAGTAAGGTAGCACAGACCTTTTTCTTTCCTTTCCTTTTTTTTTTTCTCCTTTTCTTTTTTAAGTGTTCGAAGTGCTAGAATTTGCATGAAAATAGGCACTAATTTCATTGTCATCATCATGATCTGGTAAGAGTTAGTGTCCAAAGGAAGATCAGCCACAAGTAAGGGAGAGGGGAGATAAGGAAAGGGCTATCTGCTCAGGGATCTGTGGCATTGATTATCGTTTTGTCTGGAGGTGCCCATCCTCTGTACCAGCTGCAGTAACCTTCCACCCTCTGGATGCAGGCGTAGTGCTTGGCTTGGTATCCCGAGTGGCCGAAGTTGGAGAGCATGTCTGTCCAAATGCACTCATTCTTGGAGGTGGCAAAGCAGGGCAAATAGTAGCAGGGCCTAATCTGCAAGTGGAAAGAGAAATCAGGTAAGGCTACATGTGAAAACAACATTATATAAAATGTCTTTTTAACAGAGATAAGTGATTCAAAATTCCACTCCCTCAAACCTTGCTTGCTAATCCAAAATTCAGCCTCAGTTCTGTAAGCACATAAGCATGTGCTTAGCTTCACACACACAGTTAATTCCGTACTCAAAAGGGCTTTTCAGGTGCAGAAAAGTTGAGTTTATGTCTATGTTTTTGCAGGCCTGAGGCCATGTGCAAAAGTCTTAGTGCCAGTGCCAGGCTGTGAGGTTTTAAGTACTCAAAATGTTTACACAGGAAAAAAGCTGGACATATCTTGCCAAGCCTTTGGTACCTGATTTCATTCACCTGCAAATGATTCTGCACAGATTCTGAAATTCTTCCCCAACCCCAATTAACTCCAACAGGATATTAAAGGCATAGATTTGGCTTTTTTTTTTTTTTAAATTGTCTCTTCTCTGGTCTCAACACTAAAAATTAGCTTTACTTCTCTGTAAAAATTGTTGTCCTCCATTTCTCTTCCTGGTTGCTCTCCAGCATCACTGAGTTTTACCAGCCAGGGGAAACAGTTCTTGGGTTTGAATGTCTGAATGCCACCTCAGAGCCACACGTACCTTGCAGCCACAGCCCAGGTGATAACGGTGATTCAGTCCTTTGCGCTGGGACAGGGTCAGCCGGTCCCATTTCTCATACCAGTTGCAGAGCCCAGTGTAAACCTTCCCCTCATACACTCGGCCTTGAAAACAGAGACATGGTCACAAGTTAGCACTTTTCAGCTCAAACACTTCTCTTGTTTCCTGAGATTGCTAATGCTCTCAATATGTTTGGCTTCAGCCGCTGCTCAGCAAATGCTTTCTTTTTATGAACTGGTTCAGGAATCTCTGGCCAGCAAGACAACAGCACTTCTGAAAGTCAGGAGTGTTGTGCTGGCTGTAAGCACCACCAGCAACATGCAGGTTGGTAATGCTGTCAAGCTCCTCTTAGAAAGAGGAAATGAACTGACACCTTCACTGGAAACAAGACTTGGCAACTGCCACATGTCCATCCCCTTGCATCCCCTCATCCCAGCAGCCTGCATTTCTCCAGCTCATTCCAAAAACAAGCTTCCATTTCTGACACAGCCCAGCAGATCCCAGTTCCCTGTGACAGACATGCCAGCTCAGGTATAAATTGAGAGCCGTGGACTGTCACACAACATCCTTGTCACAGCAGGCCTGGGTAGAAGATACACTTTAGGAAAGAGAGGAACATCTAGGGAGTGAAATGACTCTCAGCATTGCAGAGTACTCAACACCAGAATACTGTTGGCCATCTGAACACTTGGAAAATCATGTGCAGAGCTGTCTACACCGCTGCCCATGTCCTTAGCATGTGAATGTATAGAACAGAAGAGGTTTTGCTTAAGGAGAAGTACACAGTCCTTTACCTGTAATCAGATACTGGTACTTGTTGACCTCCAGCTTGACTCCACAAAGACTCTCAGATGCTTCTGTGTAGATGTACTGCACATGTGGCATTATCTGGAAGCCCCTGTACATCTAGAGAAAGAATAAAAAGGCTTTATGTCAATCTTAAGAGGACAAATTTCATTTAAGATTCTTTACAATTTACATTCCTAATTTGTGGTGGTAAGCAATAAATTTTCTGGTTTTTCCAAGAGTGAAGGAATAATGACACTGGCTGGACTCATGGAAGTCTCCCTACCAGATCTGCTGGTAAAGCAGAAAAACCACCTGCTAACGAGTCATTGCAATTCAGCACAGGGACCAGTTTTTCCCATTCATATTAGTTCCAGTGGCACTGAGTGAACAAAGCGCCAACGCTGCAAGCTCTGCCAACATCCTGAAATTTTTTTTCCCTTATAAAGGTCATAATTAGGGAGAAATAAAATTAGTTCAAGCTTGGAATCGTTCTCCTCTATGTGATTTAAACAGTTTCTTCCAAACTAAGGGTTTTTCTTTTAAACAATTACCCTATTTTCCAGTGTTGCTGCTGTAAGAGTTTCAGACCTTTGGCGCTTGATCTAAGTCATCAAGCCAGACACCTCCTTCTCAAATGCGTAGCACACGCAACTCTTGCTGACCTCAGCAAGGACTTACTGTTTCCCTAACTCAATGAATGCAGACATAGAATTCTACACCATCTTCTAAAATTAGTCCTGTACTGATGGGCGCCATAAAGAAAATATCATGTATACATAATTCCTCTACACTCCTACTCCTTCTTCATAATCTTTCTTCCAGCTCAGTTTAGTCGAAACATGAGCCCACAGATACACTGGCAGTTGGATTCCGTCAGAAATTAGCACATGTCCCCATCTGACCTGGCCTTACTGCTGCAATTTAGAGAAACTCATGCCCACCTGTTAGCAGCATAATGAAGTCTTTGCATAGCAATGAAACAACCACTGCATGTGTACATTGGACCCATTAAACATATCCTATTTTTGAAACACAGAAGATGATTTCCCTGAGAATTTAATCTTTAAAATTTGTCTTTTCAAAGCATTCAGTCACTCTTCTTTCCCCACCAACTCCATGAATGGCCAATATTTAGTAGTTAAAGAAGAAACAACAGAAGTCAGAGAGAATCAGAGTTTCCTGGCACTTCCCAGCCTATCCTTTTCTCTCTTGGTTTTATTGATAGACAGCACATACACATTCAGTTTAGCAGTAAATATTAATGTGAGGCAAAAGAGGACCAAAAAATCCCAAACAACCCCAGAGCTATAGATCCTTGCTCCTGTGTCACCTAAGCTGTAGTATTCTTCTCCAGGCTGCATTCTATTTCTTGAGGTCCCCTATTATCTGAGGGTATATCACCATTCCCCCACCTTCTTTAAAAACAACAAATCTTTTTCTTTCTGAAAGAACATATGTTAATTAAACAGATTTTATGCTAGGACCAAATACTTCATATAAAACCATAAGAAACTACTACTAATTCTGCTACGCTGAGAGGCCAGATTATCTTTTGAGCATCTACAGAATGTCAGCCAGGTGAGTTTTTTCTCTCCTTAGATAGATTCCCCCAAACAGCAAGATCTTGTAGCAGTATCACAACTCAGTAACAGCACTGCTGTGCCCAGTAGAACACATGCTAAAGAGTTTGCATTTTCCAGCCTTTCTTCTACACCCAGCTAATAGGCAAGGCAAATATTTTTTTAATTAATCATACTGTAGCAACAAAAACTCATAGATCATGCTTGATATATAACATTGTGTCCACAAGTGGCCAAAGTCTTTCAATGGATATGGAAGAAGTGAACTTTACCTAATCTCTGTTTTATCCCTGCAATTTTCTTGGTATCAGATGACCTACTCAGATTTTCCAATCACAGTCAACATAGCTGGAGATCTAGATTCTGGCACAAGCATCCTGTCTGTCCTTGGATGAGCTATTTAGCCCTCAGCACGCTCTTGTTTCTTGCCTCCCAAGGATAGTGTGAGGAAAGGCACACAAAACAAAGGTCAGGTGTCCAGACCCCATTCTGGTGGGTGTCACCAAGAAGCTGGGATAAGAGTACCTAAGCAGATAAGAGTGGCTGAGATAGCAGCTGGGTCTGCCCAGTGCACTGTCAGCCCTGCAGAGAGCTGCACAGCTGAGCTCCCAGCCATGCTGCTCTAATTCATTATCTGTGTTGTATCTGACTGTGGGCAGGCACACTTGGAGCCCTTCCTTCCTCTTGCCACAGGGCCAGAGCTACACTAACCATTCCTCTGGGAAGCTGCTCAGGTCCCTCCCACAGGACTGGCACAGTCAGCACTTCAGGTATCTTCTGAGCCATCAAGCCCAACACGATTGCCTATGAAGTAGCCAGTGATGATGAACTGGGCCTTGTTTTTCAGCTCCTGGACCTGATTTCCTGTTCACATTAGCATCAGGGACACCTCTGTCAGGGCTGCTAAAGGAAGCCCTGTCACAAAGCACTGCCACCCTGCCCTCAGTGACCCTCAGTGACTGAAGCCACTGCCACTGACTGAACTCATGCTGGGGCACAGAGGGGCCTGCCTCACCCTCTGATGACTGAGCAAAATTCACCAGGACTTTGGTTTTCAGGGAAGGAAAAACAAAGTTTGGCAAGGGGGAATCCTCTACAGATGCCTACTGTCAAAACAAATAAAGCAATACTTTGAGCATTATTTTTGGTTATACAAAGGGTCTTGGAAGTGCTGTTAGACCAGTCAGAAGAAACCCAATCGTAAAGCTAGCCTCTCTCCTAACTGCTGCCCTTGAAGTTCTCCTGTCCCCACAAATGTGTATTTTTGGAAGTATAATAACAGGGAACAAAGTATTAGCAAGCATGACACGGTGATGTCTGCTAGTGCTGCTCTATTTCCATCTGTGTCAGCATTCCCCTTAGCAGCCCCCACACTGCCTCAGAAATGCACAGGCAAATCCTGTGGTGGTTCCTGCTGCCTAAACAACTTCACCCTGTAAAACTGTTCATGATGTTCCTCCTTCTACCATGAGAGGTTGCACTAGATACCAAGAGCTCGGAATCACACCTTGCCTAACCTTCAGCTCCCTAAAATATAGGCAATTCACATGAATTAGGCATCCTCTCTAGTCAAATGCCAAGAACAGACACCTCCTGAACAACTCAGCCCATCCTAAAATATCTGTCTACAACTTGTGGGCTGAATTACACATTGGTGGTTCCTGTCTCTATCCATTGACAATCAAGAGAGCAGGAAAGACTCAACACCTCAATTTAGTCTGTCTAAAATTAAACTAAATTAATCCTACCCCACTTCTTTCCTCTTGGGACTATCATATTTCCCCCTGTAGACTCATTTTACAGATAAGCAACAAACCAAGGAAAGTCTCCTTGCTTCTGGCAGCCTGTGCAGAGTGCTGCTATGGTCAACCAGGACTGTTTGTGCACATGGAGGAGAAATATCTTATCTCCTTGTTTCCTTGGCAGTTTCCTGAAATAGGCTTGGGCCATTCTCAGAATGCACTGCAGGATCACAGAACACGTAGGGGTTAGCTCAGTCCTGTGCAGATTTATGACATGTGATCTCAAAGTATTCTTATATTATTTAAGAAAGCAGTGGGGGGAGGCAGAGGTTGCTTGAAAAAAGCACAAGGCCTCTTCAGACAACAAACCTGAACGCTAGAAAGCCTGGCACAGTTCTGTTGCTGTGGGCTGACCTTGTGCTCCAGTCCAGGCCCCAAGCTGGTTTAGTTGTGAAACGCAGCAATGAGTTCAGGAATGTTAGTGAGATCGAGAATCTAACCCGGCAAACTCCAAGGAGCCCCTGAAAGTGCTACGGAGATTGCTTGCTGCTCCTTAAGGCTTTCAGTGCTTTCCACAGGCAATTCAGCACACACTGATAGACTAAATGGCTTGTTTATTTTTCACCTGCAGGTGCAGAAGAGCTTATGCAGACTGACATGTTAGTTTTATCTTCAGAGTTGTTCCCATGCAGCTGTGCAGAGCCATAGGCCTCCTTAGTTCTCTTTTCAGCAGGACAATCAGCTTTCATTGGAACAAACAAGGGAGAAATTTGCTGCATCACACTGAACTCCCCCACTGGATGGATCTAAATCCCTCTTTATACTGAAGTCTCTAAGCTCAGCAGAAAGACAGCAGGGTTTCCAATGAAGACACTTGGTTTGTTTGTTTATGAAGAACTATCTCCTCCGGACATTCCAGTTCTACTGAGCACTTTGCTTCAGGTTCCTTCCTGCCAAAGGTCACAGTTAAATGTCCAGCAACATCCCACCATCTAAGCAGCAGACACAAGGTCAGTTTCACCAACACATGATTTCCTCTTTAAAATCCCTCTTGCTTTTGTTGGACACACAGCTTCCTAACAAAACACTGGAAATGCTCCTGCAGAAAGGCCCTGTGCTGCAGAATAACCCAATGGAAACAGCCAGGACAGGCTCAGGTGTCTTATTTAGTTAGAAGAGGGGCTAGTGTCATGGCTGGTAAAGGGTAGTAATTCATTTCAAGGACTACCATTATTCTAGATCACTGCTGCACCCTGCTCAAATGTTTGGCAGGAAGCACCAAACTCTTGGCACTGAGAAGGAGGGAAAGTGGTGGCACTGGACAGACCAGGATGAAATCAGAAAGAGATGCTGATGAAGGCACTGCAGCATGTGGGCATTGAGTAGTTTCGTGAAGCAGAGTACACTTGCTGAGCTGGAGAGTGACAAAACTGGAGAAGAACAGCACAGAGTGCTGCAAGCCTGATGAGGCCAACGACAGCCATAAAAAACAAAAAGAGTGGCAGTGTTGTCTCATTGTTGCCAATATAACCAGTTCCTCTTTTTTTTTAAAATAAATATATATTTCCTTTGGAATCTTACAGAGAATTTTTTAAGGTTAAGGAAGTCATAAGCCCAGCACCTCACGCGCTCTTATTCGAAGTGCAGGCATTCCACTCTTGTGGAAGAGCCATGCCAGGACCAGATTTGGCTACGTGCATGGTTTTGCGACAGCTTATGAAACAGGCTTTGCCTCTCCTCCTCCCCCCTTTCGTGCTTAGCTATAAACTGCCTTATAAAGAAAGTTACTGTTACAAGGCAGGCAAGTGACTGGTTTTTTCTGAACCTTTACTTTGTCTAATATGTTTCAGATTTCTGCAGTCTCTGCCAAGCTTTTCCATTCCCTTTCTTTTTTTCCTTTTTTTTTTTCTCCTAAAGACATAAACCAGTCTTATGACTGGAATGGCATTGCCAAGAAAAACAATCTAGGGCTGATTTTTAGCATTACATAACAGGGGGGTAGTTTATGAAAAAACCTAAGCCCAAAGCAGCAGGTTGAGTGCAGTTTGTGCAGCAAAGGATTAGAGCTCTGAAGAAAGGAACTAAAGAAATCAAACAACTGGTGTAGTTCTGCCTCTTTTCATCTCTGAATCAATACTTTACAGCTCTTCTGAACTGACAATATTTAAAAGCTGTAGTGCTCCATTTAGTTTTATATGAAGACTACACTATATGATTTTCATTTGTTGTGTACATGGAAAAAAATGCCATCACCCTAACTGGTGGCCACAAAGAATCCAAGGAAAGAAGAGAAACAAGAGCAGTCTGCCAAGGCTGGCAGACCCCCTACCATAATTTCCTTCTTGGATTTAATGAAAGGGCTGCATGGAAAAGCTGCTGTTTCCAGTCTAATGCTGGGCATGTTGAACACAAAACACAACTTCAATACCTAGAGAAGACCATCTGGCATCTTTTACTACCAGAAACTTTAAAATAATGGAAGAAGTCAGGTATTCAGCACTGTATGTCAAGAATGATATCTCTTCCTGCTCCTTTCCCCTCTTCAGGCAAATTTCTACCAATTGCTCGTTTTCTTCCACTCTTTATGGCCACTACAAAAAGCTGAGGTGCTGTCAAGTATGCAAAGTGTTTGTTATTAGGTGCTAATTAGATTCCTTCCCATAACTGCTAGCCTATGTGAAATGTCTGTAAACATACCTTCATCTGCTTGACCGTGTATCGCATCGTTCCAAATGGTCCATCCTTCATGAGCTTCTTCCCCACCACTTTAGCTCGGATCACTGTCATAAGGGAAGAGAAAATACAGCAATTTATAGACAACTTTACATAACATTTATGCCATACCCTCCACTTTAAAAAAAAAAAAAAACAAAAACAAAAATCCAACCCTAGACTGTTTAGATAAATTATCCTGTAAAATAAACAAAACTCCAGGTCAACTTTCCTCTCAATTAATTCTAAATGTCACACACAGTGAAGGCATGCAAAATGGGATGCCAAAGCAGGTATTTATTTAGAGGAAATCCAGTTCTGTGTGAAGAATAAGAACAAGCATTATTTGTGGTTAAATCTCACTGAAATCTGCAGTGCAGACTGTAGCTGGGACCAAGACAGATTAAAATCTTTGCAGCAAGCCAAAGGGATGAAGTTTGCAATGCGTTAACGCTCAACATAGAGCATGGTGTTCAATAGGATACTGCTTTTAAATTGCTCTTTGTGTGCCCAGTGCAGCTCCTGTTTCCCAATAAACACAACACCACAACACAGCGCACTGGAATATCCCAGACCTGGGGATTTCACTACAGCTGCCACCTTTGAGGGACCGCAAAACTAACAAAAGCTCCCTTGAACAAACAGCTGCTGTGCAAAACCAAATTATTCAGCACCCATCAAGTGCCCAGTGAAAGCCTCCACAGCAGCCAGATGTCACCTGGAACTAGAGCTGACCCACAGATCTTGTGTACACTGCACTGCATTTCCTCATGGATAGCAAGGGGCAGGGTGTGCTCTGGGACACAGGGATCGCCACTCTACCACAGATGCACCACAGCAATGCCAACGGAGCCCACGCCATCACAGATAAGCATTCTGACATCCCATAGACAAGGATTTTTTATTTTTTATCTAGTGGGCAGTTTACAGTCAGTGCTTAATGAAGTGTTACCTTGCTCATCTGTTTTTGGGGAATTCCACATACACACAAAAGAAAATATAAAAAACTGTTCTATTGATCCTCCTTGGAAAAGTTTTGCAACAACCTGCTCATCTCAGTAGAGGAGCAAAGCTTAGGGACAGGGCAGACATTGTTCATTTTAACCCATCACAGAAAACCAACAAAAAGCAGGGAGGCATAGAAGGGAGACAAAGAGGTGGAAGCAGGAAAATGCAGTGAGTTATTTGCATTACAGCAGACAGAAGCAACAAAGTTCAGGGATACATTTTGCTGAATATATAGGATATTAAACAAGCATCTTGTTGCATCTTAGCTTATTTAAGTTTCAAACATCTGTAGAAGCCCACTGGAAGAATCAGGAAAAGACAAGGTTAAGGTTTTTTTCACTACCTAGATCCAATTAAGGAGGCAAAAAGCTTCTCCCAGCTTTCTGAATGATCAGAAGAACAGATTCAAAGGAACAGATAGGTCTGGCTTTACACACCAGTTCCTGGACCTTTTTCCACAGGGGTGGTGTGAAAAGAAGAAAAATCCACTCTGCTCTGATTTATATCCTGTGCTTCAGCCAGACTTGTCAAAGAAATTTTATACTAGGTAAGACAGTCCTGGCTTTGATTCAAAGAACCAACAAAACCTTCATTCATTGAGTGTAAAACTTAATTTTTTTTAAAACTTCTATCTCCCAATGATGGTAAAAGCAATTTTACTGATTCTTCTATTTAACAAGTTGTTCCGACTTCAATTTACTCTCATCTTCTACTTTAGTAGTTATATTGAACCGTGTGCTTGAGGACTGCAAATATCTGTAAAGAACTAGCTTCCTCCACTTGCTGCCCCCAGCCACAGCCACAAGCAAAGCTACAGAAAACACTCTCCAAGGGTCAGTGAGAAAGAACACAATTCCTTAAGGCTTTATGAATTCAAGGACAGCTCACTAACACTGGAGTCTACAGCAGAGAGTGTCAAAAGCCTTATCTTCATCTGCTGCATATCTGATACAATGAAAATGAAAAAACTGGTGTTTGCCCAACACATCTAAAACCAACAAAGAAATCTTTTATCTTATTGACAATGATAAGAAATATACTAAAAGGCAGTATTACAGAATGCTAGGGTTTCCAAACCAGAACACAGTTAGCATGTAAGATCACAGGCACATTCTCAGTTGCTGACAAAATATCTCAAAAAATATTTTCTTCATGTATTTCCTGCTAACTTGTTACTTCTTCAACTTCTAGTTAGAGTACCACAGCCACTTCAGACAGAAACTTTGATTTATGGACTAATCAATAGCTTCACCAAATATTCAAAATGCGTATCTCCACTAGCATGTAAGAGCATTCCAACTGCAACTAATTATACCCTTGCAAACAAGTAGAAAGGACTGTATTTTCGTTTTATTGTTCCCTAGTGAAATTAGAGAAGAACAACCATCCTAGCAAATTCACCTAGAAATGCCATGCCATCCTAACAAATTCACCTAAGAAATGCCATGACAAACCTTAGTGTGGGCTGTCACTTCAAGCCTTTTGTAAATGGCTCAAGCCCTCTGTTTTTCAGGGCAGTTGCCTTTATCACCCCAATGGCAACTTTTCTAGCTAAGTTCTTTTCTTTACTGAAGAGCTAAAAATGAACAAAGAATCTACCCTGCCTCATTTTTCCCATTTTAAAGGAAAAATCATGCTGATAGCCAAGGAGTCCAGGATATTCCAACTCAAGTCTATCCCCTGTAATTTGTTAAGTTAAATTCCCATCCCATGAGGATTAGATGCATCTGAGCCACTGGAGAGAAGTTCTGGATGGACAGAACTGCTCAGAGGTTGCTCTTGCATGTGTAGCTTCAGCTCCCGAAGGCTCCAAGCTGCACATCTGCAGTTTCCCAGTCCCTACCTTTGCCCCTTCAAACCACCACTCTCCAGTTTTATGGACCACTCTTCACATCTGGCCAGAAAATACAGAACATTTCGCTCCTGACTGAGCAGGGGCCATGCATACTTGTCAGAGGAACTTTTCACCCTCTGCAAATTATGTGACATTTACAGCATTTCTGTTGCAAATTCAGTCCACGTTAAGTTAATGATGTCAACTGTTTACTCCTGCAAACTCCTACTTCTTGAGCAGAATGAGGTAAAAGGTGCTGTGACTTCTCTCCTGAGCTCCTCCCTTCTCCTTGAAGCTCCATTGCAGTCCTGCTATTACTGATGGGAAACTTTATCCCACACAAGTGGTCACCAAAATAGCTGCATATTTTTAAACCGCAATTCCTTTGAAGTACTGCCTATGAAAATACTCCAAGATGAATGTTTCTCAGTACTTTGGGGTTTCAGGTCAGGTCACTTTGTGGGACTGGAGCAGTTGGCAAGGTCTCATGAGTGATTTGTAATTATTTATGAAAAGCTAAATTAGACAAGGATATAAATCTTGATAAGATAAGCATGGCAGCCATGCCATGATACAAAGAGGAGAAAACATACGCACTGCTTCCCAACATTTGACATGACTAAAAAATTGAGGGAGAAAACATCCCCTTGTGAAAGGAAGGAAACCAGGCATTTAGTTGATACTCTTAAAAATGAAAAAAAAAAAAAAACCACACAAAAAAACCCAAACAAAGAAAAAAACCCAACAAAACGAAACAAAAAAAACCTGCTGTGTTTGAGTATTCAAGAAAAGGATCTAAGAATGTATCACAAATTATTAGTGTATTTATCCCTCTTCCCTGCCTTTTTGTGTTTTTTGGTTTTGTTTTGTTTTTTTTTTTTTATGTAAACTAGCTTGGTAGTTCAAAAAACAGAGAAGGCTCAGATTTGCCAGGACTAGTACAAGTAGCAGCAGCTAATGGTTTGTGTTTCCGTGGCATCTCTAGTGTGGTACAAACTGCCTGCAGGTGCATGTGTACACACAAATACAGGCAAAAATCTCTTACAACTTTTCCAAATGTCACTGGATGAGGTAAAGGCAAGCAAATCAGAGTGGGCACAGGAGAAAAAGGACCTATATGACCTTTTATTTGCCCATACACAGACATTTCTAACTCAAGCACTCTTTAACTTATCACTTACTCTATGGCCATTTTCCCAAGGATTCGTAGGGAGAATACGCCTAAAGGCAAGACATGAAGCAGAAGAGGATGTTGACTTTACATCTGAGATGGCAGAAGGCATTCTTTTCAGGAGTCAAGGAGCAGAAAAACAGGCAAGGAGAGATTAAGACATGCACTTGCCAAGCTGAGGAAACAACACTGGTGAAAAGACTTGTAGCTACCAAGGAATTTCATCCAGGCACATGCATATGTGATAGCTCTTTTTCCCAACTGAAAAGCAAAGGCATCACATGTCCTGGTTCAATCCAGCCCGTGTCCTTTATCGGGGCCAGCCACTAGATGGTGACCCTGTCCCAAATCTCACCTTCCCGTAAGGAGAGGGCAGCGGTACAGACCCAGGCTAACACCACCAATTCGAGCTGCTTGCTCAACTGCACCATGAGAACCAGATGCTTTCATGCAAGGGAGCTGGTTGTCATCCATAAACAGCATTTTAAATGGAGGCACACCCTTCAGAGACCAGGCTTTGCTCCAAACCCATTTCCCCCATGACCAATTACCATGAACAGCTCAGGAGAGTAACAACTGTTACACTTCTCATTATTGTTTCAAGGATTTATTTTATTGGTGTGCAATATGAGTATTTCCAAGTGAGAGCTTTGGCTGAGATGCATGCTCACTGCATTTAAGTGAGTGAAGGATGTGGAGCACTCACGTTGTCTACTAATGGAGACACACGGGACAAGTTATTCTCCCAGGCCATTCTCTGAGATACAAACAGCGGCTAAATAAAATATATAGGGAGCTGCAACGTGACTGGGAGGCTGAGGAAAAGCTCCTTCTGTCCTGAGGCCACTGACTGTACCAACACTTAAAAACTCTGCTTAAACACCAGACACGTGGCATGCCAAGGAGGATTGTTGCCATTTTACTCATCCAAAGACTATACATGGGTTCACTTCCAAGAGCAATTTACTGAGACCTTTTTACTAGCTTTACAAGCAGTTCTCTCATTTGATCAGCCTCACAAGAACTTTCTGTGCTGGTACATGCTGGAGGGCTCACATCACACAGGGCTAAGGCAGCTGGTATGTTTTAGACTCCTGAGTATACCTAACACACTACTGAAATATTAGTGGCATTTATGGGGGTGTCTCCTAATGTGGTCAAGGCAGGATGCTTTTACACACATTTTTAGTACTGGTGCTGATGGTGCTGCTAAGATGGAATTGCTGTCTCCCTTGCTCACTCTCTCTCACAAGATGCATTCCTTTTCCCCCCTCCCCTGACTGATCTGTTAGCAATTATTACCAACACTCTTGGCTGCCCTAAAACCAGAGGACCATAACTAAAGGTGGATTGTGTCCTTTGAACTGGAAGTATGGTCCTACTCTATGCAGCCTCTTGGGAGTCTCTATTAAATTGCCTGGCAGCTGCAGGCTTCTATGAGTAGCAATTAGCTGGTGCCTGCTTTAGCAGGGGGAAGAGATTGCAGCCCTTCACCCACTCCTCCACTTCCACAGCAAAGCAGAATGGAGAAGGAAATACTGATTACAGCAGGGGATTTATGAAGAGGGGAAAAAAACAGAAGCCTCCAGTCTGTTTGATGATCTGTTAATACTGAAAGTCACCTCCTCCTCCTCCTCCATAACCAAAAGAGAACCCTTTACAAAGAGTGTTGAATTTGAAGGCTTCTTGCAAAGCAGAAGAAGGCTGAAAAAATACCATAGAGGAGCTTCCTTTTGCCTCAATACACATTTTTAGTCAGCCAAAGCCAAAAAAGGCAAAGCAAACCCCTTTTGTTTTGCCTTGGAAGAAGTCAAATCCAGCTGTGCTGGTACACAGCATCACCAAAGAACTTCATCAAGGAAGCAAAAAAGAGGTAGTGAAGTAAGAGGCTCACTGCTGGTTGCCTTCCTTTCATGCCCTGACCAACAAACTAGTTCCCATTACTGCCAGTCCAAATTTTGACTTCCCATCTTTTCAAAGTGCTCTCAGGAACACTAACTGAGAAAGAGAACCTTCTCAACACCATTCACCTCTGCCAGTCAGTTGCCACACAAATATCACATTGTAAAGCACCTATGTGTACGTCAGCAAGTGTGTTGGTAAATAACAATAAAACTCTAAATAAAAACAGGAAAGCAAGACACAGATAACTTTCCTTCCCAAGTTCTAACCAGAACTATGACATTTGCTTTTGGCCTTTGTTTTACAGATCCAAAAAAACTTTCCCTGTCTGGCATGGCAAGCCTGTTTGAAGGCCTCCTAAAAACAAGTGGAAGGCAATTAAATGGGTTTGTCCAGGCCTAAACTGTGTATAAAACAATTGATCACAATTGCACTTGCTAAATATTAACCACATTTCCCATCCCTGCAGAATTCCTTGCCACTGAGATTTTGTTTGCACAACATGCTGTGCTGCTTGATTTCCAACACTGCAAATTAAGGAGTGACACAGCTCTTTCATACAAGACTATGATTGTGTCAGACCTTCCATCACCTCAAATAATATAAACTGCTCTAGAAGCGCTTTACTTGGGAGAAAGTTAATCCTCCCAACAAGACCATAAATTAAAGAAACAAGGTTGTATAAAACAAGCAGAACTTGATTAGTGCTTGGCATTTCACCCATAGCTTATTAACTGAATACAACCTTTCTGAAGGCAGCAGTATCAAGCATTTTTCTCTTTCCCAATATGGTGCATCTCACCCTATGCAAATCCAAGTACCCTTTGTAATACATTGGAATCAGAGAAAAACAAGAGATCTCTGTTAGATACAACTCTTCAAATTCTCTTCTAGACATTTCTTCCTAATTCCTATATGCAACTTGGTTGAAGACCCTTCACCTGCCCAGCACTGCCCCTGCATTTAACTCCTGATGTCAGCTCCCTTGCTTCCTCATCATACACACTGTTGGAGGAAAGACTGAATGGAGAAGGAAGAATGGATGGATCTCAAATGCATTTATGTTCATTTAGAAGATCCAAGTAGAATCTCTTAGATCCACACGTAGATGTTAGTACATGTAAAAACTAGCTTCAGGAAATGCCTCATGAAAAACACAGAGAAGCTAAAGGAATAAAAGAAAAAAACCTGCTGTCTGTTGTTACCAGCTATTACACCTACTAAACTCAGTGAAGCCAGGCAGACCTAAGAGATTAGTTAGATCAGGCACAGAGTTGAGTTACTGGAGTTACATGCATTGCTAGGTTAGTCTCACACTTGCATCAACAAAACATTCTAGGTTTGCTATAGATCTAAGCAGAGACACTGCAAATTATGTAATGAGTGTGCCTACAGCATTGAGGACCCCCTGATAAAATAAAATGAGAAACAAATGTCGTTCCTGCCAACAAGACATTTCTCTGTCTCCCTTTTGGCAGGCTTATTTTTTAAATTTCCACCTGTATTTTTTAACTAGTCACTGGAAGCTGAATTCAGGCTAAAGGCAAAAGGCAGTAGGCAAGAACTAGAGTAAGGGAAAAAAATGATACAAGTGGAGGGAGGGGAAGGGAGTGCCTCATGTACAGAGCACAGAGGAGGCATCGTGCATCTCTCTCCAAGGAGTGTTTTCAGCAGAGTGCACTTTGCTTCATTCTGTCTCTGACAACTGCCAAAGCCAGAAATGCTTTCAGCCAAGGTTAGCAGTGTTGGAAAGATGGTTGTCAAAACCAAGACACAAAAGCACTTCCAAAGCCAGCTTACAGCAGTGGATAAAAATAACAAGCATATGACTCAAAGCAATACTCAGCTCAAAACACCTTTTCCGCTTGCTTTTGTCTACATAAGATTGGTGCAACAGAATAAGATTTAGTTCAGCCCTCTCTTCCAGATCAAGTACTTCTTGACACAGTACATAGAGGACCAGGGGAAGCCAGGCTGAGACAAGGCTCTGGTTTCCCACAGTTCTTTGGAATTGTTCAAAGGAGCCACAGGTCTAAGCTTTCCACTCAGAGAATATGGCAGAGCTGATGTGAGACCAGTTAAGGGCAAATGGAAACCATATGTGATTTTAATGAAACAAGAAGCTGGTGCACATAACTTACTGCTGCAGGAGCATTTACTGCCTTAAAGGAATGTGCATCTGGCATTGATCGTTTCCCAACCCACCAAGTGAGAAGTAACATGAAAAGCAAATTGGAGCATACAATGAGAGATGAATTGCCTAAAGACGACAGTTAGGGGAGCAGCCTCTGCAAGGAGAAAACATGTCCTTTGCCTGTGATTTAGTGATCTTGTAAGTGAGGCTGATCTTCCATTTCCACAGATCATGAGGATCAACTGCAAGAATGAGCGCTAGAGTGATTAAAATGGATCAATTGATATTTTAAAGAACCTACTACAATCACAGAAATCCCATTCTGATTCACATGGGCAGACTTTCTCTCTTGAGGTCATGGGCACTCCTTAAAGAACAAAGTTCTGTTGAAACTAAACAAGGGTAATAGACAGTCCTCAAATGACTGCTTTCTGGTGTACATCAAAATGGGTACACAGTAAGATTTCAGGTTGAAGAGGCAGTGTAGACACACCCTTTAGTTGGTTTTTTTTTTAAACTGTAAATTTCCCTGGATCTTTCAGTGCTGCTGTGAAGGGGAAGTCCCTAACCTGCAAAGCTGTAGATAAATTGTCTCACTGGGCTATGGTCACTTCTGTAGGCTGCTGTGTTGCAACTTGGTATCAGATTTCAGAACAAACCCACTGTCTCCACTAAGCAAGAGATGGCTCACATACATCAGAGGAGGTAAGGGAAGATGCTCTGATACACCCCTTGCCCAGTGAATGCCCAGGGCTTGAACCTGGTAGATGTTACTTTGCATTTCAAATAATAGTGAGACTTCTGCAAACCAGACTCGTAGAACTGGCGTGTCTTTGCTCCTTTCTAGAAGGAAGATTTCCCCTGGGGTATATCCAGAGTTAACAAGCATAAAATCATCACTGTATTTTTTAAGAATGCAATAGAAAAAATTTTGAGCCAAATCAGCCTATTTATTAGTCTCTCTTAACCCACTGTGCAATCCATGAATGCACTGGGCACCAGATCCAAACAGTTCAACAGGAGGCAGAGCAGGAGGAAAGACAGTCCTCCTAAAGACAACATCTGAAGGCAATTTTCATCTAGGCATTAGAAATAGGGCATCTCTGACAGCCCATGTAAACCTTTCAAAAGAGGGATTATCAAAAGCCACAGGCCTGGACACTCCCTGCTTCATCAGCTTACTTCAGACGACTCTCCTTGCTTCAGCACCTTGCCCATCTGGGCCGGGTGCCAGCGTTCTGCGAGGAGGCTGCACTCCACTGATCACATGGCTTATGCTCAATTTTGCACGTAGGAGCTAGAGAGGAAGAACTGTTTGGGAACATGTATAGATTTCAAGGGTACTGGGTGGGCCCGCAAATTCCTTCCTGCATTACAAAACTTGCACTAAACTGACAGGCTAAGCAGCTGTCTACACCAGAGATGTTTAACCAGGTCAGGCCCACATGTGCTGCTCTGCTGCTCCTATTTGCACTGCACCTGACAGGACCTAGTCTTTGTTCTGCCAGATCCTGGAATTAGACCTGCATTCAAACTATCTCCCCAGTGAAAGGGGAAATTGCCTGTCATTCTCAATAGATAGTCAATTGTTCTGGGGCTGCCAGCATCTGCAGACTATTTACATACACTGGACATGTCCATGACACAGCTCTGGTTTGTCATAATGCTTAAGGAATTTACTAATTGCCCATTTTATTAATGTCTGTTATGTAACCACAGTAATTAGTACTATTTGGCTGATCTTAGGTATATGAAGAATTTTACCCTGGAGTTTGAGCACCATGTAAAGCCTTAGGTGTAGCACTCAGAGCCTGATTCACTGTTCATTAAAGCAAATAAAAAACCTCCCTGAGTCCTGAGTGAGCCTCACATACCACAGTCCCCATCAGCCTGCAGGTCAAGGTCAGGATGATATGAGGGCAATTTGACCATTTTGCCTACCTAGCCAGAACTTTCCAGAAGTCCATGTAGTGCCCTGTCGTAACTGCATTCCAAAGCATCATCCTTCATTTCTGACCTTAGAAGGCCTGACAAACTCAGTATTGATCTGTTGTGGAAATCAGGTTAAAAAATTTCTTTAAAAAAAGGAGAGTGATATGAGACATCTCATGAAAAGACCTTGAATTCTAAAAACATCTACAAGCAACAACTCTTTAAATTAATAACACAAATACTGCACACTGTACATCCTCTGGCTCTGAAGATTCTCCCTGTGCAATGACACAGAGCACTGACAGCAGAAAAGGTAGATAGCCAATGGCCAACTACCTTTCTTCTTCAGTCTGCTCCAACTCCCTGACTGTCCTACTGACAGACTGACAACTGCAGTGGAGAGAGTGCAACCATCTCACTCTTCTACTCCCCAAACTTCCTTCATACTTTTCATCCAAATTTCATGTCCATGAACAATCCAGTAGATCATAATCAAAATGGATTTCCAGAAGTTGTGTATCATTACTTGGATGCTTATATGCATCCTTGGTGCTACCAATGACATATTAATGAGTTATGACTCTTAGCCAGACTTCTGTAAGCACAGAGACCACACTGAATGGTTAAGAGTGCCTGTCTACCACCAATTGTTGACTTTTTCTTTGCACAACAAATATTTATGCAAATTAAAGATTATACCACGTTATTTTGCTCTTAGACAGTATTGATAATCATTGGGTTTTAATTGGAAATTCTCAAGTCCAACCATATAAATCTGATGGAGATTCGCTTAAAGTGAACGTAACAAGTCACTTAGCTCATCTGTGCTACTGGTGTTTGAGCTTCCGAAGGAATTCTTACTTGCAAATTTTCATAAATTTCCAATTTCAGGGAGGCAAGGTTGCATTCCCATATCACTTCTTAGGTGTCCTTGTAACGTTTTAGAAAAAAACCTAAAGGTCACAAGATATGGTTGGATAATCATTTCACAGCTGCCCTGGCACAGTGATGGCTATTGCTGAATGCTCTAAGGCCCATTAACTGTTTGGGAGGCAGAAGTTCTCTGGATACTGCAACACTGAATGTTTACAGAGAAGGGTAATCATTTCCAGGGTATCCACCGAGCCTGACCGCTTCCTGCATGTCTAGGTCTCGTCAGACATTGCTGTAACAGGACTGTTTTGGCAAAGTAATGAACACCCTCCCCAGAGCCAGCTTTTCAGGGCTGGAGTTCAGCTCGCACCTGAAGCACACGTGTAAGCTTGTTTAAACATTGACAGGGAGGGAACTAACAGAAACACAAGGGGAAATACCTCGTCTCAGTCCACTGGCAGCTACACAATTACAAAGCAAACTTGTTGGTTCATTACCACTGCAAACCCAAGGAGAACAGCCCATTGACAAGGACGGGAGCAAGCAAAGGGAATCTAGGTTTCTGTTGTAAAGGGAATTCTCAGCATTCAGGAAAAGCTAACTATAAACTTCGAAGGACTTATGAACTGGGATCTCTCCCTGCTTGAGAGGTAGCACCATAACCTGATCAAAATCAGCACTTCCAGAAGGGAAGGCTGTTAGTGTTAAGCTATCAGGAATGTATTTGGAAAGGCTTTTTCCTGTCAGGGATCATGGCTTTACTTAAGTCACAAATTTCTATGGGAAGTATCAACTTCAGTAAAACTGTTTTTAGTTGTTTTTTTTCTCAGAAAAAATTCAATCTATTTTGATCCTCCCTCAGCAGTTCTCTTCAACTGGTGAAATGACGCTTTCATTCAAACTGGATACTTTGAATTGACCCTTCAAAACATTAGATTCAAATGCATCTGAATCACTTTTCCCAGAAAACACCATGCTGAAAACTCTAATGTTATAATTATCCCTCACATTCCAGATGGACTAAATTTCTACCATTTCAAAATTCTCTATGAAACAGAAATTCTGACCCTCCTCAGCCAGTTTCTAGAATTCTCTTTCACTGCATAAATCAGAGGTGACAACAACAATCTCTAATAAAAGAAGTAAGAGTAAATTCAATTTTTCTCCTCATTTTTCAGAAGTGGCAAGTAAATTCATACCGATGAGAGCTGCAGGTGCTGAGAACTTGCATAATTTCAAAAAGTGAGGCATTATCCCCTGTGATCTTAGAGTATCTAAACTAAACGCAGCATTCAACACCATAGATCAATCCTTTAATTCACTGTGCCAATAAAAGTCTGTCAACACTGCAGACTGTAAATGAACGTAGACATACAAGAGCTATTTTTTAAAAGCAACTTAGGATACCACAAACACTAATTTAACCTGTTCCTCGAGTAAAACATTGGCCTGCTGAGTGATTGTACTTTGAGACTGCAGGCAAGTCAGAAAGTCAGCTCTGTGACAAATGCCTTCCTACTCTCTTTTCCCTTTCTGGCTGTTTCCAACATTTTGAGGCAGTATTGTTTGATTGCAGGCTGCTTCCTGAAGCTGCTTCCTTCAACTGCCTGCTGAACCCAGCTGGAACCTTTCTACCGATTTTAACTGGAGTGGGATCAGGCCCCAAATAAGTAGTGGAGGAATCCCTAACTTACAAACTGCACAGCTGCCTCTGGCTTTCCAAAAGAAAAGTTATTCCTGCAGCTGTTTTCCCCTAAGTGCCACATCGCTCCAAACTGCTACAGGACTGGAGGGAGGGGGAGAAGGTGGAATCTCAGTAACACATTAAAAAGGAGCATGGGCCATTGCGCAGCAGCTCTTTCAGTTCCACCCGGGCAGGGTCACTGCTGCCAGGCTCAGACAGCCCTAAGGGCACGGGAAAAGTCGTCTTCTTGTTTTCACATCTCATTCACGGAATGGATAACGAGGGGGAGGGAGGAATCAGATTTGGGGTTAATTAGCACCATGAACAGACAGCTGCATTGTCATTAAAAGTTCAAGAAGTCAGCAGGGTCGTCACCGAACCGCAAGATGTACACACACGCACACGAGGCACACGTCTGAGCCTGGGCTTTGGCAGCCTTGCTCGGGCTCTGATTTTCCCCTACCCCATGGACACACTTGGAGTCAAGAACACTGAACTGTTGTAGCTCTGAGGAGAAGACAGAAGCATTAAGGTACTCCCTCTGAATAGCAGTTGTACATCCCCTTGGAACGGCTTCATTTCACACTTAATATACCAGTTAAGAATAGTTACACAGCTTTTTTCCCCTGAGAAATATCAGAGCCGTGGCTTACTAATGTATAGTTTCATGTTCACTTCTAATACTCTGTGGGATAAGAAGAACCCCAGTTAAAAAAACCATGCTGCTGGTGCACACTGTTTCCTTCCACAGCCTCCTTCCATGAGCAAGGAAGCTGAGGAAGTGCAATTGCACATTAGCAAATTCAAAAATGAGCATGTATGAACAATAAAGAAAAGATAAAACCTCTACAATGTCAAGAACTGCTATTAATAAGATTTGGAACAGTGTTAGCCTCAGAGAGTCACAAGCTGG
Organism: Origma solitaria; assembly: GCA_013397895.1. Taxonomy (NCBI): domain Eukaryota; kingdom Metazoa; phylum Chordata; class Aves; order Passeriformes; family Acanthizidae; genus Origma; species Origma solitaria. The sequence goes on along the minus strand of VZRL01006431.1, from coordinate 75,956 downwards.
CTTAAAAACAAAAACAACAAATTATCCAACTATGCAAAACAGCCACAGATTACATTCTTATTGCCTCAGATTGCAGTAACATTTTCTGGTAAGGGATTTTAAGGAAAACACAAGAAGACAATTAAGGATTCCCCTGCCACCTCCCAACCAAGACAGAGAAGAAATACAATCTTGAATAGCAGAAACATTACTGCTTCTGCAGAAAGCAGACTGGCATTGCCTGGTTCTGTCAGCTTTAGCTTTGCTGCCTATATATTCTAAAACCAAAATGGATCTGAAACCACCATCATGATAGTGAAATTAAACCAAAACATAGTTTTGTTTTTCTGGGTCAAAGGATTACAGATCCTACTTGCTCTTGATATTACATTGACAGGCAAGCATGTAGCTAGCTCATGAGTGTATAGTGCCATTCAGTGCCAGGTCTTTGGCAAGGGAAATTACCCTGGGAATGCAGAAACGAGATTTATTTTATTTAACACCTGTTAATCCTGGTGTACAATGATTTGTCTACATTACTGAATTTTGGTATGTTTATGACCATACAGAATGTTGCAGCAACCCCTAGCAGAGATGTTCACATACGAAAAAAGTAGAATAAAGAGATACAGTCCAAAATTCAGTGGGAAAACAACATACATCAGCATTTTGGTTCTAATTGCCCAAGGTAAAATGGGTACTACAAGCTCTGGTGGATTTCATCAGAGAAGGGAACCAAGTGGGCCACGCAACTCCTCTTAGAAAACTCGTCTGAATTCTTTCCCTCCCATTCAGGACTTGGATATTTTTTTGAACCAAAACTGCCTTTCCCATATTTTTCAACAGTGCAACCTGGTGATGCTTCCTCAAAGCACCACCACAATATTTCAATGACAACTTTGGTCAATCTTTCCTTGTTGGCCCACATATATATTGAGGAGTATGTGCTGAAGGGAACCCTGCCATGTGCTGGCCTTAGGACAGTTTGATGAACAAACATAGAACCTGCCCAAAAATGTGAACCCCTGGGTGTGCCAAGACAACTACCACCCCAGAATCCTGTTCTGTCCTCTCTCCTTCTTTCTGTCAAAACAGCAGTCAGGATGTGAGTAGGCAATGTCAAATTCAGAAGAGGAGAGCTTTGAACAGCACAAAGGACAAAGTTTACGTCAATAGCCCAAGCTGCCACACTGCCTAAAGGACAAACAGGAAAGAAGTTTCTGAGACAGGAGGGAAAGAAAAGACCTGGTGCTTTCCTTTACCCAGCTCTTCCAACAGCCATTAGTACTAGAGGAAATCGGTGTGAGAGAAGGGCATGCAGAAACAAACATGAGATCTTGCACTGACAGGAAGGAACCTATTGGCTTGAAAACTTTCCGGTACTAGTGAAAGCTTTGTTTCCCACACAGCCAAATACACCAGGCAGGTGCAGTCTGATTTTCTCAATCTACACCATTCTTCAATCAATTTAAACATGGCATTGGAATAAAGGCTGGAAAGGACTTGTTTCCCACCCTGTCAGCCTCCCAGTCAAACAGAACAAGAGGAAACCAGAATACACTGGCAAACTCAAGAAACAGCTGTAATTTAGAGCACATGTAGGAGGTAGATTAGACACTCATCCTGGTAAAGAAAAATAGACTCCAGAGTTGAAGTAACAAGTGCCTCTAAAGAGTTTTGGAGGGAACTTAAAACGCCATGGATTGAATCAATCTCTACTAACAAGGAATTAGGAAGACAGCCTCAGAAGGGAGCTTTGGGAGGTATATTTTATCAGCGTCAGAACTCCAGCCTAGCTGGATGATGCATATGACCCACTACCACAGGCTCTGCTGCAGTGTGTTTGCTCCAAAGTAAAGGTGTTGAAGGCAAAATACTGATAAGGGTCACTGGCTATTTGCCACCTGATGTAGTTGAGCTTTTCTCTGAAGGGGTAACATTTCATTAAAACCTTCCTGGAATAATTTGAGGTCGCTAAAACTATCATCTAAAAGTTCTATCTGATATTATAAAATCTTCTATTTCTGTGCTTCTCTGTAAAGCTGCAAAACTGTTACACAGTGGGGGGAAAGCAGGACAGCTGCTTAATTCTATTGAAAATATACTGTCTGTAGAGAAGATAGAAAGAAACTTATTGAAGTGTCTTTTTTATCTTGATCCTCTAAGGAAATAACCAACTAAATCCTTAATCACCAGCCCCTTGGGGAACAAAAAAAAGGAAAAATAAAAAAGAGACAGGTGCTGCTCTTCATATTTAAAAAAGTAAAACAAAGGGCTTAAGAGCTCATCCTGCCCTCACCCCAGCACAATAATTTGCAATACTGAAGTTCTTGCACAGGAACTGCAGCTCTTGTCTTCCCACGCTTCTCTGGGTTTGTGATTTTTGCCCTGCAGGATGCTAAGGGAGGGCTGGGTATTTCGTGGCTATTGAAGTACTGTACATGATGGCTATTTAAGTGCCCCAGGGATCACTTTGCTCTTTTATTTCCTCTTGGACTGATCCACCTCACCAAAGCATTTAAGATATTCAGTATTGCAACTGCTATACTTTTGCATGCAGTGTGGTCTCTCAGCTTGTTCCGTCTCTTCTCCACCCTACATTCTCCCAAATACCGGAATTCTTTCAGCTTTCAGCTCTGTGCCATGTGTAGCACATTACTTACTGGAAGAAATAATTTCCTTAGAAACAGACCCATGTATCCTAATCCAGAGGTGAGCATGATAAACAAGGAAGATGTTTCACTCTTAAAGGAATTTGAAGCTGGGGACCCAGCAACCTCACACTTCACACGTTAAAGCAGGGGACCCAGCAGTCACTCACTTCAGAAGAGCTTTCATACTGTCACCTCAGATCCCTTTTATCTGCAATGTGCATTTCTCTGGACCTATGAAAGGCAGGCAGGATATTTATAGCAGTGTCAGAGAAGGCAGGAAGTAGGGAACTGGGGTGGGTGCTTGGAAAGTGTATAAAAGGCTTGGAGCACAGGGGTCAGCCTGGAACTCCATCCCCCAAAAGAACACAGAGCTGAAGGAAAAGTGTCCGGTTTTCCATAGATGTCCTCTGGCTCACTCCTCCTCTACCTGTTCCAACACCAGCCATTTCCTGTCTTTCAAAGTTGAGCGGAAGTTTTCCATTCTGTGGTTTTCCTGTCTTGGTACAACAAGAACATTTTTTCCCTTATATTTTAACTGTTTGGAGACCAACAATAAAACCTGCTCACTGGAGGGAGAGCTTCCTATTTACAGCTGATCCATGAAATCCGAGAGAGCTGATTAAACATCAGAGGAGCAAGATCTTTGCTTGTTCGTGTATTCACTGAGCATGAGAGATTGAACTTGTTGTCTGAATAAATGCTCCAGTGCTCCTCTATAGAAAATTAACAGACTAACATAATGCCAGCAGGCCTCCCTGCTGACTTCACTGCAGTAACACCCAACACTGAGGGAAACATGGAGAAAAGGAAACAGATGTTGAAATCTCCATACTGTAATTACAATGCAGCATGAGGGAGTTAAAATTCGCATCCTTCATTCTAGGCCAGCAGGAGCTTGGGTCATTTTGAACATAGCCCTGCTGTGAAATAGAAGTACTCCTGTTTCCTATGTGCTGTTGTGTGACTTTTTTTTTTTTTTTAAATGAATCAGTAGGGAGCAAGACATAATAATATAATAATATTACCTTCATGCTGTTGCACTTGGTGTAACCATTGCTACCTGCTAAAGCTTTGTGCACATTTGGTACAATTTATAGCTGCTTTGCTGAAGTACCAATGATTGTGCAGGCCAGCAGAAACCTGGACCTTTTCATGTCAAAATCAAGAAATTTAGAAAAGAAAAAATCTATGGGGTCTCTTTTTCCTCCTTGGGCCCTTTATCATACTTTTTCTTACCTCCCCAATAAAATAGTTCTAAATTCTTATGAACTAGCAGGATTACAGTGCTCTGGCACTTTAGAAACAGATGGGTAACTAAGGAAGATTGTACATTTTTTTACTAGTGTGTATTTTTGCCCAGGATCAATAACAATGTGTTGAACAATGATGGCTCTGCCATTTGCACACTCTCCTTTTATCTCCTGGCTGCAGTGAGGCAGGTTACTACATCATGTATCTCAAAAGTACTTTTAGACACCATGTTTTATATGGCTTAATTTCATTTGCTTCTCCTACTGCTCAATGTGAATAATTTTCCAGCTAAGCAATATTTTCCTTATAACTCACCTGGCAAAAATAAAAGACCAAGCCCTGCAGACACACCCACACAAGCTGCATTTCTTGAAAGGCTATTTGAAGGAACTTCGCATTCATCTGAACGGAGGAAGGCAACAGCTTGGCTGGAATCCAGATGGAGTAAAGGGCTTGTGCTCTGTCCATGGCCAGTCCACACAGGCAGGTTTTTTCAAAGCCCAAGCCTTGATGGGCAGTCAGAAATAAGCATGCTACAGGCTGTTGGAGATCTAGCAGTAGAACATCAGATTGTTTTATGGGGACTCTACTGAGGTGATCCCTGAAGCTCAAGTACACACTCACTCTTCTGGATGGGTAAGATCCACCTTAGGCATGTCCCACATAGTTCCCACAGCTCCAGATGGGCTGGCCGGCCCTGTGTCACAGCTGGTGACTCCTCTTAGCTTGACCAGCCTGTGCTGGTTCTTCGCTGGGGCTTCCATGCTGCACCTCTACCTTCTCCAGGAATCCTTCTCTCCTCCTCATACTCTGAGATTGTCTCTGGAGGGGATTTGCCACTCCTGCCGCTCCTAAATACCTTCTCCTGTTACAGCCTTGCCATTGAGCGTATTGCTGTGGCCATTCTCTTCCCCAACCCAAAACACAAGTTTTCAAAGCTGAGCCCACCAACACAGACCTCTAACTCCCCACCAGCCCAGCCCTAGGCCATATCCCTGAGTTTACAATGGCCTCACCGCTCTCCAAGCACAGCTCTCTGCTGGTTCTTGGCACATTTCTGTCCCAGGAGGGGTACCCCAAATCACCTCCTTTCTTCCTAAAGTAAAAATGAGATTCTACATTGCAGGCAAACCATAACTGATTTTTATGAGGTCTGATATCATTTTTTATATGTGCACCTCTCTGCTATTTAACTTGAGTTTTACTGTCTGTATACTGTTTCTAAGGGCTCAAATTGCCCTTTAGAAAGGTCTTATATAAACACTAGCAGGAATTTGGACTATTCATAGTCCACATTAATTTTAGCACCACACAACTCAAGAGACTTCTGTCCTGTTTCCAGAAGACTCCCACTATCTTTCCTAGTTGGCAGAAATTTTGAATAAATAAAGTAATCAGGGTTATGTGAAATTACTTGCATTTTTATGTTATTAGACATTGCCAGTTAACGCACTTTGTTTTCACTCTGGTCACTCAAGAGAACTACTTCACATTACAGTAGAATGTCAAGTTTGTTTTTGACAATAGCTTTTAAGCTCTCTCGTGTTTGTAACATTCCTCTTAGAAACCTGAAACGACCAAGTCAAATCCAGCTCTGATACAAGGTGGTGAAATACTCATGAGACAAGCAGCAATGCACCTGCCTTACACAAAGCATGAGGTTTATGAGGCAGGTTCAGTATTTCCTCTCTATATTCATTACTAGGACAGATTTTAGACCTCATATAAGAGGGTGTAAATCCATTTAGCCCACCTTGGTCTCATTTACCTCAGGTAAAGCACCAGTCTCATATTTTCAAATAGCAGAAACTTGAAATTCACACTGGTTAACCACCTTTCCTCAAGCTATTCCTACACAGACCCAGTTTAGCCCTAGTTTTAAACAAGGACCTAGCCCACTATGGGCACATAACACTGGTGGCTGTGTCACTGGTGGGCACAGAAGTGACAAAGCCCCAGTGTGCATCCCTCCCATGTGCCCTGAGTACTTCCACACAGGGAGTTACCAAATAGGCTGACCTTCGGCTCAGCATTTGCTAAGAGTGTTCATTGCCACAAAGCCCTGGAAAAGTTGAAGCAGTCTTGCAATAAATAGTTTCAAATGCAGTCAGCTGCTCTGATCAGCCTTGTCTCAGAGAAGTCTATGTAAGGATAGCTAGCTTGAAGAGTAGTTAGAGTCCAATAAAGTTCCGCCAGTAAAATTTCAAGTGTCACATGTGGAGGCTCTTCAGAGGTCTAGACGAGCGACAGTAGGCCTTGAAGTTTAATGAACTCTGCATTTACTTAATTAATTGGTGCTCGAAGGCACAATTTTCCTCTCATCTTCCACACTACTATCATTTTACCAGTATAATTTGCTTCCAATTTATATTATCATCTGAAAGACAGAATCATATCCTGAAAGTCTAGAGTGATAAGCAGCACATTAGCGCAAAAGCCTCTTCATCTTGAAATGAAGAAAAAATCATAATTATAGGGAAACTCAAACACAGGCACTGCAGACATTATTAGGACTGAAAATAAGTTCCTTAGCTTTGTCTCATTCAGAGCTGGCAAACACAGCCCAAGCTGTTCTCTCACATTTACCAGCTCTTACAGACACCCAGAGAGCATCTGGGGGAAGTTTCATTTAATTCCAAACCTCCTGCCCAGACCAAAAGGGCTTCCTCCTTCAGTGATGCATGCTTGGTTGGGCTACATAAGAGCACCACATGGTATTGGAGCTGTGAGGAAAAACCATGACCTCAGACAACATTGTTACATCATAAAACTAAGTTTTCATCTTAATAGTTCTAACATCCAACTTAGGGCAAGGTGGCTCAATCAGTGTTTCTACTAAAACTTCTTGGCTCCACCCACCATGGCTGGGATTACATTTGAGTACAGAGATCCATTTCAACAGATGCAACTCAGCTGAGAAACTCTGAAAGTGCAGGACTAACTGTAGTTAAGTGTCTTAGAAAATGTGAAGTCCATTGATGAAGCCAAGAACAAATTTATCACCTTGTGCCACTCCTCCTATGGTCAAACAATCAAATCTGCTCATACTGAAAAACAGATAGGAATAAGGCAGGTCCTTCCCAAACCCAGATGAAAAATACCAGTAGTGCATATGGCTGTACATAACTATGTTCCCACCAGCCCAAATCTTTCCAGAAACATCAGAGGAGCAATTGGCAGGTGGAGAGTTCTAGAGAACATGTGGAAAATCAGTGAAAATAAGAAGGAAAGAAATGTCTACATAAAGCAAGGAGCTCCAAGGCTTAAGGTTAGAACATATGGCTCTCTGTTGGCGCAGAGGCCTTGCTGGAACTACTTCCTGCAGGAAATCTGGAATAAGCATATGCAATAATAAAAAGATATAACATTCTACACTACATCTTCCAAACAGTCATTTCCACCACTTTTATTTTTTAATACATACATTTGGAGAAGTGACTAACTCCAGATACCACTACTTTTATAAGGATTTAAATTGCAAATAACCACACAAAAAAACCCACAAACAAACAAACAAACAAAACCAATGAAGAAACAACTTCTATTTCCACTTTTACTAAATAGGACAATTCAGATGAGTGGCCATCTTTCTGTCTTTCAATATTCTCTTTCAACAGAGTTTTTACCATGGACATTGGAATTTCATAGAAGTTAAACAAATCTCCTCAATTTCTTCCCTCATAAAATGAAATTTGCAGTACTTTTTTTTATTATTTTTTGAAGCTTTACAGGATGCTTCTCAGATTTCCTGCTTATAAAAAGCCTCCAAGGGAAGTCCAATCTAAAAATAAAATCTTATCATTACTTCCGGGACAAAAGTCTGATTCCAAAGTGGATACACTTTTGCAACCATTACCACAACACCTAACGAAAAAAAAATTTGTTTTAAATTCATCTCAACTCTAAAGATTGGTATAATTAATTGGAGATGGTTTATTATAACTTTCTAATTAGTGTGGCAGGCCTTACCTGTCTGCCTTAAAGGCTAAGACAGCATATTTGACGTCATTACAACAAAGTAAAGAATGCACATTCAAAATCCCATGTATGATCAAGTAAAGAACGCACATTCAAAATCTCATCTACGATCAAGTTGTTCTGGTTATCTCTTTTAGCTTAATAGTGAGGTGTGATCAACTCAAGAAAACCAATGAAAGGGCAGATTTTCAATTAGGTGCTTAGACTTCAGGCCCAACAAATTCACAAATTTCCTCCTCTGCCGCTTCTTTCTTGCTCTTCTCTCACATTCACAGTTCAAAGGATGGGAACCACTGCAGGTGTTGTGAGCTCAGTGCTGTGGGTATTGGAGGATGGAATAAGAACAAGAAGAATCCACAGAACCAAGGGACCCTTAAGAACTTACCTTCACCTCCCCAAAGCTTGCCAACTCCATCTCATCAAGTGTAAGGTTATTTAGAAGAGAGCACTGCCCACTGGCATCCTTGCTGATATAGGTATTTCTTCCCCCAACACAAACTATACAAAGGAATGTCATTTTGAGCTCCTTTGAACTTAGACAAGAGACATCTAATAGTGCCATAGCTCTTTTCTAAAGTATATGCACAAGATAGAAGACAGCTGTGGAGTGAACAAAGTACTTTATCACTTGCAGACTGGTTTGTCAAATGCAGTCTGCAATTTCACATATTTTCTTCCCTTTTTTCTTTTTTTGTTTGAAAGGAGATGTGGGGCAGAGGGGGCCAAGCAGGAGGTGTTTTCCAAACCTGTGAATTCAACATTCAGCAGCCAAGCTCAAAAGCTCCTGCTGTTCGTGCAAAAAAAGGACAAACAAGTCCCTTTCATGTCAGCTATGTCCAGCTGGAAATGTCACAGCTTTGTCACAAAAGAACAAAGCATGCCTGGTGTCTGTTCTTTCAAAAGATCTCTTAATTCAAACAAAAGAAAAATATTCACATCTGGAAGGGGTCGTAGGCAGAGGGCAGGAGTGGAGGAAGCAAAGTTCAGATGGCAAATCATAGCAGTTGCTGTTTGGCCAATTATGGTACTGCCTCTTCTGGCACTCACTGATCCCATTAAAGAAAGAAAGCCAAGAGTTAAAACAACAATTTTATTATTGATCAATCCCACAGGGCTGGCCCTCTTGTGTGTGAAGAGTGACACACCTCTTCACTTTTGCTCCCTTCATTATGCTGGAACACTCTGGCTGAGTGGAATGACCCCTCATCACCAGCCTAGCAGTAGTACCTTTTTTCTCCCCTCCCTCCTTTTATAAAATTAAAACTGTATATATATTGTTGTTTACAAAGTTCCAGCTTCCTTCAAAGACCACAACCTTCACTTTCAAAGGATGTACATATTGAAATCCTGTCCTTTCCAATGAGTTTATTTGACCATTTTTTTCTGTAAAGATTAAAACCTTTTAACGACTGCAGGGTTGGGAGGCTGTATCAGAACTGAGCCACAGGAAAATGAAAAATTAAATGTCCGGTGAGATCAGATTAAAGGAGGTGAGAATAAACTTGAGAGTAGGACTTCACTGGTTAAGAATGAAACACAAACAGTAGAAGTTTGCACTACAGTCCTCAACTAAAAGTTTTCTCCTTCAAAATTCAGTGCTTCTGAACATGAAAAGCCTCTCCTAGGCTGCCACCTAGCTAGTTAATTTCTTATATTGTTTTAGGAGCTATTTTAAAAGCCTCTTTTGCTCCAGCCCGTACTGCACTGACTCCTCCCTTTAGAGCTGGTATTTTGTCAGAAGTTTCAAGAGCAATAAAAACTTGCTGCCAAGTCCCTTTCTTCCCCACAATGTATTTTATAACCCAGCGTGTAGTTTAGTCTGTCTAAACACTGCACTCGTACACTGCCATCAGTTTCCATGGAGATGATTAACTCCTCCCAAGCCAGAAAGATTTAGTGTGCTTTTTGTCCTTTCGCTTATGAAGAACATGACAACATTTACTCAAATCAGCCTGCAGAAATATCACATTTTCCAGACAGTTCTAGCAAATGTAAGGATTTACTTTTCCTTCAACTCATCAGAGACTTGCAGTCTTAATCAAACTTGCATTCAAGTCATTTACTGGCATGGGCTGCTCTTACCCCTCAAGCTTCTCCTCCTTTGCATTGCTGTGATGTCTGCAGGCATGACAGCCCCGGAGACATCAACTTTTTGAACTACTTTGTCTCAGAGCAAAGCCAAGGCTTGAGATATAATGAAAAGCCCAGAAGAGAGAAAGGGAAGATGTAGGAGAAGACTTTGAACTCAACCAGAAATCAGAGTAGAAAACAGAAAAACTTGGTGCCCTAAAGTGTAGGAGCACTGTTATATGAAACTCCATCTTTTACTCCAAGTCAATTGCACGTCTGGTAAAAATACACTGTCAGTGTGTATTCACTACAAAAATGTATTTAATACCATTTAAAAAAGTTGAATTGAACTGAAAACTACACCTAATCTATTATAATATGATCTAACCAGAGCAAGAAAGCAGTCCTTCTCCCAAAATGCAGCTAATGAAAGCCACATGCTGCCATCAGCTTTTGCTGTGGAAAAACGGTTTCCCAGTCTCGTTTTCACAGAAAGGACAATCTCCCTGGCAGTTGACACTTAGGTGGCACACTTGTTGATCCAAACTATGAAAATGGCAACAGAACTTCGAATACTTTAGTTTCCTGGAAGAAATCCCCAGTATAAAACTATTTTATAAATGTTTTCCAGGCTATCATCACTGAAGCAAACTGTAACCTTCACAACACTTCCAATATGTAAGGGGTTTGTTGGCACTCAAGAAGAGCAGATACACTATATAAACAAGTCCTGAATAACCAGGCACAACTGCAGTTTCTGTAGAACTGAAGGCAAGAGACAGATCTTTTGCCACTAACCTTGGCTAACTTGAAAGGGCTATTGGCAGCATTCAGAGCAATGGGTGTTCTGCTGCAGTGAGAATTATTTTCTATTTGACTTCTATAGCAGCTGCCAGGAGGATTTCTTTGCAGACTCTTCTTGGAGTCAGCACCATGTGGGGGACCAGCAGTGCAAAGTCCCCAGCCCCTTTTATGCTGTGCTACTCAGAAAACCTACAGAGAAGGCAGGAGACTTCCCTTGTGCCATCCACTCACCATTGCTGAAGTGACAGCCTGTATTTACCATTACATGGACATGTGTCCAGTATTATCTCAAAGGGCACCACTAATTGATTTCATATACTTTGCCACGGAAGAGTTACCAAGCAGCAACCATATTTCATTACCCACCCTGGGCTACAAGCAAGTCAACAAACTTATGAACAGAACTTTTATTACCTCCTCCTCAGAGATTTTTTGTGTTGTCCTTGTCCCCTACCTAAAGTTAGTATAGGGAAGAACCCTAGGGATGCTGAAACCCATAGGGGAAAATGTCAGTCAGGATCTAACAGAAGTGCTTCAACTTTCCCAAAAGTGTGCAGGTTTGCATACCTCCCGTAGCATGCAGAAAGCCTGGAGACACTCAGTACCTGCTCGTCCAGCCCTTGCCAGCGCTACAGGCACAGCACCACAGCCCGGGGGAGCCGCACCTCCAGCACCAGCCGCCACGGGCGCTTTCCGGGCGCGGCAGAACCCATCCTAATCCTGCCTCCTACTTCTTGTCACCAAGCTGAGGAGGAAATTTTGGCAGCCTACATCTCCAATTGTATTTCTGTCCTGCTGCAGGAAACGTGCCACTCTAACAATTACTGACTTCTTCAAGGCACTTTTGGGAGAGGCTGTAGCCGTGGGACAGGGCTGGGCGGGGGTCCGCCACCACTCGCCTCTCCTCTTACCGACCCGGGCGTGTGCGGCAGCGACGGAGATCTTGGACAGTCAGGTCACCCCTGTCCGGTGGGACCCGCCGCACCTCTGTTCCCAGCGGGTGCCTTGCGGTGACAGCCCGGCCGCTGCCCGCACCCCTCGGGGTCCCCCCGAGCCCTGCCGCTCCGGGCGGCTGCACTTACCGATGTCGGAGTTGCAGAAAGCGTCCTGCGGATGGATGGGGACGCAAGTGCAAGCCTCCACCACCAAGTCCCGCAGGCTCCAGCCGCACAGGAACACGACAAGGAAGCTCAGCCACGCCGTCATGTTGCCCCCGAGGTGCCTCCTCACTTCTGCGGAGCGGGAGGCGGCCGCTGCCGTGTTCGCCTGACTTTATTCACGCTCCCTAGCAGCCCGTGCGCCGCGGCTGCCCGCGCTGCCCCGTCTCTCTCGCCGGCTCTGCAGCGCAGCCCTCGCTCGGCGGGACGGAGCGGCGCGGAGGCGCTGAGGGGAGCGGAGCTGAAGGGAGCTGAAGTGAAGTGCTGAGGGGAGCTGAAGCGCTGCGCGGAGCTGAGGCGCAGAGCAGTGCGGGCACAGCGGGGCCGGCGCGCGAAGTTATACCCGGCTCGCGCCGCTCGCGCCCCGGGGGCGCCGCCGCGCGCGGCCAATGGCAGCCCCGCATTACCTCATCGGCGCGAGCGCGCGGGGCGGGGCCGCGNGGGACATGGCCATGGGACACGGCCACGGCCCCGGGACACGGCCACGACCGCTCCGTCCCCTAATACCGCGGGCAGCGCCGGGCCCGGCACACTGCTCCGGGACACGGCCCCGGGTACACGGCCCTGGGACGCGGACCCGGCCCGGTCCGTCCCCTGGTACCGCGGGCAGTGCCGGGCCCGGGACACGGACACGGACACGGTCCGCTCCGCTGCCCCGGGGCCTCACGCCGTGCCAGCTGTGCCCCCCTGCTAGCGGCGAGTGTCGTCCCGAGGCTGTCACACCCCCTCAGGCCCTGCCGGCCCCGCTCCGCTCCGCAGGGTGCGGAGGGGCACCGGGAGAACGTACGCGGGGCATTGCGGTTCGCTTGGAAAGCTTGGGCTGTTTTGCCTTGAATCCGTCTGCAAAGTGACTTTAAACCGGAGGCGGTGGCACGCTGTTCACACCGTTCCAAAGAGCTTCCAGGCAGCGATCAGAAAGCGCACGAGTGCAGTGTGCTGCTGATGCTTTTCCTCTTCCAACAGGCGGTAGAAAGAGGATGGGGGAAAAGAAGGACGAGACCTGTCTGAACTGTAAACCAGGATTTTGCCCTGAATGTTTTTAATCCTGCTCGAGTGCTCCTTCACCACCACCCAGCAATTCCCCTTCTTGGGCTTTTCGGTCAGAAAGGGGTCATAAACTGCTAAAACCAAGCTGGAAAAAGCGGTGTTGTATCAATCCAGGCACTCACAACATTTAATCTCAAAGTATATTTTAGCAGAGCAGCTTTAGTGGAATTTATAGAAATGTCCTGTTTGTTTTGTTTTCCTTTATCCCCTTTCAGAGCCATAAATTTCTATCAGCTGTAGAAATGTAAATGTTATAGAAGAGCTGGGACTGTAAGGAAGGAGATTGCCAGCTGCATGATACAGACAGCCTTATTATCCTCCAAAGGGGACTGAGGGGTGATTAATCACAGTATCAAACCAGTGTATATAATGTCAGAGTACTTTCCACAGGGTTTACAAGACTTAAGCGCGTCTAGTTATAAATTATGCTGGTATTAAAGGCCAGGGACCAGCTGTCCTAAATTTCTATATAGTCAGCTAAGTCTGTAGATTTACAATTCTGCTCCATCTGGGTGAAGCACAGCCTGCCTACACCTTTTCTTTAATCATACCATCCATATAAAATTAAAATCTCCTGTCTTATGGAAGCACAGGCTTTTATTTGGAGCATCAGTAGGCAAAAGCCTCAGGATGGGTGTTGTCAGTAGGGATCAAGATTACAATGCCAACAGTGGAAAACACAAGTTGCTATCCTCGCTGTGACACAGACAACCTGTGTGGCAGCTTTGCCTCACTGTGCTTCAAATCCCTGTGCGATGGGATAATAGTGATGGCAGCTACTCAGGAATGTGTATTAGTGAACACACTGAAAAAATCAGATGGCTTTGAGGTGCTAACGGGTCCTGTAAGTACATATGAGCCAGAATGTTAAATAGGTCATTCAATTTAGATACGTCAGTGTCTGAATCATTGGGCCCAAATTACAGTATGAGAAACCCTGTGCAAAAAATGCTTTAGGTACTTGGGCTGTCTGTCCAGGGTACTGCAGCTGAAGGTGGATCCATCAGATTGGGTGGACTGTCATTTCAGTCTCACTGGGTGTGAACAAGGAACCCCTCCACCGACCTCAGCAGAGTAACATGAAAGAAAAATGAGGTGTGTCTGACACTCTCATTTTTCCTTTGCTGTTGTAAGAGTTTGATATGCACCAACATCATGATACACCTGGCCTATCAACATCTCAGATCAGTATCTGAGAGAAGTGGAATTCTTCCCGAACCTGGCACTGGTGTAAATAAGGGAGAGTTTGGCCCACACACAACCAGATTATAATCACAGCTCCTGCCCCACCTCCCTTCGCTCTCTGGCCAAGTAACTCCCCTGAGTATGTTTCTTCATTTCTATAATAACACCTTTCCTGTGTGTTCCGAGACTAACAAGCTAAATGCTTTGTAATAAGCTTTGAAGCTGTTGTGTGCTGTGTAAATGCTGAGTGTCTATCATACACAGATGCAGGAAACATTCAGAGGAGACTGAAAAACAAACCCTTTAGTCACCTTCTCGATTTCTGAAACAGGAGAGGAAGGGGCCTAGAAATTACTCAGGTTCCACAGGGCCCTCCAAGGTGAGGAAGTAGCTTGTTTCCAGTGAGGCTGACCAAACTTGTTAAAATGGCACCAAGTCTGTGCTGATTGCAGGGAACTAGTTCACTTTTCGGATATAATCCAGAGAAGTAATCAGACAAAAAGGACTGACGCGGCTTGATCCAAGGCTAGGACTTGCTCTTTGGAAGCAATATTGTGCAGGCTGTCTGTATGGCAAGGCTTACCACTGTCTGCTACACCACTGTTTGGGAGGTGATGCAGAAATTTTTTTAGTGCTTGTATTATCATTGCCTGGAGTAGCAGTACCTGTGTTTGGTCAGGGCTTAGCTGATTCACCTTTTTTTACACCTGATTCAGTTTTTTTTCCACTTAGATATTCTTTTTCAAAGAGATGAACTTCTCTACAATAGTAGGCATGCCATTTTTTCAACCAGGACAGAACAATATTTATTTTCCACTTAAAGAGTACACTTCACACACGGAAACCAGAGTGCATTATTTTTGTAAAGTACGGGTAAGTCATACTCAGGAAAGCTCAGCCTGGCCAGTGGCCTGCTCGAGGCCTTTCTTAAATACTTTAATCTGCCTGTACACTTATTTTATCATCTGTAAATAGAGATATTCTATGTTATTGTCTGATAATATCCATTAGATATTCAATATTAGCCTCTCCTCTTTAAGATCTACCAGCAAAATGAACTCTGAAAGATCCAGGCAAGGATTCTGAGTGTTTATTTATATGAGAAAATATTGATAATGGTGTCAGAGTAATAGAGAAAGTCAATGAAGGAACTGAAAGGACAGTTCTCTCTGAATTCACATTCTGTGCCCTGTCTGCATGGGAGAAACTGCAAAGGAAAAAAAATAAAATAAAAACTATCATTCCACTTCTTTGCTCAGATAAAAGTTTCAGCCTTGTATGGCCATAAAAAGGGTAGCAGTGAAAGAAGGAGAAAATAGAGACCTTGATCTTCATATGAGAAAATTCGAGTTCACGTTTGGTGAATGTCACCAAATAAAGAAATCTATGTTACTCCAGTCCCCCATCAGGAAACAGACTGCTGAACACAATTAAAGATCTCTCTGCTCTCCCGAGCAGCCCCACAACCTCACGCTGTGTTCCTGTCGGATCCCGCAAGTCACGCATGGCCGGGCTGGGTCAGTGGCTGGTGTGAGCATTCCCAGGGACAGCCGTGTCCCGCAGGTGTTGGTGGCTGAGCAGAGTGTCCTCGTTCCCTCCATCCTGCAGGAGTGTGCGTGGGCAGGGCTAGGGGGCAGTGCACTGCAAGGGATGCTCCAACCTGCACAATCCTAAAGAACCGGCTCTTGGGAAAGGGAGTGTGTTAAGCTCGGTGTCTTATTGAAATTTCAGGAAGGAGAGCTACCTTCTGCTTGCACAGATACTCACGTTAGTTTATATCAGGAGCACATTAGCATCATTATTTTCGTTCCACAAGACCATCCTGGAACTGGGGTGGAGACTGAGATATGAACTGAAGGCATGTTCAGTTGCTTTCTGGTCACATTTCATTGCGAGGGATGCTGGCTGCTCCACTACAGAAGGGCTTCACCAAACTACACCAACTCCTGGCAAAAAAAAAAAA
>VZRL01006431.1:45555-59863 GCA_013397895.1 Origma solitaria | reverse complement strand
AGCCAGGGTGGAGGGTTAAGAGAAAAAATGAGAGAGAGAGAGAGAGAGAGACCCCACTACCACTAGAAAAAAATACCCTGAGAAATGTCACATGAAGTGGTTGGTAACACTCCAGTTCCTCACCAGACCTTAGCTGGCTTAAACTGAGCATGGCATGAATGAAATCAGGAGAATTCAGCCTGCAGTTCAACAGCCCTGCCACCTCCTTAACCATATATTAACGTTAAAAGCTTCTGAAGTTAGGGTCTTTTTCTGTTTTAATTTTTCAACAGTAAATTTACTTGATTCTGAGCGTGGAGTCTTGCCATTAGCATTCTAAATTGTCCAGCTGACAAGTTGCTCAAAAGCATCCTCTTGTCCTAAGAACTCTTCTTGATGATCTTCATATCTTTTATACCAGCTCAGCCTCATGCCCTCTAGGATGGCTCATTGATTTCTGCTTTTATGCAGCATGAGGGAAAGGATAGGTGCTTTCAGAGCTATCTGTAGTTTTTTACAGCACACTCATACCATCTTGTAGGACAGTACAGAATGGTCATGCATCACATTAGAAAAAGATTTTCATATTTCTTGATTATCTGTTTCTTTTTCAGTACATTGTTTCTTCTCTAACAGTGTCCTTTGAAAAGACTGTTTCAATTGTTTGTATTTGCTATGATTTATAGGTGTGAAACAAGTTGAAAAAAATCCTATTATTTCCACCATTGTATCAGTGAACTTTATATGCCATTTAAAATGAGAAGACTCCTTCTTCAAAAATGTCTTTGATTCTATAAATACATACAAAAAAAAATTCATTTGATCTCTTTCTCTGAGGTTGCAAAGGAATTATGTCACCTTCCTGTCTGCAAGCCAAGCATAGGTAACACTCCGTGCCATTCCCAAGCTTTTCGTTGGAGGTACACCGTTAAATCTTCATCAGCTCTAACAGTCCTGTACCGTGTTCAGTCTTCAAGGATCCTTTACAGATTGTGCCCACAGAGAGCACCCAGCCTGGGAGCAGACTGTAGGCACCATGTGTTTCCAGGAATATTACATTAGAAAGGCTTGTGGAATATGAAATCACCCTCCCGGTAATGTGGGGATCCTCCAGTCAGGCTATGATGTGGCATCAGCTGCAGAAGAGCAACCAGGAAATGTCTTTTAACAGCCTTATCAAGCTGAAAATGTTTCCTGCACATGACTGCGCTCCTTGGCCCAAATCCAGCAAAACACTAAGGCACATGTTCGACTTTAAGCACACAAGATGCTCTGGTGAAGTCAACAGAACCATTTACATACACAAAGTTAAATATAAGCTTAAGTGCATTTCTGGAGCAGGCCCAAAGGGCTCAGTACCATGCAGGGTTCAAGCCAGGAGGCTGTGATTAGATGGTCTGACAGAATCCGAGCGGGAAGGACACAATGTGATTTGCTTGGTTCTACCTGCCTATGCCTCATTCCAAGCAATTAATTTTCTCTCGTTTTTGTTTATAATAAGTCTTTCCATTTCTCTTGTTTTGCTTTCCTGCTGCTGTAGCCATTTCCAAATTGAAGTTTTGATTTTCTTTTTTAAACCCTTCTAAACTGCATCAATAGCTTTAAGTGACTGAACAAAGAGATTTCAAATAGATGAAGTGCTTCAAATGGTAATAAGAGCTGGTGTTCTCAGAGCTTTGGAGGCTGCACTAAGTACAGAAGAGAGTGAGAGCAATTGAAAATCACTTTTCTGTTGTTCCTTTGTATGAACTGGTTTCTGGCTTATGCAATGCACAGTAATTAAAATGACTGGAATGCCTCACATTTTTAAGAGCGCTTTAAGGCAGCTCTGTGGCATTGCAGCCAGCAGAGTTCATGAGCAGATCCATGGCTGCAATCGAGGTTTGACGTTTCTATCCACGTAACTTGAAGAAGACAATATCTCTGTAGGGGCCTTTGAGGGAAGTTTGAGGAAGAGGAGCAGACACAGAAAAGCAGCACCATCTGCTCCCTGCATCAGCTCCATGAGCAGCTGTGGGGCAAGCCTTCCTTCTGATGAGGCAAGAGCCTAAAGGTTGGTGTGGTCTCAGAGATTCCATTGTCTTCTCTCACTGTCTCCTGCTCAAATTCAAGTGTGGGACGGGACTTATACATTCCCCCTCTCACTGTGATATCAGAATCTCATAGTGCCTCCTCCTGGGTTCTGTACAGGCAATGTCTCTGTCTTTGAGAGAGGGTTTGCATTGGAGTGCTGGCCCCTGTGATTGCTGTGTGTATCCATGGGGTTCCAAGCAGCTCCCTGAAGTTTAGCAGAGAGCCTGGCAGACTGGCATATCTCTCTGCTCACAATTCTTGCCCTCCCTGTGATGAGGTTTGCTCTGCTTGGCCGGGGTGAGCCACTATTTTGTGCTTTTTGGTCACCCTCGCACAGTCCAGAATTTCATTTTCATCTTTTCCAATGTTTTTTACCGAAGGTGGCTGACCACTGCACCCCTGGTTTTCTCTCAAGACCTGACCTGGATTTTCACAGCAGTGATTGGCCAGAGGAGCAGAAGAGCTGAATACAGCCTTGCTTGGGAGGGGAGCTGACTTGAAGACCTGGCCTTTTTGGCACATTGAACAACTAGATCCTTCTTCCCCTATCTCTCTGCCTCTCACCAGCCTTCCGAAGGCATGGACTGAGCCTGTTTTCTCATCTCTCAGCCTCTCCTCTTTCTCCCCTTCTCATCAGAGGGCCCTGTCAGGATGCCTCTGCAACCCTGTGTGAGCATAGGGAGGAAGAACAAGATCCCAGGCAGGAGGCAGAAATCCTATATCCCTTAGACCCTGCTGCGGCTCTCAGAGCTACAGTCCCTCCATATGTCACTGGTTTTAAAGCATGTTGGAATCCCCTGAAATCACCACACTTGTGAAAAGCAGAAAGAGCAGCTCCAGGGGGCTTGCAGCCCTGTTTTTACTTCTTTAATGAGCCCAGAGGTAGTGTTGGGCTGTGAGGTCTGAAGGAAGGGTCCTTTCTTTACCTGCAGAACAGGTGCAAGTGCAGGAAAAGTTGCTGTCTCGAGTTGCTTCTCTCTGCACAACCTTCAGAACCTTCCTGTAAGAATAAGCCAGTCTCATTATCCCCACAGTGCAGGTGTTACCAGTCTCTCTCCTGAAACTGGAAATTAAGGTATTAGTTACAAGGACAGTCTCTAATGACAAGGATAGTGTCCCAGCAGGAATGAACTCAGTGATTCTTGTCATGCGTGCCAGCATACGATGTCAAAAGTGAGAAGTAGTTTCTCTCTGTGGAAATCCCAACAGAGATTGTTGCCTCGGCATAGGATTTTTCTTATAAATCCAAACTGACTTTTTCAATGCTTTTTTCCCTGTGTTCCCAAATCAAAGCTGTGTTCTAAACAGTAGCTGGCTGCTCACTTACATCAGTCCCTTCCCTCAGACTCACATCCCAGCCAGGAGAAGCTGGGGAATTTCCGATGTGAGATTTCCAGGATGGATCTCTTTCTTCTCTAGAGCAAAAGGCAGCACTTCGGTTTCCTCACTCTTTTGGAATTTTTCTCCATAAATCTTGGCATACGGTGTGAGACAAAAGATGAGGAGACGGTAGATCTGCAGTCTAAAGTGAGGACTCTGACTTGTTTATTGTCTTGCTCTTCCCAAGTGAAGAGTAATGCATTCCTCAAAGGAACTTTTCAGATCGGCAGTGTGGGTTCCACACCTAATGTATTAATGTCAGGAGTGAAAAAATCAGTGTTTGATTTAGCACAGATGTGTGAAAATGGTATTCTTTCTCCACCGAAGGCAGAGGTAACAATCCCCAGCCCCTCTTCCCCTTTCCCTCAATGTGACAGCCTCTATCCCTCACTTGTGCCTCTGAGGGATGTTTCAGTCAGAGCCACCAGAGCTGACAGGAGCCAGGAGGTGTAGCCTGAATGTACACATTACACACCAGGAGTTGAACTGTGAAGGTACCAAAGCTTGACCATGTGCTCTGAGCCAGAAAACACCTCTGTGTAGCTTTGCTCCTCGTAGCTGTGCCACCAAATCTCGCCCAGAGTGCTGTCCAGGGTTTGGCATCATCCCAAAGGCCCTGCTGTGGGATCCTGGGCTGCCCCAAGGCAGTGCTTCAGCTCAAGTGCTGAGAGGTTGCAGAGTACTGAACATTTTTAGGGGTAGCAGGTGTCCAAGAGAAGCTTAGCACAGCACATTCTCTCTTGTCCCTCTCCTTTTTCTCTCCCTCTCCTCTTTCTCTGCCTCTCCTCTCCAAGGTAACTGCAGGAAGGGATTGAACTCTCACCACACCAGCCAGGGAGGCAGAAGGGCTCTCCCCAGACACCTCAGCTGAAGTCAGTGAGGAAAGTGCTCTCAGTGTAAAAGTTATGCAATGCATGGGAGGAATCTACAGTTTTAATCACGAGATAATTAATGGAAAACAATTAAATTAAAAAAGGGCTGAGCAACAGCAATTTCTACCAACAGAGATTTGATTCTCCAGCAGACTTTCTCCAGCACCTGACAGTACAAAAGACAGTAGATAGATAAGCATCTTACATGTTTTCATTTTAGCTGTGTCTTTATGTTCCCTAGATTACAACCAAGCATTTTTTAACCAAAATCTTGCTTCCTTTTCCCTCACTTCAAGTTCAGCAGAGCCACCACAACACCAGTGAGTGGAATGGGAAGGCAGGGGTGAAGGTCTGCTCAATGCCAATAAATCCTTAGTGCAGCCAGGATAGAAGACACTAATCTGGTCTCCCTTTCCTCACAGGACAGCTGTGGGTGTACCTAGTGAAGGCATTTCACTTCTCTCCTTGAATGAGATATTGCTGGAGAAAACCTTCTCCCTTGATATTTACATAAAGTCCCTTTTGTGCCAAAGAAGCAGATCATCAAGAAGAGCCCAGTCTGCCTCATGAAAAGAGAAGGAGCAAGCTAGGAAGGGAATTTTTTACTTCATTTGAAACTGATTTCCCCATCCAGAATAAAACTTCACCTTTGAACATCATATATAATGGCAATTTAGCCTAGAGAAGCTAATATAGCATAATCTGTGTATGGATGTAAGCAATAGCCCTACAGAGAGCTGGCTGGAGGAGATCAACACTCACTCCTAGTGAATGCAAGAGCATTTCCTCCTCCTCCTGCTCCTCCAGAACCTAGCTCCTTACCTTAGACAGTATCTCCAACTCCCCTAAGGTGTTTCCGCAAGTATCAATGCAATTACTTTTAACTTTTTCCTTTTAAACTACCTTTTTCTTCTTTTTTTTAACTATCAATTACTTTCAACTATTCTTTTTCCCCTGAAATTATAATCTGAAGGATTAGGCAGTCATGGTCATTTGGTTTTATTTTGAGAAGAGGCTTTTAAGAATAGGAAGGAGAAAAGAGAAGAACCTGGTTCTACCAAAAAAACCCCAATTTATTCCATCAGGCATTTCTGGGAAGAAGGAGGGAGGGCAGCTTTTAAAGCCATGCCTGTGGCTGCATGTAAGGGATAGTTCTCCAAGGATTCCCTTAATCAGATTCTGGAGAAGATGGGCTGTCTCTTTGTAATTCACTCCGTGTCTTATTCCAAGGCCATATGCTCTAGTCACGTGAAGATTTACAGTCTCCAATTTGCTGGCCTTAGAGAATCTGAAAGAATTATGCAAGAAATCATGTTCCATCATAACTGAGGCCTCACACAGCCGTGCTTCCTAAAGACTGCTTCTAACTCGATATATGGCCCCTGTAGGGCTTCGTAAGCCCTTCTGGGGAAGAGGGAAGGGGAGGAAAAAGGGGAGCTGCTGATGATTGCCATATGTGAGGAGCATCGCTGCCTGCACGTGGGTGTGACGTTGGTGCTGTCAGAAGCCGAGCTCTGCAGATCCCCCGTTTCCTGTTTCCAGTCAGAATCCTGCCGCCGGAATCCCATAGCGCTCTGTCCTGCAGCTACAAGAGAGGAAAATTATGGCCAACGGAGGGGGAAGGGGCGGGGGAAATCCTCTTAAATAGCCATGTAGGATGTCTGGGCAGGGATGTGAGCCAAGAGTCCTCAGAGGCAGTAGAATAAGTGGGAGTTTAGCAAACAACCATTTTCTTCCTTTGACTAGTGGTCCTCAGAGACCTCAGCACTCCAGTTCTCATAGCTAATTTTAGCTTTTTGTGGTTGACCTGTTCCTAATGTTCCTTTCCTATCTCTCACACACACACTGAACCTTGGGAGACTCTCTGTGGGCTGACAGATGACGTGAAAACCTCTAATCTGCAGGTCAAATATCAAAAAATGAAGTGGGATCATGAAACTGGAAGCATAATTTGCTTTTTTTTCCAAATAAGGGAGATTTATTCATATTAGAAGTTCTTAGCATACCAAGTTTGTGAGGTTTTCTAAAAGTATATGAGGGGAATGACTTATTCTTTAAAATTTTATGGTAACCACCAAAGATGTTATCATCCCATGGACACTGCCTTTCCTATGCAGACTATGACTGATAGGCTTTCATTATTTTTTGGCTCTGCTCTTTGTTAGAAGAACCAAAACCACATTGTCCCAAACACTACACTGACACATAGCAGGCAGGGTGAGTCCCTGCCAAAGGGCATTGAGTACGTGTTAGAGAGGGTTTGAAGTGAATATAGTGGTGATAAATATGTCATGCCAGGAGTGAAGGAGTTTGCAGCATGTGGCATTTGTACTGCAGATATCACCTTTATGGAACTCTGAGTCTTACCTGCTTTACCCTCCTGTGCTGAGTTCATGCCAATGTTTTATCTGCCATGAAGTTTGATATACAGTTTGTGATGAGTCTGATGTCCAGAGGCACCACAGGGTACAAAAGAAAGG
The DNA here is from genome assembly GCA_013397895.1 of Origma solitaria. Taxonomy (NCBI): domain Eukaryota; kingdom Metazoa; phylum Chordata; class Aves; order Passeriformes; family Acanthizidae; genus Origma; species Origma solitaria. The sequence continues at coordinate 53,079 of VZRL01006431.1, read as the reverse complement.
TGAATGGCTAGGGATGGCTCCTCCTGTCTCAACCAAATTTTCCCAGAAACATAAGCAACAGGTGGCTCTTTTCTTCCCCTAAATTTCTCCTGGATTCCCTGTCCTGATCGCCCCTCCTCTTCACATACAACTCTGTAGAGGATGCTCTGCAGGCACAAAGTGTCTGCTCTCAGTGATGGATGTGTGGGACTGTGGACAGTAAAAGGGCACATGGGCCCTTAAGGGATGGGGAAGAGATGCTGGCTCTGCTCTGTAAGAAAATTTAGTTCAGGGCCTGGAAATAAGGTCACTAACCTTATTTTCACTTGATTGATTTAAAAAGTCTTAGAGTCAGGTGAGGAATCCTGGGAAACTATTTAAGAGGAGAAAAATGTAGTTACTATGTCTCTCAAGGATAGGAAATCACTATTCCTTGAGCTGACAGAGGCCAGATTTACACTACTAACTGGGCAGACACCTCTGGTTTTGTGCTGGACCAGAAATAAAAGACTGATCAGGGTATCTTTGGCAAGAGTGCCTCTAGCACCCTGGCTGGCTGGCAGGAACAGTCAGGCTGCGCAGAAAACAGACCTCATGAGCTGCTTTCCTGGGAGCTCTGCTGTTGCTGAAGGTCCCTTAATTTTTAAGAAGTGTTGGCAGCTTGTTTGCCTTTCAGACAGAGATAAGTCCTGCGTAAACTGAAGGAATGAATGGGGGGAACCTCCCCATCTACAGGTTGTCCTAATAATCCCTGAACAGATGGACATGGTCATGTGAACCCTTGAAACTCTATCTGTTTTGGAGGAGCAGTGGGTGTGGTGCTGTGGGCACGGACAGATAAATGTGTTGCCTTTCACAGAGAAGCTCACTGTCCTCCAAAGACTGAATATCAACAAAATCCTTCCTGTGGGGACTTCCAGTTCTGCCCGAGCCAGCTGTAAATTCCTTTGAGGTTAAGACTAAGAAAACTGGAATCCTCGGAGGGCTTTGGTACAGTCCCAAAACCATTTCCACTGAACCTTCCCAAAAATATGGTTTCTCTGACCCAGGAATGTGAGCTCTGTAACAATGCGAAGCTGAAGTCCTAGACCACTGGAATTAACCAGTATTAGCTCATTGCATCTTTGCGCTCCATCTGTCTCATCTAATATGAAAATCATTGTCCCTCTGGGAGACAGACTTTGTTCTATTTTTGTGTAGCACCTGGCCCGATGGGGATGTTAGTATTTGGGTGAGGTGCTACCTCTATTTAAACAAATAAAAACATTCATGGGACCCCTAATTTCTCTCTTTGCTGCTTTTGAGTTGAATATTTAGGAGTAAATGATCATAAAGCATCTGAGTGAGCACAGCAGAGCTAACAGCTGCTTCAGCCAGGAAATGCCTGAGGAGCAGGGAAAACAGAGACTGGCATAGAAATTGCCATAGCACAGTGGAACAGAAGCCACAGATTGGTACAGACTGAAGCAGGAGATACCAGAAAAGTCATTTTGTACACAGAGAGCTCTTCCACTGATCCCAGTAAAGCTGGAACAAAACTGCATTTGCTCTACAGCAGGTGAAGGTCCAGTCCTCCACACCCAGGACAGCTGGCCATGCTGACCACTGGACCTACCAGCTGCCTCCTCACTTGCCAGACCTTCTGCTTTTGCATTCTGTCCCTCACCATCTCTTTGTCCTTTTTATGGGAGTGGTCCCTTCCAGTTGTCACCCTCTCAATGAACCAGTTGAAATATTTGCCTCCCCTACTGTGACAAGTTTCCTTCACATATTTTGTGCTTCCTTGTGTGATACAGTTTGTTTCCTGAATGAACATTTGCAGTCTTCCTCTTTTAAACACAAATGTCCTGGAGCAGCGTAACACCTCTTGGAGCGAGTGAATTCCCTAAAACCTTCCCCACGATGCTGTGGCCCCAATTGTCAACAGTCTTTCTTCCAAGGATGGAGAATGTAATGCAGGCCTCCCTCCCCTGTGATTTCTGTGGTTTCTGTGTTGCACTGAAGTCTCCAGCGAGCAGACAGCCAGAATAGGCACCAGCGTGCCGGGAAGGGCATGTCAAGGGTGGGAAGGGAAGAGTGGCTGCACCACATTGTGTTCCAGGCGTGTTTAGTTGGCAGATGGTCCCTGAGGGACTGCTGGATGCCGGGGTATATTTAGGGCAGCTTCTGGGCTGCTTGTGCTCACACTGAGAGAGGTAAAGCAAAATCATGTGGCTGCACCCAGCTCCTGGGGACTGTCCTTCCCTCTGCTTGTGAGCAAGGTCTGAGCGGAGAATCCAGTCCCACATCACCCCACTCACACACCAACTTCTCTTCTTACCTGCCAAAGTACCAGGGTGGGAGTTCAGGGAAAACTTTCTCCTGGAGTGAGGAAAAAGACAGGTAGAGAACAGCCAAGTGGTTTGCTGTGCTCACACTCTGCATTCTAAACCAGACCCACAAACTGACATGGATGATCTTATTAACTTGTGCTCACAAACACAGAGCAGGGAAGACTGTCAGGGCAGTTCTCGGCTCTAAAGCAGCCCTTTGACAGGACTAGAGTGGTTGTTTTTTTTCTCCCCAGATGAGAGGCTGGTCAACACCACCCCTAAACTCACCTCCACCCCCAAACAGCTGTTATGCCAAAGGGTGGAGAAGCAGACCTCCTGACTGAGGGTGGAGCAATTTGAAGGGGAGGAAAGCAGTGACTTCACTTTTTATTAAGTAATAGCAGAGCAGGGTGTGCGTCACTCTGAAAAACAAGACTTTGGGTGGGGGCAAAGGCTCTTTGAGTATCTTATGCATGGAGCCTTCCCCTTTGTGGGAAAGGAGCAGAATACACCATTCTGAAGAGGGAATGCGGAAGGTCAAAGACGTAGTAGGTTGAGCACTGTGTAAACTTATTTAAGGGGATCCAGTAAGAGCATCAGGGTGAAAGGGCTTATAGTGGTGAAGGTCATTTGGGCTAGATGTAAGGAAACTTTCCTCCAGCAAGGATAGAGAAACATGGGCATAGATCAAGTCCATGTGAAAAAAGTGGCACATGGGGGTCAGCGTTCTTGGGGCCACAGAGAGCTGACCACAGAGAGTTACCTGCAAGGGCACTGCTGTTCTTAGGTTGGGGACAGCCTCTTTTCATCCTATGCTAGTGAGCAAGTTCCACAAGATCTGGATCTATCTCCCCAAATAATCCTTTCCCTGCAGCCGACTCCTTCACGGCTGCGTGGACAGCCTCAGGCCAGTCTGTTGCATTCCCTCTGCCTGATTCAATTGGCTTCTGCCAGTCCTGACTGCTGCTGAAAGTCTCTCAGGCTTGAGAGCAGTCTGGTATGTTAGACATCATTCCAGCTGTTCTGAGCAACACCAGAGTGAGAAGCAGTCTCAGGCACCAAAGGCTTCAAATGTAACCAATATTTTCATCCTGCTGATCCCGTTTACACTGCTCTGAAAGTGCAGGCACCAGAGCGGCCATCAGAGCAGAAGCTGCTGCACAGATGGCTGTGAGCCAGCTGTAAAAAGCCTTCCCAAGGGCTCTGTGAAATGCTCATGGCATCATCAGAGTGCACCTCTGGTCCCTCTTACAGTGGGGACAAAACCAAAGGCACTTCTATCCTCCCCTGGGCCTCCCAGAGGAAACTTAGAATACCTTGGCAGTGTCCTGGAGAGACAGGGCAGTGTGGGGCACTCCTGTCTCACATTCCTCTGGCTGGCACAGGGAGCTGCCACACCGTGCCGTCGGTGCTGGTGAGTGCTTCCCGTGTTGGGTATTTACCTGGGATCTTAGCTGGGCACGTTTGACCTCAGAAGCTCAGGCTGTTGTGTTTAGAGCCGTGCTGCCACTCATGGGAGTTAGTTTATGTCCACTTTCTACACACCTTTGCATTCTGCAACCCTAACACGGTGAGCACCTCTCAGATGAAGATAAAAATTCACTTAGGAGAGCTGTAAAAGTGCCTGGCTACCAAGGGGTCAGGCACTTTATTTTTCTCCTGTATATAAACTGAAACCCCAGTTCTGTGGTACCAACCTGCCAGTGGCTCCTCATGCAGACTTTCACTGGAGACTCATCAAGTCTGCGAAGAACTCAAACACAAGCAATAAGCAGCTTTCCTCAGTCCTGCCTCAAGTGTAAAAGAAAGGAGACATAAAGAATTAAGGAAGCAATGAATGTAGCCTTCCTGCCGGACTGATTGACAGCAGCAAGGGCATTTCAATTTCATTAATAAACAGAATTCTGTGTTCCAGCTTCCAACCTGAGAAAAATAAATTAACTGAGTGTTCAGAGAGCTCTACTTCCTTGCTCACAAATCATAAATGGCTTATCAGATCAACACTGTTTTGGAAACAAAGAAGAAAAGGACAAAGGAACATAAAATAACAGGCATCCACCAGCTCCCAAAGTGGTACTTGCCAAAGTCCTTTCTCATTGCTTGCTGGCACAGCTGCTAGAGCAGACCATTGCTCCCCTGCTCTGGAAACACTCCACTCACAGCTGACACTTCAGGGGGGCTGCCACACGCCTGCTGGGTACCAAAGGCTTCCTTGAGCTGGAGCTGAGGCAGGGTAGGAGCCCCTGGCCAGTCCCTTTGCCTTGCTGCTTCTTGCAGCTATTCCAGCTCCATTTGCAGCTCCTCTTAAGCGGCTCCAGGGAAGTATCTCCCACCACCTGCAGCTCCTGTTAAGTACTCCTAATCCTCACTGGGTCCTGGCTTTTTGTTGCTCAAAGGCAACTTCTTCGGCAGACTTTCCTGCTCCTCTAGTTTGCTCTGTTTTCATCAGCCAAGCCTGAAACTATTACATGAAGCTAAGGTTGCTCTACTATGCACATCGACTATGGCACAGCTTGTGGCAGCTTTTCACACTCGGTCATCCTCAGTATCCTCATTTTTATGATGATGTTGTTTTCTTACACAAATCCTACCATATGTGCTAGCATATGTTGATCACTATCAGGACCACCTCTAGGCTTTTTTTAGCTCTTTTCTCTCCAGCTGAGGCCAGTAGAGCAGTTCTGTCCCTATAGGTCTCCATCGCTCTGGGCCTCCTTGCTGGCCAGCCAATAAAACAGAAAGGAAAACACCATGTCCAAGTTAGTTCCTTGTACCTTGCAGTCAGCCTGAGCCTCTCATTAGGATTCACCAAAAAGTAGTAGTTGTCCTATATAAGCCTCAGGACAATCCTCTGTTTATAACAATTCAAGATCCTACTGTTGTTGTATTTGTGCCACAGACAAGTGAACTCAGAAAGGCTGAGGGATGCCAGTGAGTTTGGGAGTCCCAGTGCTTCTCCACCCCTTCCCTGTTTTCTCAGAGCAGGCACTCTCCCCTTCTCAAAGCAGGGAGTTAGTGACACTGCTGGAAATGTGTCACCCCTGCACGCTGAGCGTGACTCACAAAGTCAATATGGCCCCAGCAGCCGAAGGAACAATGAGTTGTGTTCTCAGTTATGCTTTCTTTTGGCTCCACCATCACTGGAGCCCAGAACAAGGGCAATGATGTCATGGCTATAGGCTGAATGTGTAAGGATCATATACAACACTACAAGAGCTCTGTGATCTATTGCTTCCACATTAATGTGGCTTGGGGCATATATACACAAAAATAATTGCCGGAGCCAAGAGTAAGTAATTTGGAACAGATTATTTTATTTCAGGCTTTTAACAAGAATGCTTGTCAGTCCCAACAGGCTCATTCTGGAGAGGTAGTACCTAGCTCAGCCCTGAGCTTTATAATTTAGTCAAGACCTCAGCTATAAAGACAGAAGTTTGGAATGTAGAAATGGGCAGACAAGAATCCTGCTAAGAAATAGCTTACATTTTTCTGACAATTAGCCATTGTTGCAAGTATTTATATAAATAAAGGAAGAATAAGAAAAAGTTCTGAAGCAAAGCACAAAATTACTCCCAGCCTTTTCCAAGAAAATGACTTTGAAGCATTTCGTGCACTTGTATTTAAACAAGACTTTTCTCCATTAGCTAAGTGGAGTGGGGATGTTGCAGAGCAGAAAGGCCTTACAAAATGTAGGCCTTGTTACCCTTGTAAAATCCTTGCTCACTTCTGGTTTTTTGGCTAACCAGAAAAGCATTCTGGGAATGACTGAGCTAAACTAAAGGTGAAAAACAAGTTAAAGAATTGTAAAGCAATGATTAAAAGCAATGAGTGCTCACACCGTGGGGCTCGTGGTTGGTTCCATCTGATGCCTGTTCCTATCGTGGTCTGTGGTGGTTGGTTAAGCACATTTGTTGTGCCTCACAGGATGGAAACTCATAACAAATAACAGTTTAAGAACCCTGGATTTTTGCAGAAGGTGTCTTCACCATACCATGGTGGAGATCGTGTGTGTCTTAACACTGCATGGGGGATTGTTCCTTCCTTTCTAAACCGTGTGTGTGTATGAAGTGCTCTGTCATAGGAGGCAGGGCAGGAGGGACAGGGACATTGCAGGCTGAGCACACAGTGACATTGCCATCAGAGGCCAGCCCGGGGGTCACACACGCTCTGGAACTCACTCCAGCCTGCCTGCAGTGAGTGCTGAGAGCCAGGGCTGGGGAGGGCACGGCTGGGAGCAGAATCCTCACCCCGGGAGCTGTCTGGGCTCAGGGCAGCCCCACTGCTGCTCCCCAGCCCAGGGATCTGAGCCTCACACGGGGGCTGCAGGAGCCTCTGCCTGCCTTCCTCAGGGACAGCTGTGCCAAGGTGACAGCTCCCTGCCTTAGCAAACCCTTCCCTGCTGTGCTGCCAGGTGCCTCAGGTGACAGGGCCAGCCTGTGTCCCATAGCATGGGCCCCTTGCAGCATTTGCTGGGTTGAGCCAGGATTCCTCTGCCCAGAAAAACAGGGGAAGCCCTGAGAATTCATAACACGAAATCTTATCTCAAGGGAAAAAACAGAGGCATGTGTGTGGAGGCTTGCTGAACCACGCATTCCTCTAATAGTTTCCCAACGCTGAGTAGCAGTGGGACGGTCCCACACTTCGCTGCGTGTTCCCAACAGGCTGGGACCTTGATCTGCTGGGGCTGGAGCCCTGCCAGGGTCCCTGGAGAGCAGCTGTGGCCCCTCGGTGCCTGTGCCTCTGCGCTGGGCGGCAGATTGGCGCAAGCTGGTGCAAAGCTGCCTGTCCGATTAAATTCGTTGTTTTGCAAAAGGATTTAGCTTTGTTTGTTGGTTATTACTAAAGAAAAATCCTAAGCTGGTGCTTTAACCTGTTTTAAACCTTTCACAGGGTGAAAGAGTCTGGTTCCCTTGCTTCCAAGTTGTAAACAAGGAGCAGGCAGCCAAGAGAAGACAGAGAAAACAAAAAAGTTTTCAAATACTATTTTTCTTACATTCTTTTTATTTTCCAATCAAAAATTGCTCTAAAATCTCCTGTACTAAAAGGCTGCCACATCAGAAGGGTTGCTGAACTTTGTTTCTGAAAAACATCTGACAACAGGTCATCAGCCACCATCTCAGACATACTCCAGCTCCCACACATACCTGCTGTCTCTCCAGGGATGTGCTGGTAAGCCCTTCCAGAAGGGTTTGCAGATTATAAAGATGATGAGAGATGTTCACATGTTTCATAA
>VZRL01006431.1:0-45520 GCA_013397895.1 Origma solitaria | reverse complement strand
AAAAAAAAAAAAAAGCAAGGGAAGCCAAATAAAATAAACCATTTATTCCATGAAAAGCTTTCTACAGTCAAGATTTGCTCTGGATTAATTGAGTTTGTGGCTGACTATTAGTTAAAACAATAAAACATTTTCAGTTGAGAAGGTTTTAGAGGTTTTAGGTCAGCAGGACTGGTAGGCTACAAATGAAGATGACTGAAAATGTATTGTTTGAGTACAAAAACTACATTCAAATACTACTGTAGTTGCAAAGCCAGGAATTGCCCATGGGAAGTGCCCATCCAAGGGCTGACACTGAAGTTTTAATTTCCATTCTCTGACCCACTCAATGTAGATCATTTCTTTCATGAGATTCCTGTCACTGAATTTCTGCAGTTAAAAAGATAAACATTTCATACTTAGCTTTGTCCTTCTCCTCAGTGGATTAACTTAGATCTTCTCTAGCACATAGAATTTAAACAGTTCTGAGAGCAGAACGACTAAAACCCCTTTCGAGTTCATGGCACTCAGCGAGATATATCTAACTGTTTCAGAAACATCAACAAATTTGTTTTCACAGCAGTGCAGTAGATATGAGGCATTTTGTAAACGAGAGGCTGCCTACTGAAAGTGCAAAGTCAGAAGATTTCTGTGTTTGATATAGAATGACAATGGCTTGGATTTTCCATTTCTACCATGCTGCAGCACTTTTTATTCAAAGCACAAAGTCCAGGTGCAGTTGCAAGTGTCCATTGCGTTTAGCTGTGGCTCAGCCCTTCAGGGGCTCTGGTGGCAGTGCCAGCCCCAAAGCTTCTCCCTGGTCACCAGAGCCCCTGCCTGCCTTCTCTCCCTGGCCCTGCAGCGAATCCCACAGCACACACACCCTTTCAGTCCTGGGCCTGTTCTGCAAATAGGATCAGAGCATCAATTCATAATAATAATAACCCTTTTTGGCTCTAGAGCACAGTCTGGGACTGGAGGGTATGTCAGGCACGCAGAAAGCGATGGATGGCCTTGTCACAGTCACCCGTGGGGAATCTGGCGGGCCTGCCCAACATCACAGGGGCACTGGCCAGCTCTGCAGGGCAGCAGTCCATGCCCTCAGTCCCATGATAACTCCTGCTCCTTCTGCAGTCCCTTTTCCTCCAGTGACCACCGCCATCCACAGCCCACAGTGCATGAGACAGGGGTACTGCAGAGAACCCTTGGGAGGCTTTCACAGCCATGAGCAGCCATCAGGTGAAGCTCAGATGTTCCCCAGGTAACTTTAATCCTGGGTTTCCTAGATTTCCAAGCACTCCATAGCCACTACAAAGCTTTTCTGCAGTTTTTTTGCGTGCAGTATACAGCAGATGTAGATGTGGTGTTTATGGATGTGGTTTAGTGGTGGACTTGGCAGTGTTAGGTTGATGGTTGGACTCTGTCTTAGAGGTCTTTTCCCACCTAAACCATCCCATGATTCTCCATGTCCTCCTCGTTTAAAGTAACCTGAATCACAAGAAGAATGAGTGAGGGAGGAGATGGGTGTCTGGGCCACATCAAGGACCAGACCCAATGCTTTCTCCTTGCCCGTTATGCTAGATTATTTGGAGATATAGGAATCTGGAGGGATTTCCAGTGAAGGTTCCTCTCTCTCAGAGCCTGGTTGTTGCTGTTGTGGTAGTTTTGCCTGGCCCAGTTTTTGCCAGTGAACAGGGTGGGGTACAAAGATGGCTCCTGCATGTCCTGAGTAAAGATTCTGGAAATTTTCCACCATGTCCAGCAGAGCCAGTCTCTGATGGCTGTAAAATGATGGACATGCTGCTGGTAAAACCTGGGCCAATTAGAGATGTTAGTTACGCCTCTGTGAAAACATATTTAAGAAGAAATCAAAACAATGTGAGCACGCACTTCTTTTTAGCCAGAGAAGGAGGAGGAGGAGGAGGTAAAAATAGGTGAGGGAGAACAACATGGAGGCAGCAAGGTCAGTGGAGAAAGTGGGGGAGGAAGTGCTCTAGGCGCCGGAGCTGAAAACCCTCTGCCAGCCGTGGTGAAGACCATGGGGGGAGCAGGTGGTCCCCCTGCAGCCCATGGAGTCCAGGGGATGCAGAGAAACCCCCACAGCCGTGGGGAGGTGCCCACGCCAGAGGAGCAGATGATGCCTGCAGGAAGCTGTGATCCAGTGGGAGTCCCAGAGACTGAGAGTTGCAAAGGCCTTGCAGGAGAGAGAAAGGCCTTGCTCCCGGGATGGAAACAGCCTGGCCTCGGCTTGGAATTCTGCAGCCTGGAGAGAATCTCGGACAGCAGCAATCGGGCGGGGCTGCTCGTGAGATTGGACCCACGCCAAAGAAGTTCGCACAGGACTGTCTCTCGTGGGAGGGACCCCCATGGCTAAGTAGAGGATTCTTCCCCCTGATGGACTGACCCTGACCAAAGGAAACCCCCACACCCTGCCCCCACCCCGGAGCTGTTGGTTAGAAGGAAGGAGGGAGGGGGTGAGCTGAGAAATGGCCTTAATAGGGAGAGGGGTGAGTAGAGAAGCAGTGATTGTAGCAGACGAATTGTGGCCTTGGACTGATTAAGAAACCCCACATGCCTTGCCCTAGCCCAGATCTGTTGGTTGAATAGAGAGAGAGGGCAAATAGAGAAACAGTGTCTGCAGTAGAAGAATTGCGATGGACTGACCTAAGAGAAACCCCACACCCTGCCCCTGCCTGGGAGTTGTTAGTTAGAAAGGAGGGAGGGGGTGAGCTGAGAAGTGGTGCCTTAAGAGGGAAAAGAGGGGTGAGTGAAGAAATGGTGTCTTAAGAGCTTATTTTTATCTCCAATTTATCCTCTGACTCTGTTAGATTAATAAATCACTTTTTTTGCAACTTTAAGTTTCCCGCCTGCTCTTGCCCTGAATCTCGTGCGGCCCCTTATCAGTGATCTTATCTCAATTCATAAGTCCAGTGTTTTGTGTTAGTTTTTCCTCTCCTCTGCATAGCTGCAGCAGGAGAGAGCATAGAAAGCAAACGTTGTAGGTGCCTGGCATTTAGCCAGGGTCAAACCCACGACAGCTGTAAACTGCAGAGCTGAGCTAGCTGTTGGTTCTTGTAGAAAAATTGCCACATGCAAAGTGCCGTTTTCTCCTGGAAGCAAGATGGTTCCTCTGATGCTCCTTCCTAACCCACGAGCACTGCAAATATGTCTGTGCCTCTGTTGGACCAGCAGACCATGCATGGCAGGCTTTCCTTCATGTCACTGCCTAGCAAAATCCCTTTTTTGATCTCTCACAAGCAGAAATACATAAATACAGAATACAGAAATACTCTGCAAGTATTGCCATGGCTAGGATGGTCCCTCCAGCAGGACCCACTCCAAGACATGAGCTGGAGAAGTCTCAAGGCCTTTCTGACATCTGCAGGGGACATCCTCACGTCTCCTGCTTCCTTTCCTGATACCATTTCAGCAGAGGATGGGACAGCAGTGCCATCCACTTCACTTGAGCTCTTGTGCACCAAGATAACTTCCCCAGATCATTCCATCAGCTTTGGTGAAGAGCTGTAGAACTAGAGTGGCACAGAGCCAACTGCTGAAGGGACTAAGTCCTGGCACAGGACTCTTGTGAAGTTCACTAAAATAACAAACTTCTGCTGGGTCATCCTTAAAATAATCTCTTGTTTCTTTCATTGCATCTGATCCAAGCTCCTCATTCTCAATTTTTAGGCTCAGAATATCTGTGCCTTCCTGCTCCCAGTGCTACTCCACTCTGCCATCATTTTCTCAGATGCATCTTCCAAGGCTGACGCTTTTCTCTTTGTGCTGTGCTGCTTCCTTCTCTGCCACTCCAGAATCTGGGGGACAGACTCAGACACAGACAAGCAGCTACCCTAAGGGTCTCACAGAGCAGAAATTCATTGTGGGGTACACTGTACTGAGGCAAAGTGACAGTAATCCACTTCCCACTTTCTGGAAGATCATCAGCAGTTCGCAGTGAAGGTGCACACCAAGATAATCCAGCAACAAGATAATCCCACTTATTCTGAGCCATACCACTTCTTAAAAAAAAAAAAAAAAATCTTGTTGGGTGGCAGCTGCACCATTAAAGGTGTATTATCTACATGAAAGACTTTTCAAATTTTTCTACCTGAAACAGGCAGCTCTTATTTCCCATACAATGCAGCCTTCTCATTCTGTTTCCAGAGGCTCCTTAAAAGCCCTGACCAATAATTTTCCACAGTTTGATATGGCATGCCCACAGCTCAGATGTTCTTGTTATATTCTATTTGTCATTACAGTCTGCAAGGTACTGAAAGGCAAGCGTGATACTTGGGTTTTCTGTAATGACCTCCCCACAGATTTTTCTGTGTTAATAACCATGAAGATAATAATGTGAATAGCAGAAATAATGATAACTATAAGGTGAGTGGGAAAATTACTCTTGAAATCAGCCTTAAATTTGAAGAAAATATAGTAATATCCCTTCTGGAGAAGCCAGAAGCACTCTCCTCTTGCAGGATGAAAGGAGCTAAGGAATGTGCTGGCTGGCACTGAATCCCTGTCTTCTTGGGCCTTTAATGGGTTTCCTGCTCCTGAAGGTTCAAAGAGCAATTACAGTCTCCGGCAAAAGTACAGCAAATGGAAAACAGATTCTCTGGCTTTCTCTAAAATGCCGAGAAAATAAGTAACCAAAAGATGGAGGACTCAAAGTCACCTCATTGCAGCAGCTGACTGAGCTGGAGGGAAATTTCCTTCTGTTCATCCCCAAGGCCAGAGGCAGTCCCTGCCATGTGAAGTGGGTAGTGGGAACCCACTTTGCAGACCCATCTCCCTGAGGAGGCTCATGTTAGAGGAGAGAAATGCTATCAGACAGCTGGGAACTGCCTCTGGGCTCCAGCTCCTTCCCCTCTTTCTTGGGGGCTTGTTCTGTGCCTTTGAATTGGCTGTGGGAGAGGAGTGAAAGCAAAGGCTGGAGAGGTGTCAGGGGCAAGGGCAGGGCCACTACCCTCACTGCAGCCTGCATCACATATGTGAGGTGCAGATCTGGTACAGGGCAGCTGGAGGAGCGGAGAGAAGGGCTAGCAGAGAAAACAGCCATGGCTACCACCAGCCTGACGATGGGTGAGCAGAGAGGAGGGCTAGCAGAGGAACCAGCCATGGCTACCACCAGCCTGAGGATGAATGAGCGGAGAGAAGGGCTAGCAGAGAAAACAGCCACGGCTACCACCAGCCTGAGGATGGATGAGCACATTCAGGCCCACCAGCCACCTGCCTGGTGCACAGGAGGAGAGCTGGGAGGGTCAGTGATGGAACATGGAGAAAAAACACACTTAGACCGAGGATAATCCTTTCAAAAAGTTGCCTGGAGGAGGTTTAGAATAGAAGGACATGATTTCATATATTAAGCTTCTTATTGGGGGATTTTAGACAGATATGCTAATTTGCAACATCTGTAAAAATTGTACGTGCGTTATACAGTGTGTGTGTGTATTTCTATCAACCTCCACAGCACAGGAGGTTGATACATCAAGAGGGACTAGAGACACAAGTGCTGTGAGCTGCAGACTCATCTGGGAAGACCTGGAAAGCCACACAAGGTGGGCTCCAACAGGGCAGAGCCACACAGGAATTTCCTCAGGGAGCTGCACAGCCAAGCGTTTAAGACTAAAGGTGAAATCCACAGGTACAGCACGACTGGATTTAGGACCAGAAGAGCACATGTTTTTTTCCAGATCAGAGCTTTGATATAATTTTTTTTAAAATGCATATCACAGGATTAATTAATGGAAGTTAATATAAGTACATGGTCTGTATAAAAGGCAGCCTTGCACAGTTCTCTCTTACTCCTGGCTCTTGAAAATGCCCTCACATGTTCAGAAACTCCTGCAGCACTAGGACACCATGGCACTGCTGTGTGTGAGAGAGACTCCTTTCCCCTGAGAAGAGCTTTTGCTCCACCAATAGGTTTCTTGCTTGGCATTCAATAAACTATGCCATGCAAGGGAAACTGAATAAGCCTGTCTGGAGTGAAAAGCCCTCCAAGTTGCTTTGCATTAGGTTTCATTTCCACCTCAGATTACTTGAGATTAAATCCTATCGTGGGGCAGGGAGAAATTGCTAATAAGTCTGAGCAGCAGCAATAATAGCAACTTTGTGCTCAAATAAGGATGCTCAGTATCCAGTGACAGTACAAGTAGGTCACCCAGCCAGCTCAGCAACAGGAGGAACTTCTCCATCAGGACTTTGCTGGCACTGTTCAGTCACACTGCACTCATCTGGGATGGAGCTCAGCCCTGCAGTTCCTCAGGTGTAGAGGGGAAACTGTATCCTCATAATTAGAGAGTTGTGATTAAATAATTGCTAAGGATTTCTTTGGTCATCTTATATTACAAATTGATGCTTCCTCTGGTTTTCCTTGCTGTCTGCAGAGGAAGAAGGAATCCATTCTCTCCTAACCATATGGATGTGTAATTCCCCTTAACCTAACAGGAACCAGAGAAAAACTGAATGCTAAAGAGGGCTGGTAAGGAATAGATGAATGAATGAATAAAAAGTCCCCTTATAACAGCTCTGGATGTGTGAGGTGTTCTTAATCCCTGACCTCCTGCTAACAAATATGGACTACAGGCAGAAAATTTGGATAGGAAATATCCAGATCCAGAGCCAGGCATATTTTGAGAGGGAATGGGTCTTTTTGGTCCCATCTTCTCACATCAGGAAGAATTTGCAGTCAAAACAAAATTAAAGATTAATTGATTTAATTTGTTCACATGTTGAAACTCTTTCAATCTGTCTGAGGTGGGGATATAAGTCTGTTGTAATTAAATGTTATGACAGAATGCCAGGTAATTTTTCCTAGAAGAGCATGTTTTGAGTGACCATGTTTGGACAACATGAGGTGAAAGGAGCCTTTTCCCACTGCAGTTTGTTGGGTCTGTAGACATTTACTAGCAGTATCAGCTCTGGCTCTACCCCAGGCCTCATCCCTTCTCCTTACACTGCACAGTCAACCTAAATTTCAATTTTTGTAGGTAAGGAAAGAAGCAATAGCAAAATGGGAAGGGAAAAGCAACAATTTTGAAGCTTCCAGTACAACAGAGCCACAATATCTTCCATAAATGCCTAATTCCAATTTGAACATGGTCTTTCCTTTATCAACCTCATACTGTTGCAAACAGCCTTTTTCAAGAATCTCTGTGAATGAATTTAGGAAACAATACCCCCAGTGCTGCTTTAGACATGCCTAGAAATGGTAAAGCTCTGCTGTCTTCTGGGCTCTTCAGTGCCAAGGCTGGAACAAAGGGTTCCTAGGTGGGTTAAAAATCAGACTGAAAAGGGAGTTACGATCAAAGGCTTAGCATCTGCTCGCACCCAATAATAAATGGTGTGCACAAGAGGTTGATCCTGTGGTCCTTATACTTCAACAATAACCTGGATAACAGACGTGCACCCTCAGCATATCATTGGGAGATGCAAAATTGTGACAACTGACACCACAAATGACACCTTCAGCTGAGAGGCACCTCAGCGACATAAGGATTGTAGCAATAGAAACCTCATGAAGTAAGGAGAAATGCAAAGTTCTTCACTCCCTGCATCCCTATATGCTGAGATAACTGAAAGGCAGGAGGATTTGAGAGCTGATAGTGCACTGGCAGCACAAGGCAGCTGTGCTCTGCTCTGCCTGAGGACAGCACAGTTGGCAGATTGAGAAAAGTTCATTTTCCTGGTGCCTGGCACTGGTGAGGCTGCACGGGACACACTGTCCAGTCTGGAACATGTCCACCTTGGGGATGGCAGCAAACCGGGGAGTGTCCAGCAGTGTCTACCACTCTGAGCAGAGGTGGTCAGGGGCCTGTGCTGCCTTTTTCACTGGTCTTAGAATTATGAGGCAGACACGGTTAAAGGGATAAAAGACTTTTACCTCAGTGTTTAATAGGATCTGAGGTGCACAGCTCTTCAAAGTGGAACACGCCGAGACTCACGCACACCATATAGTGCATATACAAGTTTTATAGACCTTGCAAATTAGAATATCTGTCTAAAATCCCCCAATAAAAGCTTAATAAATGAAGTCATGTCCTTCTATTCTAAAGAATCTGCCCCACAATGAGGCTTGTGCTCAGTTTACAAAATATATTCCAGAGACAAGGTTTCAACCAAGGTTGAAACCTTGAGTTTTTGATAGCACAGAGCTCTCAGGTCTCCCTCTGGCATGTTTGGTCTTCCTTCCTAGCAGAACCCCAAAACTGAACTAGAATATCAGGCTACAAAAATTACAAGCATGTAGGCTAAGGGTACAGAGAATATATAAAGGGTACAGAAATACATAAAAGGGTATATAAAATTTATAAAAGGCGAAAATCATCAGGCATCACTGGAGCACATGATTGGCAAGGTGTGTTGAGGCAAGCTGAGGCAGGTGAAGGGAAGGCTGATCAAACAAACTGCAACTGCCTGAATTCCTGCCTGGAATTACAGGCACAACAGATCCACACTTTCCTCAGCAGCATCAGATGCTACAACACTGAACAAGAGTCTCCTGGCATTGAGAAGGAAATTCCTATAAAGGTAGTGCAGCATTGGAGCAGACAGGCCACAGAGGCCATAGAATATCCAATTTAGGCAGTTTTCAGGACTCAGATATTAGGAGTTAGGGCTGACCAGATGATGTGCAGGCAATAGCAATTACTGTGAATAATTCTGTGGGTGGACTAGATGACTTCTACAGCTGTTCCAATCACAATGTCTATTGTTCTGTGATTCTTCACAGTCACCAGTCAGTGAATTTGACAAGGGGATTTCCCAAAGTTCACTGTACAGATTGAGTTATTTCCTAGCAGACTTAGATCATTGCATGCCTGACAGCTATTTTTCCCCTAAAATACGGTGAGCAGCATTATAGTTAGATTTCCTCATGCCAAGCAACATGATTTCCATTTATTATTCCGACTCTAAGTCGGCCACAGATCATACTTACATAGAACTTGAGTTTCAGATGGATGCTCTTTGGGACTAATATTGGCATCAGATGCACAATCAGCCTCTTCTCTAATCAGTCCTTGGTCAGAGAGGCTCTCACCAGGCAGCAACATGGGATTTTAAAATCTTACACTTAAGTCAGGTCTTGACAGCAAGCTCAGAATGCTCTTGATGGTCAGAGACCTTTTGGATTTTCTCCTTGGCTCTGAGAAGATGCAAAGACATTTTCAGAGGTATTCAACCACAATAAAGAGATGCTGCCACAAAAATCCTGAAGGAAAGGGTCAATTGGCTTAAAATAATATATTGTCATCTAAAAATACTCTGAAGGCCCATGTCTATGTCCCAGATATATACACACACACCACATTTATGCAAGAAAAGACATTTATTCAGGTGACAGCAATACAAGAATCATTCCCTGCTGTGCCAGCTCGAATGCGAATTTGTCAGATCAGGATCCTGAGCGAGTCCTGGCTACAGACACACATCAGTGATAAACAGCCAAAGGCTGAATCTGGCAGCAGCAGCTCACATCTCAGTCAATCACCCTTTAGCTGAAAAGGCTGGCTGGTACCAAGGAAAACCCAAAGTGTTGCATTTTTACAAAGAATGCAATGCTTTTACTCCACTGTTTATGACTAATGTATCACAAGGACTCAGACTGCTAGTTAATTTGTAATAGTATTTGTGAATCAGAAGAGTGCTCTTGTGGTTGTGGCTGGACTGACATTCAGGATGTCTGGGTCCAATTCCTAGTCTAGCATAGATTTTCCTTTGTAAGCTTTGGCAGGCTGCTCAATCTCTCATTCTCTGTTCCTTGCCTACAAACTTTTTCCTTTGGCTTTTTGGCTGTCTGATCCATTTTAGTTCTGAAGTGTTTCTGTAGTTTCTGACATCCAGGAACGTACAGATTAACATGTATGATGTAACAAATTATGCTCTGAGCTGCAAATATCTCCAGAACAGCCTAAAAGCTGACAGTGTTTGCTTCAAATAGTTAGCAAACATACATTTGAAGAAACCAGCCTGGACAAGTGAATGGTTAGCAAACAGAAACTACATTCAAAAGTAATTGTTTGTAATGAATTCAGTCAAATACCTGCTGCTGCTGCTATTATTTTTGAAACCAGTACCTGCACAGATTTACTACCATTTCATGCCAACCCATTTTAAGTGATGGTGCATGTTTCCATTGATATTTCTATCACCTGTACTGTATTAAAAAAACAAGTATTTGAGTTTTGTCTGATCATCAAATGTGAAGCAAGAATTTTATGTCTGGCATTTTAAAATATTCTTTACAAATTGCAACATTTGAGTGCTTATCACTGATGTCTCCCAAGGATACCTCTATATTTCAACACAGAAAATAGTTTTAAAATTGAACCTGCTGCTGATTAGGTTGCTTTGCAGCCTGAAATTTTCAGAGGTTGATTGAAATGTCAAGAAAATACAAAAACAAATGTGGACATAATTATCTCTATCTTACTGTCTCATTTCAGAAGACTCTCTTGGCACCAGGAGGTCTAGATTTAAAGAAATAAAATCAAGAATAAGCAAGTACCATTTTATTCGCTTAGCTCTTTGGGCCTCAGAATGGAAACACAGATCTCAGGGTGTTAGAACTGGACCTTATTTTTTATTCTAGCAGCAGAGCTCTCTGTCCTTATAGATATGTCAAAAGCTATCCCCACAAAAGATAAAGCACAAATATAAATACAGAATGGGGATTTAATTCAAAAACAATGGCAGACTAATGTCTGTGCTTGGAATCAAAGAGAGAAGGTGGATATCTACAGAATTAGATACAAAGATGCCAAGAAAAAAATACTGACAAAGAAAAGCTTCTGGTTTCCTATCAGAAAGGCAATAATCAGGGTAAAATTGTGTACAGGGCATATGAGTTTTTCATACTAAGCAAGAAAAGCATCCACAAAGTCCAACAATGCAGTCAGGTGAACCCTCATTGAAAAGCCTTTTGTGCATGCCAGGCATCTTTCATTCTGAGCTGGGGGAAGCCATAGGTTGGAGTTTGTGGGACTGTGTCTGTTCTGGGAAACAGCACGAGCTGGAAAGTTCTTCAGCAGCACTAAAGGGCAGCAAAACAGAGAACGCAGTGGGCTTTGACCTCTCCAGAAGATAACGTGACCAAGTGGAAAAGAGCTGCATCTGCATTAGCCCTGCCTGCAGCACAGAGAAGGATCCCAGCAGAGCTCACTGTGCTCTCCATTCTATACAGCTCTGAATGCATATATACATAAATATACACAGATATATGCTGAATGCAGCGCTACTGCCAAATTCACGGAGTAGTTATAAACCACAAAGCCTGAGGGACAAAGGAGCAAGCCCCTGGGGAAGTTTTGCTAAATTAGAGGTAAGAGGTCATTGACTCAATGAGTTTCCTCAGACTTGCTGTACCACAGCGAGGAAGGCTTACAGAGGTTGTGGACAAGCATGCTGAACTCTGAAAAAGCATTACAGGGCCTCTACAATTTTCCAAAATTTACCGGAATCTGAGGGCTTAGCCGTTGGTCACTCTTCTACACCTTATGACCTGATGAGGACTTTTTCCCCTGAAGCCTTTGAAAGCCATTAAGAAAGTAAACATTCCTTGAAAGTACCATCCTCCCCTTTCTTTAGTTATGTTTAGGAATAAAGTAGATTCTAGTAGCAAACTAGTTTTAAGAGAAGCTAAGGCTGTACAATCCTCCTGCATGATCCTAGGCTAGCAGTAGAATGGTACAGCCCACTTTTGAGGCTCTAACAAACACCAGCTGGATTTCCCACCTCAAAACATAGGAAAACAAGAACTGATGGGCTTATCTGAGGGCTCAGCCTCCCTGCTGCCATATGGTGCACCTAACAACTCACCAAACCAGCACATAGTTGAATAAAGGGAAGACAGCAAAAATAAACACAGTAATGCTCTGTAAGAGCAAGGAGGTGCAAGGACTAGATTAATCAATCAGACCTTTCCTATAACACAGCCATCATTTCAAGCCCTCTCAGCTCTTGTTGAAGCTGCTGCCAGTGCTGTTTTAGAGACAGGCTTTGGAGTTTCTACTGCCTGTGCCCTTGACTGTCTCAGCTGGATAGCAAGGCCTGACCCTTGCTTCCTCAGGCCACCAAAACCAATCCCTGGTAGCCCATGAACCCTCCCCTGCAGGTCACTGCAGCTGGCCACCTGCACTGACTCTGAGAGCCTCCTCTAGTCATCAGTACCACCTGTGTTCTAACAGGACATGCACGGTTTGGACACACACTCTCTCCATTCTGGCCAAAGAAAGGGGTTTTTAAGCAACGTATTCTAATCCATCCTTTAGACTGGATTTTCACTTCCCTAAAGTACAGCTGTTGCCTAAGATGAAGGTGTTCAAGTGCTTCCTGTGCATGTTTGGGCACCACTGGATTGCGCAGCTTATGGCACATAATTAAAAGCCACAATACCCCTCCCCATTATATTTTAAACTTGCTTTTTAAACTTCACTACTGTTGTGATAAAACCTGAAGTGCCAATTGAGCAGACTCAAGCCTAGCCATGATTCCCTTTCTGTCGCTTCCCAAGATGGTGAGAGGGGACACTGTCCTCCCCAAACCGCACAATTTCTCAGCAGATGGATCACCATCCCCTTCCAACTTGAGCTGTTCAGCTCACAGGGGAAAGCCTCCTTCAGCTTCAGCTCAAAGCTGTACAATGTTGGGATTACAACATCTATAAATCAAAGTATAATAATACTGTTAATCTCTGTCACAGACAGTAACAACAGCGGTTACATTTCATGATATTTACTTTACTTCTGTGCTGGGAACCAGGCAGAGGACACGCACGGATAAGCTTTTCACAAAGTTTCTCCACAGCTCCTGTGCTCGTGCCAGCTTTTGGAAACCACTCACCAAGGCTGGCTTCAAGCATGAGACCTTACTTCCGTCCTTCCCAGGATGATAACTTTTGTCCCACACTTGATTTCTCATGTATCAGAATGCCACAGAGGATAAACAGAGACAGCAGAAGACCAGGATGGGAAAGAACCTCACCCAGCTCCTGAGGAGCCATCAGAAATGAGCCTCTGTCAAAGCAGCATTGTTTTGACTCAGACTGAATTCACTGTGGCAGTGTGGTCATGGCCAGGCTTCATCCTGCCTCGAATGTAAACACACATGAGCTTCTCCCACCACATGTTTTGGTAAGCATCAGCAGCTCTTGGCAGACAATGGGAGGGATGAGTGAGACCTGCTGGCTTGCTCCTGCAGCTGATGTCATCTTACAGTCAGAGCACGGCTCGGGGCACACAGTCACACACACACACAGCTTCCAGTCACCACACTTTTGTTATGGCTAGAAAATGAAATCAGTTGTGTTTGGCTGGAGCACTCTCCCTCCCTCTCAGAGCTGTTACGTTGTTTTGTCGCTGCAAATGGCAGGGCAGCTGCTCCCTGGAGCACCCAACATCCCAACCCCAGGATACACCCATGGGGGAGCAGCAAGAGCAGGGCTGAGCCCCAAGGAGAGCAGAGCTAAGAGGGAGCCTTGCTAGCCACATCTCAGTCCCACATTGCCAGAGACAGGTGAGCCACAGAAACCCAGAAGTGGTGGTCAGCTCCAACCAAAATTCAAATCAAAATGCAGTGCAATGGTGACAGGACAGGTTCTGAGGCCAAGCCACAAAGTCAAGGAAAAGGATCAGGTTCAGTGCTCACCAGGCAGGGCCACAGTGACAGAAATTAAGCCATGAAGCTACTCCAGAGGTTTAGACCAGGTCAATAGGCTTCATGACCAGACAGGAAACCAGCTCTCCTCCAGTATAGCTCCAGCAAGCAATGAAGGCCCAGGGCTGGGCTTACATAGAGCTGCTGGCCCACAGGTGTGAGCTCCAGGTGAGCTGTGTCAGGCTCGTTAGGGCCATTAGCGAGCTCGGGGCTCTGACAAAACCAGAGGTTTCATTTTATTTTGTGTGTGTCAGCTAACAAACTGAGGAACGTGATCAGGCTGAAAACTGTAGGTATCCTAGGAAATTCCAGAATCAGGGTTGATTGTACAGCTTTCTTTGCTTCCCTCATCCTTATGCATCTGTGCTCCAGTCCTTGATTACTGATCCCATACTGACTTTTTTTCCACAAGTTTTCTGCATCATTTAACACCTAGTTCTGGCTGAATGACCTGTTACCTCCTCATAAGTTTTGGTTCACTGTTCTGGCACTATTCAAATGCTGTCCTGAGGTGAGAATTATTCTTTTACACAGGGCCATTTCAGTGGTTCTCATTGCAAAAGTTTCATAAACAATAATCAGTGCACATTCAAAACATCCCTCCCAGCTAAGGGGAGATTATCAGAATTATCATATAGATATAAATTTGAGCTACTAAGGGATTACATTCAAAAGTACTATATTTCAGTATCTTGAGTAAGATATCTGAGATTTTGATTTTTTCTGTCTGTGTAGCACTATTTAGAATTTGATATAATCATAGAGAAGTTTCAACTGACTTCAGCTGCAACCATGAGTACCTGGACCTTGGATTAGTAAAGATAAGAGTTGTTAGGTCACAGAGTCTGACTTCCTCTATTTTACAGACCTATATTTACATTTATATAAGTTATCCCTGTAATTAGTCAAATAATTCAGGATTACCCAAGGAATAAAGCAAGTGGCTAGGAAGAGAGTTAGTCTCGATTTGAAAACCGGAAGTGATAAAGAACTGATGATTTTCTTGGGTTGATTTTTGAGGGATGATTCATTACTCTCCCTGTTAAAGATTTATGCCAAATTCCTCATATGAATCTGCCTAGCTTCAGCTCACAGACATAGGTGCTTTTCTCCACTGGGTTATAGATTCTTTTTACATCTGGTATTTATTCCTCAGGAACGTATTTGTAAACTGTTTTCCAGTCACATTTTTAAAAGTTTGGTAGGCAACTCAATAATAAACATGTTCTCCAGCTCTTAAATAATGTCAGTTCTTCCTTTCCATGCCAATTTTTAGGACTTTCTTCTTTTTTTATATGTAAACATGAGTCCAAGATGTCACTCTCTGGAGTTAATTACGGCAGGATTGAAAAATTTTCAAGTTAGTTTACAGTGTCCAAAAGTAATAAAGCCAAAAATTGAGAGACAGAACATTAATTCCTACACAAAACTGTGATTTAAAGGATTTTCTCAGAATTTCATTTGGACTTTTTGGCACAGTTAGGGACAGAATCCAATTCCCTAAAATGTCTTTCAGCTGCCTTAATCATCAGAGTGCCCTTTCCTTTTCTGCTACTCCCTGACACATAATTTATGCATTTTCTGACTACTGGAAGAAATGAAGCAGGGGTCCTGCAAACAACCTCTTCCTTAAGTCCGGATTTAGCCTCGGAACAGATCTACCTGGTGGACCCTTCTGAAGGGGACCTGTGGAAAAAAATAGCTCACAGCCATGTAATTAAATGCTGATTCATAAAGCTTATGTACAAGGAAGCAAAACGAGGTTTGTGTTTCCTAAAGTTTGAGTGCTTAACTTTTTGACCTTAATAAGGTTCTTTTCACAAGATATATAGGCACGGCAATCCTTGGGCTTACCACAAATCACACTGGAAAAAGAAATTCCCTCTGGCAGCTGTGTAATGGCACATGTGTGACTAAAGGCTGCCACTTTGACCTGCCCTTCATGAAGAGCAGGCATGTGTTTGCATTCATCACCTGTGGCCACACGGACATCTTTGCAAATATTTTCTGCTAGGAGAGAACTGGCAACAATCAGGACATTTAAAACCCACTCTGGACTCTGAAGGGAAAAGGTCACATTGGAGAGAGGCTTTCCCCGTTCCCTCGAGTTCATCTGTGTCTGCGATCTGGGGCTGCCCTGTCCTGGATCCTTGGGCCAGTCCCATTCTCCTCATGTAGTTGAGTTCAGTATCTGTGCTCTCCTTCCCTGTCAGAACCATGGTGCCCACTGGGTGCCCATGTTTGTCACCAGTGCCACTGCCCTTGGCTGCCCCATGTTCCCTTTATCCCTGGCTCTCAGTCCATGCTCTCTCTTCTCTCACCATACACCCTGCTTATTTCTTCTCTCAGGTTCCCTCCCCAGATGCCTGTTCATTCACAGTGCATCTCTTCATTTCAGACTCTCTCTCCAGCCCATCCCAGTTTTCTGTTTTCACCTTGAAGCTTGTGAGATCCCTGCCTTCCGTAAAATCCTTGTCAACACCCTGCTCTTCCTCAGCCCATGATTCCTCACCCAGACTCCTTGCCTTCCTCATTGCTGCACCTCAGATCACATCTCTGCTGTCTTTCCACACAGATTCTTCGTCCCACTGGTGCCCATACACTCTGCTCCTGTCTCCCATTCTTATTCTTACCCAGCCAGACTTCACTTCTAGTTTTCTCCTTCATAGCAGTCTTCAATCCCAGTGTCATCAGCTGACTTTCCAGAGCTCCCTGGACAAATCCACTCCTTCTCAGGGCTGCTTCTTATTTTTCCTATGTTTAAACAATGGCTTTCACGGTAGCCCTGATGTTGGCCCAGCACAGGGAGTGTGGCATGCACAGAGAAAGGGACAGAGATGCAGAAATGTCACCATGCAGCAGCACATCCCATCAGCTTCTCGTGGCCACAGACAGGTGTCTGTGTGTGACAGCTCTCACATGCTGTCAATGCAGGGCAGTTCACTTGCCTTTTAGTGAAGGGTAAATTGCTGTGAATTACCCCATTTTATGCAGAGTAGGAATGAGCAGGGATAATTGCTATGTGTCAGATCACACAAAGTAATGTGCTTCCCCATGTTTGTTTGGTGATGTTTCCACACCCCAGACTCCCTCGCTTCAGTTCAGTTCCTGTAGCACCCGAGACTTGCGATTGCAGGGGAAGATCTCAGTGAACCTCTGTGCTTCAGAATCCTGCTTAGCACAGACAGACATTCTGATAAGCTCGGGGTAGATCTTTGGCAAGACTGTGCTTAGCAGGTGCTAACTGCACGTACCAGAAGTTTGAAACTTGACCAAATTTGGCCATATTTTCATAATCATTAAAAAATTCAGGGACTGCTACACTTCATTGGCTCTTTTCATAACTGAGGTCATCAGATTCACAAAGAAGCAGTCACAGATATTTTTCACTATGGGCAAACCAATTCTTCCTTTGCTTGTGTGTCTGCATTTATGTCTATTAAGCGTCCCGGTTTACTTGAAATATTCCATATATTCCTAAGAGAGTCACTCAGGGTGGAATATTCCAACCTGAATGGTCACCTGAAGGCAAATCTTTCAAAGGTGAACCAGTATCTTATAGTAAGTTATAGGCAGCAGAAACATACATGGTGATGATGATGATGATCGTAATAATAATAATAATAATAATAATAATAATAATAATAATAATAATAATAATAATATACTGAGCACATATATGCAAGCCCAGGACTGTTTTCATGCAAGAGAGATTATTAGTCTAGCATAAAGTTGGGCTGAGTGATAGGAAACATATGTTTCTTGGTACTTGTGCTTGCACAGTGGTATAAAAAGAGCCCTGACATTCTATAGGTCTCTGGACAATTCTGCTATTGATGTGCTGTGAGTCACTGCAAACAGACCATCGTATGTTTCTGAATCACTTCCTGCTCAAGGGGTTCCTCCGTTTCTTCCAGAGATTGTGAGCTGGGGAGGAATTCAGTGGGCTAAAGCCCCTGAGACGCATTCTGAATGCTTTCTCTTTCCTTCTGTGCAGCTGAATAACTCAGACAGGGGACAACACCTTGAACCAATGTCGCTATTCCCTTATTGGGATGGGAGAACTTTATGGGGAGTCCAGAAGGAAATTTAATTTTGTATTTTATTTTAAGGACATCCCTTCTGTTTTACTTTATTTTTGTTGCTGGCATTTTAAGGTTTATGGGGCTTTTTTGGGGGGAATGGGTTTAGAAGTTAGAAAATGGTGCTGTGATAAAACAAAGGTTGTTTCAGCTGTTTTCAATACAGTTGCAACACTTTGCCCCTCTGTCCCAAAAGTATTAAGGCCCAGACCACAGAAATGGTCATTAGATATCTAAGTACCTTGGAGGCCTAATTAACTTTACGATTGTTAATACCTGTAACTAGCTTCATTTATATTCCCAGAACATTGATAGTTGCTTCTCTTAGATCTGTGCTGTTGATTTGTTGTTATTGTGATAACACAAGGGACTGTAAGTCTGGCAGAAGATAGCAGATAGACCATCAGAGAATCACAAGTTTTGTGTGATTTGCAATATCCAAAAAGCCCTGCTTTGCATTAAAAGTATTGTCAGTAGACTGTTTTAGTGCATTCTCATAAAGAAAAATCTGCATTTAAGGGAAATGAATTCTTCTCCTACTGTTTAAAATGCTCCTGCTTTCATTTGACATTTCCACTAGAAAATACTGTCTTGATGACATTTTTTCACAAAGAGATAAGCCATTGTGAATTGCTGAAACCTTGCATTTCAAGGGCTTTTTAGTTTGCTTTTCCCAAGTTATACTGGACTGGTATGTGATCTCTTGGCAAGTCAATATTGTGATGAAAGTACAATCAGTTTCTAAGTAATTGCAAAGTTATTTTGACTTCAAGAGATGCTTATCCTGAATGCCAGCTGATGCAGTACTTCCTCACTAAATGGCAGTAAACAGTAGTCCTGAATGAGCTGTGCCTGTTGTTCACAAATTATTTAGAGTTGTCATATCTGAAGGAGGTGCATTTCACTGGGGCCTGATTTTCAATCCATCAGTGCATAACACAGGCCTGTCATCAAGGCAGTTGCTGCTGCCACTTGCTTTCAGAAAGTGTCTTCAAAATACACCCTGTGCACCTTCACCAACAAAAACACAGAATGCCAAATACTTCTTTTCTTTTTTTTCATAGATCATCTGCTTTGCTTGCATGTAGGAGCAGATGGTTCCAGGACCTCAGTTCTCAAAAGTTTGTTTTACCTCCTCTGTTTCTTTGTAGATGTGCCAGGCTTTGGTTTGATCACTCTCTAACACTTTAGGCATTCTTACCTCTTCAGATTTTTGCTGAAGGAAATCTCTGCAGCTGACAAACTCCTCGCCTTCTGCAAAATCCTGTAATTTAGCAATGTTAAATGCAGGACAGAGTTAACTTCCTTACATCCTTACTCTTTTCCACTTTCCCATTTTGCTTTCTGCCAACCTGTTGTACTGAGTGTCAACATGGACCAGCAATGAAATGTCTCCCAATGTCTCATCACAGACTCAGATCCACTAAAACTGCAGTGCTGTGTTAGCAATTACCTGTGCCAGGTGAGCAGACCTAGCAAAAATGGATAGGATCACCTTCATGGCTATCTAGTTAGGCTGCCTCTGAAATAAATACCTCATCTCTCCAACATAAAGGAATTTATGCCAGGCTGCATCAGCTGACCAACCTTTCCCATGCCCTGGAAGTTTTCACTTGACTGGCCTGGGATTTCAGTAATTGTGACAAGCCTTAACAGGTTCCCTTTCCCTTGGAAGGTATCCTCAAACTCTTTTTCAATTGTTTTGATCTTCTGCCTGTTTGGTGAGTTACCTCTTTAATGAAATTAAGGGAGTGGCATGTTTTTATTCGTGGATAATCTTTTTCTCTTGGTGTGATTAGAAATTGTTCTTCTTCCAATTTGCTAATTGCCCATGAGTTTAGTCACAACTCTAATAGGAATTAGCTCACCTCACTAAGTCCTGAGCTTCATTTCTTTATGGTCAATTGCCTATAGTTTTACTTTTTATGCCAAATCTGAGCCATTGTCCTGACTTGTGGTGTTTGTAGATCTGCGTGCAGCTTTGTGGGGCAGCTCCGTGCTCAAGGTTCCATTCTGCTGTCTCTCTCTTGTCTCATAATGGCATCCTGTAATGACAGCACTGTCTGTCTTGTGGAGGTTTTAGTCTGAATTAGGTAATTTCCTTTGGCTGACAAGTTTTAATGGCATTTCCAAAAAATACCTTTGGCTCATCCAGTAGAGTTTGACTGATTTTTTTTCAGGTTCCAACCATGTTTGCTGTCTTCCTAGATTCAGCTCCTCAGGATCAAGGAGTTTGGCTCTTCAAACCCCCGACAATCCAAAACTCTGCTGCCCTTACCCCTGCTTATCTTACTGCTTAATGACATATGGTTCACATGTTTCATTTTTTTGTGGAAGCCACTGTTCTTCAAATTCCGGTGATGCAGCATCCTGGGGAGCCGCGGATGTCAGGCTTCATTCCAAACTGTTAGAAGCATCCAGTAATTCAGAACCAGCTATTGTCAAAAATAAAGCCACCTCTGAGTGCTGTAGAAGCATTCAGCTGAGGAGTCACCTGAGCATCATTTCCTGTAATCCCTGAGGATCGGAGGCCAGAAGGACACAGAGCGTCCACACTTCCACAGTCACTGCAGTTACCACTCCCCAGCATCTCACAGCAAACCAGGCTCCTCTTCCATGGCCCCAATATCTGCTAGCAGACAACAAGCCCTGTTTCAATTTTTTCAAATTACCTTCCATACTCCCAGAGAGCATTAGCTCCAGTAAGGTGAGGGTTTCTCTTCCATTCAGAGATTTTTCTTAGCTTTTTTTTTTCACCTCTGGGCACCAGGGTATTAGTCAAAATCAATTTCATTCAACCAAATGCAGACATGTATCCTGTAGGTGCATATTTGACCTGGTCATCAGCACTGTGTTTGCCATCAGTGGGGAGGAATACAGCTATTGCTGTGGGGCACCTATTCTCAGCCTGAGGTATGTGTCTCAGAAAGTTTGGACAAATCAGGCTCTGAAACCTCCAGTTTATCTCCACTGGTTTTAAAGTTTGTCCAGAATGGCTGCTGCAGATACAAAACTGGGATTCACGAGTGTCTAATGTTGGGTGACAAGTAACTGGTTGGAGGATTGTGACAGAAACCTGCTTTATTCAGTCTCTCACTGCCAACTCTTCAGCCTGAGTGACATAAACCTGGGTACAAGAATGGGATCTATCTAGAACTTATAAATGTCTTCAAGCTTTGATAATGGAAGAAAAGTTAGAGTGCAATAGGGGCAGCTTCTCCTGGAAGGGATGCAGTGGCTGGAAGGATGCAGCCACCAGGTTCCAGTTTGCCAACTTTCTGCTTCAAATGCAATCTTAGACATAATACTGGGTGCATCAGATATTACTCACATTTTCCTGACTTTCCTTACAGGCAAAAAAATCATGTAAAATCACCCCAGTGAAAATCAAAGCAGGGTTTGTGTCATATTGGCAGCAATGTCACAAGGAAGAGAGTGTTGTGCCTTTTGAGCTCTGTAGACAAAAGCCAAATTTTCTAGCTTCACTTTAACTGTGGGAAAGGAGTTGCAGATGAGACCTCGAGTCAGGGAAGGCTGATCTACACACAGAGCATGCAAGGGGCAGATTCCCAGGGGTTCAGCAGGTGTTCTGGGCTGGCAAGGAGGGGCAGAATCCTTCCAGAGCTACACCAGTGGCCTCGGGCTCAGTGCTCCCTGGCAGGGGTGAGGATGTGGCAGTGCCCTGGCAGGGGTGAGGATGTGGCACTGCCCTGGCAGGGCTGAGGATGTGGCACTGCCCTGGCAGGGCTGAGGATGTGGCACTGCCCTGGCAGGGCTGAGGATGTGCCTGTCCCCAGGCAGGGGTGAGGATGTGCCTGTCCCCTGGCAGGGGTAAGGATGTGGCAGTGCCCTGGCAGGGGTACAGCTGCAGACATGGCTGTGCTTGCATCATGCCCTGCAGAGTGGTCACCGCCAGAGCTGTGCCTTTTGACCCTGCTGGTGAATCTGGGCTGGCCAGGGCTACTTGGCCCCAGGCTGGCAGCCAGCCCCTGCGAAATTATCTTTGTTTGCCTGGGAATGCCATCCCCACTGATCACTTTCCAGCTGGCTTATATTGATTTCGCCTAATTCAGTGCAAGTGTTCTGCATGTAGAGAAGGCTCCGTGCGTGTTCCCATGAGGTCTAAATCAGTTCTTCTGTCTCTCTTGCTCTTTAAATCCCATTGTCACTCATGTGTAGCATTTCTGCACTCAGTACATGCCTATTCCTGGGGGGAGCAATTGCCAGGGGCTTAATTTTAGAGAGGAATGCTCACCCTGCTGTCTGGGAATGAAGCCTGGCATAGCCAACTTCAAAGACGAGACAGATTTGTAGCTGAGTTTAAAAGACATCTTTCCCTTGACTGGGATTTGCTGTTGTATCCCCCTTGCTCTTATCTTCCCTTTCAGCACATGGGAGGGCTCAGGTGCTTTCCAGACTCTTTCCATCTTTGGACCCTTTCAAATGCACTTGCAAAGGTGCTAGCAAATGTTCAGCTCTGCCTCCTGCCCTCTGCCCATCACTGAGCTCACTGAGGATGTGGTGGATTTGATGGAATCTCTGCTTAAAGAATCCCTCGTTTGACTCTCTGTTTACACAGAGCCCAGGCATTCAGCACAGACCTAAAAGAAGGGTTATTTTTAATTCTGATGAACCAGCACAGAAGGAGAGAGTTCTTTGCCATCTTCCTTTGCTTCACCTAACAATTTTTTATAAAGGACTCCACACCAAATATAATAGAAGGAAGAATTATTTTTCCTGTGTGCCTGTTGTTTTTCTAACAAACATGTGTGTTTGTTTATTTTTAGATTATAAAATGCAATTATTGTGTTCTCTGAAGTACACAAGTAAAATTAAAAACACATTGAGTCAACTTGCTGCTTAATTTATGTTAATTAAACTATTCAATAGGAAGAATGTTCCTAGTTAGGTTGCTTCAGTGGGATCTGGATTTTATTCTTGGCTCTGCCACAGATTGCCTGTTTGATTCATGGCAAGTCACTTGATCTCCCAGTGTTTCAGTTCTTCATTCCCCAAATGAAGATAATTCTCCTTCATCCTCTCTGTTTTGACTATAAATGCTTGACTTGGGGTGTGTTTTGCACAATGTTCAGCATAGTATACTCTAAGTTTAATTTATAATCATATATATTGATAATAAGTCATCCTATCTCCAAGAAAAAGCACCTCTGCAAGTTCTTCCCAATGCATGGATTTGCAAACAACTGTACTTTCCACCACACCCAGACAGGCAATGTCAGAGCTCTGTCAGATCATGCTCAAAACTGAGTTATCATCAGTGGGGTTTCCAAATCCTAGGCTTTTACTTTGGAAGCTAAGAACTCAACTTCAAGAAGAGCTTCATTCTCTCATTGCATCCTTAAACTTCATCTAAGCTAAGGAGGGTATGAAATCTCATCAGAAGTTTTGCTGCAGATCAGGTCCAGGCCTGTGGGTTAGGTAAGACAGAAACTCTGGCTTGAGCACTCTTGGCTGGCACACCTGGGAAAACTCGGTGTGAATGGCTGAAGGACCTGCTTCACTGAGGGTTTCTCACATCTCCACTTGTCAAATAATCAGTCTCAGAAAAGCTTACACTGGGAGGATCTACTCCCAGGATCTACCCTGACTAGCCAGGGAACTGTTTAGGAGCGGTGATGATTTTCTGTCACAACTTGGTGTATCCTCGTTTGTTCTGACCATCTTCCCACTGCACCTGCACCATCTGCTTTCCTGGTTATTCACCAGCTGTGCTTTGCCTGGATGTTTGCATTACAGTTTTGTACAATGCCTAGTGCCGTAAATACCTCAGCCCGAAGCTGGCAGCACTGAAGCAGCAGTCACCAGAGGAGCTGCCCTCTGTCTTCAGTCAGTGCTGGCTTTAGCAGAATCATTTTCTGAGCTGATCAAGTCCATTGAACCCTAGATCTAAGCCCCTATTTCTCCAAATCTGGGAAGAACTTGGGCTATATTTGCAGTAGAGGATGAGCAGGAGCTAGTGGATGATGGGATTGTGTTTTTATTTTATTACCTGACAGCACTCAGGCTGCTTTGCAATGTCATCTGCAGTCACTACGCGCCTCTCAAAAAGGCCGTGGTATCTGTGGGGCTTCCTCCCTCCTTGCTGCCTGTGTCTCCCCGAGCAGTGGAAAGGCCAGGCCAGCCCCATGGTCTTTCTACCTGCAAAAAGTCCCAACATTTGCACACTCCTACAGACTGACACTCCTTTCTTCACTTGGCATGTGTTGTCCATCCTTTGCAAATGTAACTGAGACACAAACGTGAGGTTTACCGTGTGAGCTCAGGGTGCCAATGCTTTGCCTGCCTGGCCAGCTGGGCTTGGGCTCGTGTCTCACAGAAAAAGAACAGTCCCGACCCTGCACTACTGCCAGAACACATGCTGCGTTTTGGCCCCACACTCCAAATGGACTTCCACTAAGTGACACACTTCCCATAGCCAACCTGGCAAGGAAAGCCCTTGTCCCAAGCATGACCCAAAGGGCCAAAGTGCCCATTCTCCACTGGCTTTTGTGGTCATGTTCACAGAGAGGAACTGGTGAGGATAAAAGTAGCACTAATCTTACTTAATGTCATCTTAAAAGCCAGTATAAACCCCATTCCCTACAAAAATTTCCTGCACAGTTTAAGTCTACTCTCCTCATCTCTGGATATATTTGCCCAACTGCATTTTAAGCTGCATGATGCAACTCTCCATGCTCATGAACAGAACATGCAACAGACCTCTCTTGCCGGCTGTGGCTTGGGAGAAAAGTTCAGCTGACACTCCCAGGGACAGATCAAGCTAATGAGGCTGAAACAGAGGTCCCTGAGGTTCAGAGCTGGTTCAGTTTGCACCTGGGTATTTAATTCTGCATGTCGCTGGTTCCCATCAACGAGCGGCAAGCAAAGGAGAGTGTTGGAACCGAGGATCAGGATGTCCATGGACATCTGCCTCCAGTAACACTCACACTGAATGAAAGCAAATAGCCTTTTGAATGAAAGCAAATCGCCTCTGCTGCACCCCATTTAGGCAGCTCCCTAACGATTCACACCTATTCCATACAGCCACGTCTATTTTCCTCCTGATTCACTGAAAAATTCCCTCTCACTGTTTCCGTAAACTCAGCATCCTGTCCTCTGTTGAAGTTACAGGCCAGATGTTAGCTTAGCCAGTGATTAATACCTTGAAAAGGTCAGCTTTGAATTTCACTGCCAAGTTCTCCCACCTCTCTGGGCAACTCTTTATACATCTTCCGTTCATAACATATTTTCTGTTGAAAAATATTAAAACTGATATACTGCTTTATATCTTGAAAGCCTATTAAAAATAATCTTGGGTGTTGGGAAATGTTTTAGGGCTGAGCTTGGAGAAGAAGGACCTGTTTAATCCCCTTTTCACATGGATTGCTTGTAGCTCTGACAATCTGATCTCTGGCTCTCTGTCTAGTCCTGTGTACCCCCTAATCACCTCTCAACCAGCCCAGTGGATCTAAAGAAGTGAATTCAATATCATTAATGTCATCTTTTGGTGGGGACACAGAAGGTTTACATGAAATTTTACAGATGAAGGGTCTGCATTCTACCTCAGTCCCGAGCCAGATTTTGTAAGCTTGGACAAGTAGATCTGACCACATTAAAGATTAACACTCTTTGTCACAAACGGCACAGCTGAGCTTGTCCCAGTCCTGTCTGCTTCTTTGTGTGCAGCATCACCAAAGAAGCTCTGCTTTTCATCAACAAATGCAAAGTAACCCTTTTGATAGGTTATATTTTAGAGAATTTTATCTTGGAGCCTCTCACATGGAGAAGTACAGTTAGAAGCAGGCAGTTTTTGCTTGAGAGTGTTTTGTTTTCTTGTTTCTTTTGAAGTAAAAGAGGAAATGTGGGAACTATTTCTAAATTGCCCATGCTCCAGAGTGACAGGAGAAACCCAGAAACAGATAAAGACCAACAGCTGGAACATATTGTGGTACAAGGAAGCAATTAGCTTATGGCACAAAAGAATGAAATCACATATAGAAGTGATTTGTGTCTCCTGGCATTGCTTGGCAGCCTGGAAAGTTTGGGGCAAACGAGGTCCGTGGTCCCAGGCCAGTGCTGGTGTGGCATGAGGATGTGCCACCCTAGAAGGAAGAGTCCCAACCATCCCTTAACGATCCCATCTGAGACCTCACAGATGTGCGGGAAGAGACGAGAGGGAGAAAGGGGTCAGCAGCTTCCCCCTCTCTCTGAGCTTTCCCAGCACTGCTCTGAATTCCTGGAAAAGCTTGTTTCTCCCTGCTGGGGACACTGTGAGGCAGCTTTGCTCCATGTCCCCCTGGAACCTTGCATCATAAGGTCCGCAGCCTCCCAGCTGTCCCCCTACTCTCAGTCGGCCTCAACTTTGTGCATGAAAGGCCATCCTCACATGGATTGCTCAAAAGTTACATCACTGAGCAATGAAACAGTGAAAATACCTCAGGGTTGGAGAGGAATTCGAGATAAACATTCTTTACCAGATATTGCAAAAGCCAGCGTGGCCTCACCAAAATGAATGAGCTCAGTCCCGTTTCCCTCAGTGCGGCCAGGGCTCCAGCCCTGCCGTGCTGCCACAGCCATGAGCTCAGGACAGCGCCAGCCCATGAAAGCAGACAGCTGCACGGATGGATGGAATCAAATTTCCTGCCCCAGTTCTGGTTTTACTATCCAAAGCCTCCATTTAATCAGTGGTTGTACTCACAGTGGGATTTCTTCAGGAGGGATCTCGTTTGCCACTCCCAGTTTCGGAGAGCTGCTAATCCTCCCGTGGGGCAGGGTTTGCATGCCATGCCTCGTGAGCCCCCTGGGCGAGGGGTTGGGAGGACAGCTCGGGGTTTGTCATTAGTGCTCTCTGAGCGTGTCTGCACAGCAGGCACAGAGACACCCAACCTGATGGATTCACTCCATTAACTGCTCACAGGCAGAGAACAAGGTCCAAAAATACACTGCAGCAGCCAGATCCACATAGGCTAACCCCATGCTCCCTCCCCAGAAAGTCTAGGAACAGAAACACTCAAACTGTCCCTGCATGGGCCATATACATGTGGGTTTTCTGCCACATTCATCCAGCCTCACATCTTCCAGCTCCAAACTGGTGAACCCGCACTGTGATGTGCTTCATGAGCCTATCGGCCGAGAGGATCTTCACACAGTGTCCCACTGAGGTTATGGAAAAATTCGCTTTGTACAAAGGATCCCAGCAGCGTTTGTGCTTTTGGGAACCCCTTCCACCAGGGACTATCATTAGCCCTGTGTGGTGCAGGATCAGTTTAAAATAACTTCACTTAGAGTGCTCCATGGAAATCCCCTGCCAGTCACCCTCCTCACGTGTTTTTGTTCTGAGAATCAACAGGCCTCAAAGGGCAGGCTCAGAAGAGGCCACATCTGTACAGAGTTTGCTTTCATCCCCACAAGGGTTCCCAAACAATGCCAGTGCCAGCCGGAGGTTTGCTGAATGGTGTGAGAACCAAAGGCTTTCTTTGCCTTCTGTTCATCCATTAAAACCCTGTGAGTCAAAATTAAGAGGACAGGAGTGGGAGCTTTACGAGGCTGTGGTTTCTCACAAATGCCTAAAGCTAAGTACTAATGAGAAAGTTAAAAAAAAAAGAAGCCTGCAACCCATCACCAGAGCAATGCCACAATTAGAGACAAATCCAGTGCGCGCTGCTTTACATTTATGATGCAGACAAAGTAATTTAACTAATTAGGGCAGTCTACAAAATGCATACGAAATAGTACTCTGTCCTCAAGGCCCAGTATCAGAGATTCTTGCTACTGAAGTCCAGAAGGGCACAGATACATAGCATGGACACCTGCTACTCTCTGAGCATGGAATTAGCCAAGCCACTTCTGCATGGGAAGTTTGGAATATTTTCTTTATTGCCCCACCCACAAGTGATGGATGAAAATCAATCAGTTGAGAAGTCTGGAAGGATGAGTGTATACAAAACTCTCTTTGATTTCAGAATTTGAGAAACTAAACCAAGAAAAAATTAGAAGTCCATTTGGCTTTTCCCATTTGAAACTAATTTTTTACACATTACCTTTATGGATTTTATGCAAGCCTAAACAGTTTAGGTATGATTTAGCTTCTTGGAGAAAGCCAAACTTTTTCTTTGTCTGAGCAAAGATTTGTGGTTGTTGTTTAAAATGCACTCCTGCCCCTCTGAAATTTGGTCTGTGTATTTTGATAGCAACAGTTTGTGCAGCACAGAAACTCTGCCGAGAAGTTCAGCTGCTGCATTACTGAGGTGCTAGCACTACTTCCATGAGAAATAAAGCCATGACCCCAGTAGAAGACTTCAGCACCTAGTTTTGAAAAATAATTTAATGGCATGAAGTTTGATGGGAAGAAAAGAGGTAGAATTGTATTAAAGAAGCATGTCTTTAAGGAAACCCATTTTTCTGGACTGAATTCAGACTTTGACTGTGCCTGGTTCTACCCCAGCCAGAGTGCCCGGCATGAGTTCCCCTGCTGAACCCAATGCCCTTCTTTCAGGCACATCCCCAGGTACCTCCACGTGGGTTTCTGCCTACATTCCAAAATCCTACCTGGATCCCACGACAGCCTCAGTACTGTGCCTGGGAAAAAAACAAATGCCTTCCTGTACTGGGCGTGGACCAACTCACTCACATTTCTCTCATTTATCCCTGAGAAGTGGAGATATTGCCTCACAGATGAAATCAGCTCAGCTCTCCACCTCTTTTTCCAGTAAAGGGCGAACCCTTTCTCTCTAGACAAACAGAAGGAGTGGGCTCACAGAGACCACAGCATCCTCTGCCACTCCAGGCTGGCCCAAGGTAAAGAAGAGGGTCTATGTGTTACTCCAAAAGGAATTTCTCTGCTTCCTGCTTCTTGGCATTCCTGGCTGTTGCAGCCTGTGGTACCTCCGTGTGTGCTCAGCAGGGGAAAAATGCTGCTGGCCGAGGTGGTGAAAAAGGCTGATCCGCACAGTGCTTTCTTCTGTCTTCCTCTGAATGCTTTCACTTCAGGATCCCCTTCCTTGTTACAGCTGGGAAGATGTAAACAGCAGCCAGTCCCAGCTGGAATAACTCTGCCTGTGTCCTGTGTGGAGCCTGCTTGATTTCCCTTCTGCTTTTTGCTCCTAATATCAAGCTAGGTTTTCTCTCAGCACTGGGTTCACACACAATTGGGAGCACAGGTCATCCACAGTTTCTTCCGCTTCTTTGGGAGCTCCAGTGGCTTTAGCCAACAGGTGGAGCAGGATTGTGTCTTATCTCATGGGATGAGATGCAAAAGGGAGAGAAATGTCCAAGTGGTGCCACTGTGGGCTCATGCCCTTGAAGCCTGGGTGGGTAAATGTATTTCTCAGCTCTTGAGAGGTTTCAAGGTTTTGGATATTTCCCTAACCCAAAGCTGAAATCTCCAAAATCCTTAAGAATGAAACGTTGAGAAATAAAATGCATGTCAGAAAAATTTCCCTTTTGCAGTTTGAAAGCATTCCATGTCCCATTTGGACTGGGGGAAGATGGGGGAGGGAGAAGTTAATTAGTGCTCATTAGTCAATCATTGAAACATGATACTTCCACCTTTCAAAATATAAAATTTGTGCCCTAGGACCTCATTCTCTTTCCCAAGCAACTGCTGAATTTGGAGAGATTGTGAAACACAGCCCTTCCTACAGTTTTTGGCTCCTTCCAAAAACATGTAATTTGAAAGTTCCCAAGAAATCTCAAAAGACACTGAGCTAATTCAAACATGAGATACAATGGCTGCCTTTCATGTCCTCAATGTCTCTGACATGAGCCAAAAATTAGTCTGGATAAACACAGAAGATTTTTATCTGGAGAAAGAAGCTTGAAACTGTGAAGCACAAGAATGAGGATGTCGGAAGAACAGAGCTCATACCTGGCCCCCACCTGCTCTAGGTGCCTACAGAAGATACCACAACAAATTCAGGGTTAAGAGCTGTTGCCAGTGTTTAACTCCACGTGCAGACCATGGAGGAGGTAAATCCATGGAACAGGATTTGCTCCCTGCATTTATGTCCCAGAGCACAAAAAGTAGGGGATGTGTATTTCACTCCAGGCCACATTAGCAAAGTATTTGAATTCCTGCATGAGCCTAAGGGCTCAAAATGCTGAAAATATGATCTAGCTGTAA
Source organism: Origma solitaria (assembly GCA_013397895.1). Classification (NCBI taxonomy): domain Eukaryota; kingdom Metazoa; phylum Chordata; class Aves; order Passeriformes; family Acanthizidae; genus Origma; species Origma solitaria. The sequence goes on along the minus strand of VZRL01006431.1, from coordinate 15,685 downwards.
AATGGAACAAAGGGAGCCCATAGCTCAAACATTTCTCATGTGAGGCAATACCTGACTTTCCAGGTCAGCAGGCAAAACAAATGGGGAGCAAATATCTGTGACTGTAAGCCAAAAAGGACCCACTGTGAATTCAGTCTAAAAAAAGGTAGTCAGTGGAAATTGTCATATGGGAATGGTATGACATCTGGCTGTGTGAGATAGACCATTTGTCTGTACAACCAAGATGAAACACTAATGTGGGAGCACACAAAGATAGGGCATAATGCAAGATAAGAACTGCTCTCCTGCTCAGCCCAGCGAGACAGACTGAGGCTGAATTAACGGCAGCAAACCTTGGTTTTTTCTCAGGCTCATTCTCTGGCAACTCTGTCACAGCCCAACCAGTTGTGCCATCAAGCTCTTCTAGATTCCAGTGTTCTGTGGGGCACATCTGCAGACTTATGCTGGTTCCATGGTGTGCTTGGGTATTGTTGGGGAGAAGTTTATTCATCTTGAGACAGAATATGCCAGAGATTGGTCTAACAATTTAACAGTACAGGCGAATCAGGGCCAGAGTCCTTGCTATGTCATTGTTCTGTTTACTACTATGGATGTGGCATGCGGTGTCAGGGTGATACTTCCCATAATCCTCATTCTTCTTTATGTCCAAAGTCCCTCCTGAGGCATTAATCAAGATTATTAACTGTGCTCTTAAAACAGTATAAAAAAATGGATCTTTTAGCGAAGTCCAACAGTGACTGCCTGGTCCTCTATGCTGCTATTTCCACAGCTCTCAGTGCTGAAGAATGGCAAGAAGGAAGGAGGAGGTGATCCATTGCCCAAGGGCTTTCGGGAGCCCAGAGAGTATTTCAAATGTTCCAGTACCCCACTGCCTGTACCAGGCAGCACCCATGGCTCATTGCTCGTGCCAGCATTGGACATGGCAATGCCAGCCGAGTCTGCACGGGGTCATTGGCACTTAGAGCAGCACGAGGTTTGCAGAAAACCTTCAGAGCCATTTCTCTGTCAGGCAGGTGTTTCTCAGTGATTGTACTAATAAGCCCCGGACCCACTTCTCATTTTACACTGACATAACTGCGCCGCTCTCAGATGTGCTACAGAAGGTTGTGAAATCACAGCTAAGCCCTCGAAGTCTTGGGGGGCCTCCCAGCTCTGCAGCTGGGCTTCACTGTGTGTAAAAGTTGGGGTGAGAACTGTAGGCACTCTGTCCTTTGGTGGCAGAAAATACCTGCAGCAGATTGTGGTGAGGTTAGAGTAACAGGGGAATGATTGGCTTCAGTGAGACTTGTTGCAAAAGGGTTTCCTCCTTGAATTTTAGGGAAGGTTTTTTCTCTCCAAAGAAACCCCATGCTGCCCATTTTGAAATCAGTGAGAATTCAGAGTTTTCCAAAAAAAAAAGGGACAGTCAAGCCTGCCAAGTGAAGAGAGGTTTGTTGGCCAGTATCTTGTGAACCTCAGGGATTCTTGGAAGAGTGATGGCTTTGAAGACTCCAGCATAAATTCATAAAGCGTTTTATTTCCCATCTGTCTCCTTCTTGTATCTTTTACCATAGCTTAGATGCTACAGTTTTTCCAAAGTTAAGCCATCGAAAGAAAATTCCTAGAGAGTTCTCTACCCTGTTAACAGCGGGAGTTCACCATCTCTTTCTTTGCAATATGTTTACATGGGGGATGGAGTTTTCTAATTAGAGAAAGATACAACAGAAGTCACGCAATTCAGGTCAGGGGGAAAAGAAGACTCAAGAGTTTATTCTTCTCTTTCACTACATCCTGCAAAAAAATATTTGGGCAGTTTCTCAACAGAAGGAGTTGGGAGAATGTATTCACTCTCCTAGCAATCAAGGAAAGACAAGAAGCTTCCTTAAAGACACCACTGCAAAATAGCTAAAAGAACATCATGCATTAAGGAATTAAAGAAATTTTCTATGTAGTCATAGCAACTTTTAAAGAACCTGCCTGTGATTTGGTGTGTGGTAATGGGGATTTATTGGCCACAACTGATAGATATGTGTGTGAATACAAGCATGCATGTGTGCACACACATACTGCATTTTGGGGTTTGTTGCTGAGCATCTGCTTGTCTGGATATGTTCAGATAATTCTCACACTTGACGCTCCAAAGGAATGAGAATCATATCAAATGCTCACACTCTTATTCTCCACTAGGGGAACCCAAATACGTCCTGTCTCAAATAAAGAGTTACGTAACATTAGAGGTGGAATCAATGACAAAACATTCCGGTTTGTGCTTACCCCTTTTCACTCACTTCCATGACCCATTCTAACCACAGCAAGTGTTAGGAGCCCTGAAACTCTGGTTTGTGGTTTGTTTACATGAGGATGTGGGGATTAAGTCATGCTGCTGTTGGGTTTTCCTTTTTTTTTTTCTTTTTTGTTGCAGTTTTTTTAAGCAATGGTAGAATCAAAGGGTATTTTTTTACCGCTCTGCTGCCATCTCATCCATCAATTGTCTCACTGCTTCAGATCCCCCCTGTACAACGCTGTCTTGATCCAGCTTGTCCTCCTGCCACAGATGAGATGCTCTGAGATGTTCTTCTCATCGTAACCCCATCTCCTCCTTCCTCCTAAGACTCCGCATCCACCTGTAAAGGAATAACAAGGAGCTCTGCTGCTTCTCCTCTGTGTTTCACTCCACAGCCCTGACCTTGCCATGCCTGGCAAGGCTGGCAGGCAACCAGTGCTGATCTTCAGCTCAAGTTTTTAGTAAGACAGTTCCATAAACACAATGACATCGCATCATTACATCATTATTTTCCTGTAGGTTTGAATTGGCTTGCTTGCTTTTACAGGAAATTATATGTTCACTGCTCCCTCAACTTAATTGACACCAGGGAAGTGCCACACATGTTACTTCCAATATTTAGCTCTCAAGTGCATGAACAACATTCCCATCATCCATTAGGTACCCACCCAAAACAGACTTTGTCGTCATACAAGTAAAAGCAGCTAAATAAACATAAAAATCAGGTTTAGAGTATAAAAGAAAAATTCAGACTGTTGCTTCTGGGGGAAGGGTGAAGCCAATATTACAATACCTTGTGCTGTGGGGCCTTCTGGCCTGGATGCTATGGTAATACAATACTGATGCCAAGAGACCAAAGTTTTAGTGACTCCATCTCCCACCACCCCAAATCCTTCCTAATATTATCTATGATGCAATTGCAGCCTGTATTATTCATTTTAGCATTGATTGGAAGGGTTTTGCAGAAGAAGGAATAATACTAGAAGGTGAAAGTTCATTGTATAAGATGAGCTCAATAGTGTGAAACTAATGCACAAAACTAAACATAACAGAAGGAAATCAAAAGTGACACTCTGCTTTGTTCATAGGCTACAGGACAGCACAAAAATCACAAAATTAAGATCAGCATCTCTCTTGAGGGTCTCAGTGAAACAAAAGAGTCAAAAGCATTGTGTGTATGGGTTAGATCAGATTTCATAGAATCATAAACTGTTAAGGGGTTGGAAAGGACCCTAAAGATATCTAGTTACACCCCTGCTGCCTTGTGCAGGGACGCCTCCCACTAAATCAGGGTGCTCAAGGCTTTGTCCAGCCTGGCTTTGAACACTGCCTAAGATGCCTCCCTTCAGATCAGTTTAGATCCAACTCTGTTCTACTGCTCCACCAGTAATGAATAGAGAAAATATTCATAAATTTACAAGAAGCACTGAAGCCCTCACTATTTGTTGGGCAGGAGGGGCAGAGGGTAAAGGGGAAAGTGTCGCAGTTTACAGCCACGTGTTTTCAAATAAAGGCCAATGTGTGCATACCAGCACTCATTTTACACACCAGCGCCAAAACTGATCAACTGCAAAGTGATCTTTGCAGTGACACCACACACAGAGCAAAGCTCCCAGAATTAGAGGCTAACACGATACACTTCAGGCCATCAGTGTCTGAGTTGGAAATAACTTCATGACTCTCCCTTCACTACTACCAAAGGAGACTTGAGAGAGTTCCTAGCTCAGGATCCAAACTGATGTTTGGCTCTTAGCAGGCCTCTACATACACCAAGCTCCAGACATTTATGCAAACCTTGGAATCTCAAGGCCTTGCCACAACCTCTGGGAATACATTTATAAGATGTCAATTCAAAGGGTTGAGTTATGCTTATGAACTAACACCCTGCATATGATCACTGAGCTAGCTGTAGCACTGCAGTCCCATCCCAAAACCTGCAGACATCATCTATAACAGTCCTGTCAACAGTTCATGTGCATTTTAAAATGATCAGTGTTTTCCACTATTTCTCTGAGAAAAAAGTGCCCTTGAAACACACAGAAAGACACAGACATATGTCTTTGCATGATTTCAGTAAAAACATGCTTTTCTTATTAAAATGTGGTGCTAGTCTGTGATTATAATGATCTTTTCCGGGAAATTTATGACTCAGTATGTGTAAATACTCATCTCAGGGGTCTGCCCTTGTGGTGGCTTTGGCCACCCTCAGAAATTCTCACCACGTCTGTGTGTGAATTGCATCAGAGTTGTGTGTATAATAGATTCTCCCTTCTTTTGGCTTCCCTGTCCATCTGGGTGCTTGCCAAGAATGCTGGCTGGCCACCTTATTAGCAACAAAAATGCGACTTGAGTCCCAGCAAGACTCTGGTGGAAGCTGGAGGTCTCCCCATTGACTGCAGTGGCGTTCAATCACTGCCACACCTTCAGGGAGAGCTTCCCAGCTTCATTATCAGGTGCTTGTGGACTCTGGTTCTTTCATTCCTGTGGACTGTGGAGGGTTTTGATTACACTTCACTTGAGCACAGGCTAAGAGCACTCCACTGTCACTAGATAAACTCATTCTATAATGCAGTTCTATATATGTTCCACACTCTTGTTGGTTCCTCCATGAGGCAGGTTCATGTACATGGAAATTTGGTGGGTTTTCAGTGGCAGATTCCTGGCAGAGCAATGACTCCAGCATTTCTCCGGAGCCACAGCTTTCCCAGCAGGGCTATCACATGTTCAAGTCTGCATCTGTCTCACCCCAAGCCCCAAGTGCTGTGCCTAGGCCAAGCCACATGTGACCCCAGCATGCTCTGACACCAGCTGCTCACCCCTCGGTGGGCTGAGACCAAGCCTTAGTAAGAAAGCTGAGCTCATGTTTCCAAGAAGCAAAGAGAAAGGGAGACGTTTGCGCAGCACGTTGTCATTGCCGGTGGGATTTTCCAGACTAACAGTAAACTTGGGTTGTTTATTGGATCCCAAACTTTCCTTGCATGTATACAGGAAAACAGATGCTTCCCACTCCCGGGCCCCATGCCCGAGCCAGGCTCCCTCTGCAGCACCATAGGCAGGGGACAAAAAACAGGGCAGCAGGGACATTGCTTCCTGCCTCTGTGTCTGAGCTGGTGATAGAGCATTATCTGTCCCGCACACTTCTGTGGCCTCCTTGCCAGGCTATCAGGCAGGCTCACAGCAGGCAGTTTGCTTTTCCTGCACCATAGGAACAGCTGCTGCCTCGCTCACAAACAGGGAACAGAGGATTGTGAGCACTGGGGCTCCAACATTGCCGTGGGGCAGGGATGAGAGAGCTGGGAAGCAGCCACGTCTCCCAGAGCCTGAGCAGGGGGTGCCCCAGCTACCAGGTCACCTTTCATCTTCCAGCACTGAAGGTCTGGCATGGTCCATCCATAGCCCCATCTTCAGTAAGCCTCAGGTGCAGTCCTTCAGTTGATTCATTTATGCCAGCATAAATTAAATTTCAGGCTCTTAAAATGAATTAAAGCGTCGAAGATGAAATACAAACTCATACACTTAACCATTTGACTTCAGGATGGCCACCTGTCAGTCTCTTGCCTCTCCTTCTGAAGCAGTGGTGCTGGTCCCTGTCTGTGCCAGGACTGTGATTTATTGTGCCCTTCTGTGGTCCGAAGAAGATCTTTCAGCTTTCTCCCTGAAGAAGGTGACACAAGCTGCTTGAGGACGTGATGCACTCACTGTCCCCCTCTCCTGTGATATTTCTTTATACAAGCAGCTGAATAGCAAAACATATCAGTGTTCATTACTAATTTTGTTATTTATAGTGAGCTGCCACAGATGGAGACTGCAGCACTATTCTATCTTTAGGGCGTAGTGCCTGCCTGTCCATACGGACAATTGGTAATTAGCACAAGAACAAGTTGTTTATCTATTCTCAAACTAAAATAAATAGGAGACCCATTTATCCATCAAAATTCAACTCCCTCCTGATGCCTTAAAGGAGTTTAAGACATCACTCCCTTTGCAAGATCTCCAGGTTAACTGCTTAACGAATAGAGCTCATCTCTTCATGCGTATAAGTAAAGATCAAAGTGTCTTTAAAGGAAATTAAATATGCAATAAAAAATAACCACTTATATAATGAACAAATAGCATTTTGATCACAAGAATCGTGAGCACAAGACAAGATGAAGGTCACAGGGATGCCAAGCAGAGGTGTAGATGTGGTACATACATCCTAGTTACTCCTGAGGTGCACTTCCTACCAGGACAGGCACTCAGCTCTGAGCCGGTCACTCCAAGTGAGTCCTCTCATGAGCATGAAACTGGAGAAGAAAAGGCAGAGAGGGTGCTTGCAGTTCTTCAACTAAAATCCCACATGTGGTCTAGGGCGACCTTGCATGACTTGGGTGGCAGGACCCTGCCCAATGGAAACACCACACAAGCCAGGGAGAGCATATGACTTCTCAGTTTTTCTATTTTTATTGCTGATTCCAACCCTTCTTTGTTTTCTTTTATTCACTATACCCACCCCTGCGGACAGAGAAGAACAGGCTTTGTGAATAGATGGGCTTTGTGAGTTGCACCTAAGGGTTGGCCCCACTTCCTTCTCTCCTTGTCCCCCCACCCTGAAAGGAGGTGACTGATGGGAGGGGTACACTCACTGCTAGGGCCAGAGCATTCCATGTGGGAAAGAACAAACAGCCCTTGTCTTTCTCACCATTCAGATGTTTTCAGCGTCTGAAATTGTTCAGTTACTCCAACTGCAAGTGCAACTGTGTTATACATGCGTATGAGTGTACACACATCCACATGTCCAGGGTGGGAAAACTGCTACCACACAGCAGGAATGGGTCAGATCTGAGGAATTCTGCCAGGCCTCCATTTTCAATCATATGGGACCCACTAAAGAGCTATTTGCTCACCGCCCTACCGTCCAGACAAACTTTGTTTGGCCTTTTTATTCCCAAGTTTACAGCATTCAGGAAGGGGATAAAAGCTACTAAAGAAAAGAAAATTATTCCAAATACAGCAAATGGAAAAAAATAACTAACGGAAAGGTCTTTCTTTTGTCTTTCAGCTTACAACTCCAAATTTTCCTGTAGTGGTCAAGCTGGGACACGCTCATGCTGGAATGGGGAAGGTAAGTAAAAGACAAAATATTTATATCTCTGGAAACAGATACATATGTGGCACAGCATTTCTGTGATTATACATGGCATGTGACCAGCCAGCAAAGGGGTTAACCCTCCCCACAGCCTATCTGGGTGGCACTGGCTGTTCCTGTGGGAGAAAAGCCTTTTTCTGCTGTCACGCACTTGGAGACAGGCAGTGGTAGTGGGTTGGAGGCTGTCTGGGATGAGGGAAGGGGGGCTGCTGAAGCGTGGGGGGAAAAGCTGGCTGGGCTAAAGTCATTAGGCTTGTCTTTTATACATTTTCTCCGCTCCTGAAAGTGGTAGTGTTGTTTATTCAAGCACCTGTAAAGTGCAGCTACACCCCATAGCATTCACAATGAGGAGCTGTGGTGCTGGGCTTCTCGAGTGCATTATGATGACCTTATTCAAAAAATGGGAGCCCTTCAGTTATTTTTTTCCTCCTTGCAAGGAAGAACAAGACCTTACAAAGCAGAGTGGCTGGTTGCCTGCCAAGGAATCCTGAAAAACAGTTCACTACCCAGAAGGACCTGTTTGTTTTTCCCAGGCTCTCTGGGATCTTTATTCCCCCAGTGAATTAGCAGCCCCTGTTTCTTGGGGTGACTAGGCTCCCCTTTCAGTGAGGCATCACCAGCCTTGAGTCTCCTTTTTCTTGCATATATCTTTTCAAAAGGCATCCCTCGTCTGTCTAAAACTTGATTTGCTCAGAAGTATGAAATTCTGAGGTATCATGTCTGAATCCAAATGCATGGGACATGAACTTCATAACTCACACGCCTGCCACAGTGCTTCTCTAGAGCAGACAGACCTTCTCCTGGCCTCACACTTTGCTGAAAAATATATATAGTTACACCAAATTTAAACTTGGTACCATTTGTTTGCTTGTGCTCTGGAAACAGAAGCCCTTTCTGGCTCGCTGGCTTGCACAGGGAAGATCTAATAATCTTTCGTGCTTTGGTTGCAATGTTCCCCTGCTGCATGGGAGCTGCTGGGGAGGAAGTGGGAACAGATCCCCGTGCCAGTGGTGGAGTTGGCTTTCAGCATCAAGGAGCAAACATTTGAACAAGCAGGAAATGCTGGTTAATACCTTGGATCAGCCTGTGTGAAGCAGGCAGAGGTGTCATTGAGTCAGAGTGCATGCAGACAGCCTGGAGGTGCTTGTAGGGAGCCACTAGCTTTCCCTAGGAAGGATTTCATTAGCAAAATCCACCCAGGACAAACCAGGAGGAAAACCTCTCCCTTGAGACCCTGCATGTCTCCGACTGCTCTGCCATTTCCCTGTGATGCAGGGAGGGCTTCGTGTGTCTCCTGCACCAAGGACCCTAAGTGGCTACAGAAATGGGGATAGAATCAGCAAAAAGTACCCTAATCTCAACAGCATTTCCAGACAAAACTCTCAGCAGAACATTTAGCTATTGTCGTCTGCACCACACACCAGATCTTCTTCCACCTCTTACTTTCCCTCCCATTTTATTCTTTAATTATGTTGATTTTTGCTGTCACAAGTTGCAGAGGAAGAGAGTTTCTATTCAGACTCCAGGCACAATTGTACTCGGCAGTACAAGGAGGGTATGTAGGAAGTCGTTCCAGATGAAGATAGGCTGGCAGCCAGCATCTTAGAAGAAAGAATTGGTCTGAGGCCAAGTTTACTTTAGTCCATTATGAAATTAGTGACTACTAGCAAAGCCTGGATGTGGATTTGGGCACCAAGTTTCTGTTCAGTAGATGGGGAAGGTACAGGAAGCAAGAGTTTTTGACCTTATGGTTTTCATTTGGGCCCTTCTCCAGCCACAAGCAGACTGAAGGAAAGTTGAGACTGATTAAATTTTCTTTCTTCAGCCCCGCTGAATTTCATCACACAGCGCAAAAAGAGGAGAGTGAAAGATAAGATAAAATAAAATAAAGACTGAATCAGTTGGTTTTAAAACACAAATAACAATGATTTGTTTCATGCTTTTTTTGAAACAATAGGGTTCAAGCCCTAGTGGGACTCACAAAAGAAACCACAGAAAATATCAGGAGAAATACAGAGAAGCAGAATTATGGGTACACTAGAAAAGTAACACCTACAGGTAAAAAAAAAAAATCAAACCTACAATGAAGCAATTCAGAAGAGGGAAGTTTCCAGGAGACATTAAGGTGTTTGTAACCATCATAATGCAAAAGCAATAACCAGTGAGATTACAGAGAGCTAAATTATTTCCTTGCACTGGTGTTCAGAGGTAGAGATGATAGCAGGAAATAGCAGGTCTTTAGCTGCAAAATACACATAATATGAAAAGAGAGAGGTTTGCTTTCAGTTTGATGAATGCAACAAAGTAAATGTTAATAAAGCACCTGCATCAGGTCATGTTTTATATTAAAGCAGTTACTGGAGAAACAAAGGATAAAATAACCAACCTATTAGCCAAAGTACACATGTGAGTATTAAAATAGTGCTCACTGCAACAAACGATGCCAAGATAGCGAGCCATGTATTTGTACCTGTAATTGGTGCTTCAGAGGATGGGAGCATTCAGGTTACAATGTTATTACCAACAGAAATTGTCAAGGAAATACTTACTTTTTTTGTTGTTATTAATGATAAAATCACATGTAATGGGAGGCACCAACTCTTAGAAGAATGAGCAAAGATGGGAAGTCCAGGCACTGTTGTTCTTAATTTGTCTGAGGAAGTGGCCAGGAGCCAGAAAAACTCTGGATGCAGAAAATGCCTCTTCCCCAAAGAGCTCCACCATCAACTTGCAAGGAGATCTGTGTCATTTCACAGTTTTTCTTCAGTTTCTTTGTGCTACAGACCAGAGGAATTATAATGATTACCTGATACTTATTGCTAATTCATAAGGTTTTTGGCAGTGTTGGTGCTGAGTGCATTATTTTGCAATAATTTCTAGAAGGAGCATAATTATAATAGACTTTCATTTTCACATATTGTTTGTTTTGACATAATTTTCACAAAATTCACTCACTACATTTTTTAATCAGAGGGCTGAACAAAGAATCCTCAAAGCTAAAATGAAAAATAACCACATTAGGACTTGTACAAAATAGGCTCTATTGACTGCCTTCCCCTTAAGGGTGGGTCATCACAACTGTCTTTAGCTTGGAAGAGGAACAGCTATTATTCAAGATCAGAACCAAAAGGGGTGGCAGTGCACCATCAGTGAAAGAAATGCTCTGCCAAGTGATGTGTGCGTGTGAGGTGCACATGGAGATGGAGAAAACAAATTTGCAATAAAAGGCATCTTTTGAAATTTCCCTTGAGAAACGCAGAAACAACAGCCTCTCTATTGACTTGAACAGAGACACCAGTAATAGCCTTCACCCAGGAACAGGCAATCTTCTAATCCAAAAACAGAACATATGCCCCTCAGCCCCTCCCATGGCCATCGTTATCCTCCTTCCAAAATTTGGAGCCACTTCATTTTTCAGTGGCACAGGAAGATCATAACAAGTGTTCTCTGTGCTGCTGGTCCTGGGCAGTATGGATACAAGTAAAATATCTCTAGAAATACTGCTTAGACAAATGTTTACAATGGAGCCAGCAGAGAAGGACCTTTCTCATGTTGTACTAAAGTTGCCCAGACTCACAGGATCAACAGTACTCGAGGACTTTTCCAGGGAAACCATGGATGGACAGTGAGGGGAGATGTCTTTCCCTGTGCAGAATGGAACTGTTGTTTACCCAGCAGCTCCTTAGAGGTGAAGGCATTTGGAAGCATTGTGCACTCTGAGCCTACCTACCCCAGAAGGGACTGCGGGTCTCTGTTGAATAGGGACAGCACTGCAGTGAGAAAGGAGTAATGCTTCTTCCTGACTCCGGATCTCATCATGCCAGAGCCCATGGAAAAGAATAAAGCTCTGAGTGTGTTAGTATTTGCCATTTGTGTGCTAACATGACCCTAAAGTGCCCTAGGAACAGAGCCCAGTACTGCAAATTCACTCAAAGAGCCTCTTCACCTCTTCCTGATCAGATCATGAGAAGGAAACAACTGCCAGATCTACAAAGAGAGAAAAAACAGTATCTGTTCATGTGACTTTACATATATTTATATTCATTTTATACATATTCATATATATATTTTGTTACTCCTACTTTATTTTTAGACCTTTCTAATTAGGTCAGTTTAAGAGTCACCTCCTGTCCCCTCCTGCCCCATAATTATGAAAACACCTTCCCAGTACAAATCCTGGCTCAGATGAATTTATTACATTGTGGAAGAAAAACTTGTTGTTCATAATAATATGGTCAGAGTTATTTTCTCCCTCACTGGATGGGAAAGTCTTCTCTGCTTCTTTTTTTTCCCTGGTATAAATATAGCACAAACTAAACAGAGCCACTCTGTAAAGTAAAAATACTGCAAGGTTTTTATCAGGAAGGACAGCTCGTCACCTTGTCTCTCTCGGGACTGGAAATAGAATGTTCCAAAAGTGAGAGCTTTGAAAATCCAGTGTGCTAAAGAGGAAAGGAAGGGGAAAGGGCTGCCTCAGTTTGTCAAGGAACAAATATTTTCTTTTAGAGAAGACAAATAATGACTTGACATGTAACATTCATTCACAACAGAGCAGCCCAATCACTGCATTCCCACTGACTCATGAGTGAAGGAACGAGTGAGGATGTTCCAACTGTCTTGAAAATAGCAAAAACATCCCTATTTCTTGCACATCAGTCTGAAAGCCTTTGCTGGACACAGGAAACAGTGACTGACCCAGGGCACCAAGGACCAAAGTGGCCAAGACCTTTATTAGGACTCCTTAGGGCTCTTTATTAGGAAGGTTTAAGACATTAAAGGCAGCATCTGGGGAACTTCAGTGTGAGGATAATAAGGAAATGCAGACCCCATTGTGTCTTTACTATTTTGGGGAGGGTCAAAGTTAGGCCTAAACTGATTGTGTGCCAGTTGGATCCGACATTTTCTAAGAAGGAGAGTATGACTGGGGTAGAGGAGAGATTCAGGAAACTCTGTACACAGAGCACAGGAAAATCTGCACAGTGCTGTTCCTGAAGACCCACTATCCCAAGATGGTAAGGTTCCTACAGAAGGGCTGAGAGCAGGTCAAGATGGACAAAAAATCAAAAGCTTTGTGTGGCTGCACCAGTTCCTCTGGAAGAAAACACCCAGATCGTGCATTTTCACAAGCCTGCCAGGGCTCAGTCAAACACCACGATGCCAAGCCCAGCCCTGGCTCAGCCTTGGACATTCACCTTACAGCTGAGCCTGGCTCTGACCTCAGCTTGGACACAGAAAGTGCTGCTGCAAGTTATCTCCAGAGTGTGCTTAGCCTGTGCGGCAGTTAACCTCAAAGGCAGAGTTCCCTCTGGATGACACTCCAGAAAGGCAAGGCTAGGGCAGCCCTGGCAGACTGAGATAATTATGGCACTTTGGCTAACCAATTATTTTTGCATGTGGCCACATAATGAAAGCAAAGGGGACTGGGAAGCAGTATCTTGCAGTGCTTAGGCTACAGACGAGGGAGGAGTGCCACAGGGGGGACCCTGGTGTCCAGGATCATCCAGGATGGACAGGAGCAGCAGATTTGGGAACTGTGAGACAGAGGAAGGAGAAGTTTCTACCCAGACAGATCCCTCACTGAAGGAACCTGGGCTCACACAGATCTCAGCTGTGGCTCAGACTGCCCTCGAAATTGTCACAGTGGGCTTTTAGCACTGCCAGAAGCCATCCAAAATCCTGCCTTGCAAGGAGGCCTCAAAACAAGGTCTGCAGCAGGGATGGGGCAGAGTGGTTCTCGCTGACCTACCCCTTGGACTGCTCCCCAGCCAAGGGCAGAAAGTTCAGCGCTTCTTGGGCAGGCTGGGGATGCCAACAGGTACCAGATGCAGGTCGGGTATTATCAGCCCCTGAGATGTCACCACAGGGCAGAGGGGTGGTCACATATGTGTGAGCGTGTCCCCAGCAATCCAGCCAGACTCACAGGGAGCATCCTGGGTGTCTCCAGTGCCTGGGTTAGAGAAGAGAGCCAGAAGGGAAGCAGGAACTATCCCAGGGAGCTTTCTTACTCAGAAAAGGCATTTGTCAACACACTGGCCCAAACCCTTCTTAACAGGTCACTAAAATGCGACAGCAAACAGCAGCTTATGGCTTCAGAATGAGTCTATTGCTGCTCAAACAGCCAGCACAGCTAAGCAAACAGGCTGCCAGGGTAGAGGCTGTGTTTGTACTCACTGTTTGCACTCCTCTTTGCAGTTAATGGGATATAGCATTTATCCTAAGAAGGTTGCAAAAGAAAAGAGAGAGGGGAAAAAATGGCTTCCTGTTGGTTTCTTTCCAACTTCTTTTATCGGTTTCATGTATTGGCCAACCTGCCATTTCAGAAGACAGATTTGTCTCTTGTTAGGTAAATTGGTAACTTTGCTCTGGAATGATTTTTAATAGTCCCATCTTAAATAATGCCTTCTGGTGTCACACTATATCTACCCTGGCTTTGGTTATGTCTGGGATTTTTTCTTCTGTTGGGAGAATGGATATCTTATTGACATCTAAAAGCGTTACAAGGCAGGAGGAAATGAATTATACAAAATTTAAAAGTAGAAAGCTAATAAAATGGTGGACTCAATAGATAAGGCAGGAAAATAAATCTAATTTGACTGTAACTTGAGTTCTTCCTGTTTATGAAGTAATAACCATACCCTGGGATAAACCAGCATTAACCCAGAACACGGCTGTTATTTTGTCAAATTTGGCTGACTCTAACAATTAACAAATGGTGGCTCAGATTTCAGCTTTGGTGTGGTGATTATTTTGATGCCTGGCAGGAAATAAGGCTATGATCTCCTAAAAGGGGACTTCTGTGAGTTGCTTTCTCTGAGAAGTCCATGGCAAGTACTCTGGCGCAGGCCAGGGAAGATGCCAGAGCTGTTTCCTGAGGACTGTGCAGTGGTGTAGCGCTGTGAGAGTCATCTTCTTTATTTTTCATTTCTCTGTGTCCCTGGTGAATCCCCCTTCTTTATCAACCCAGCCAGAAGTCCTCAGGCGCATTAGAGACAACACTTTCAGTTGCTTTCCTTCTCTCCCCATGGCAAAGGGGTGGTGGAGAGGAGGAAGAAATGGACCATTCCTTTCCACAGCATGCTGCATTTTTGAGGGAAAATCACATTTAGCCAGATGAGCTCCTTTCTAGCAATAACAATATGGTCTAATTCCAGTCTGGAGGGGGAAGCTGCATCTCTCTACTCTGGGAGAAATGTTCCTGGGCTGAGGATGCAAACATTTCAGTTTGGGCCCAAAGACATCTGTTGCACAAGCACAGCACTTTGTTTCAAATCCCACAGACATCCTTGTTCCAAGTAGGTCATTATATAATGGCTTTTGTATTTTCTCACTCCCAAAAGGGTCCGGGGGAATTTGTTGTAACACGGTGTCAGTGTCGCCTGCCCTTGCAGTCCCTCCTGCCATCATCTCATCTGGGTGGGACTCTCTCGCTTGATGTCATCGAGCCCAGGGCAGCTCTTATCAGTGCAACAAAAATACCCAGCTCCAACACAGCCTGCATTGTTCCCTCTGGTGTTTTGCAATTCCAGGCTCCGGGTTCCCTCTCCTCTCCCATTCTCCCCACTGCCTCCAGGGCATTCCTGCCACCTCACCCTGCCCTGCACATCCCCACTCAGACAGAGAGGGAAACAGCACAGCTTAGAGCAAGGCTGCTCCTCCATGCCGTGTAATGATTGCCTGCACATATCCCCTTTGTGTTTGTTATTTCCTTTTTTTTTCTTCTGGTACCCCCCCTTCCCACCAATGACTGTCACCTCCCTCTGCTCCTTTCCTCAGCAGTTCCTTGATAGTGAGAGCACCGCCCTCACCACAGCAAAAGGGAGAAGGACTGGGGGTATTTGGTTGTCAGCAAAAGGAGAAGCAAAGACAAGTTCTTTTTCCTATTCAGGCATCTAGAAATGGTCATGGGTCAAACTGGTTGCACTTTTCACCTTCCCCGCGACTCTTCGGTTTCTGAGAGCTTTTCTGCAACAGGATGTGGCCGAATCTTTGGTGTATGTGTAAGCTGGCACTTACACAAAACCATCTGAACAGAGTAAAACAGGTTAGCAACAATCTTGTCCTCTGTTCCATAGTGAGGATGGCTCCCACCCTCCCATGGCTGAAGGCAGATACGTAAAACCACTTGTTTGTTCTTCGCGAAGAAACACCAAATACCATCGCATGTGTTTCCTTCAGCTGGCTCCAAGGAGTCTGGCATCACCCTCCCTTAACACCCAGGGACGCAGCTGGGAATCTCTTCTGGAGGAGAGACCAGCAGATTGTCACCAGTCCGTGCACACTTAGCTGGGAATCTC
>VZRL01006429.1:49055-213196 GCA_013397895.1 Origma solitaria | reverse complement strand
CATACCCTTCCCCTTCCCCTTCCCCTTCCCCTTCCCCTTCCCCTTCCCCTTCCTGCTGGGGTGGGATGGAGCTGAGAACCAGGGGAACAAAAGTGAAGATCATGGTTTGAGATAATTACAGTTTACTAGAAACAGGAATGAGATAAGAAAATGAACAATAACAGCAACCATACCAAAAGTATACAAAAGAGAATGATTCACATGCAAAAAATGCCCACTGCAGACCCTGAGACAGTGAACAATGATGGACAACTTTCCCCCTCCACCACATTTGGGCTTTTTCCAACTAGAAGGCACATCCTTCTTCTCCAAAGCTAAATAATCCCTTTACCTCTGGCTCTGAACAATGACATTAGGTCATATAAAATGACATCTGGGTCCTGGCCACACCCCCTCAGCCACACCCCCTGCCAGCTACTGAAAAAATTAACCGTGTCCTGGCCAAAACCAGGACACTATCTCACTTCAGTTCCCAGTAAAGTCATGGAAAAGATTATTCTGGGACATATTGAAAAACACCTGGAGGACAACAGAGCAGTCATAGCCAGCACGGCTTCAATGAGGGGAAAAGTCCTGGTTATCAAACCCGAATTCCTCCTACAGTAGGGTAACCCACCTAGTTGATCAACAGAAGCCAGCTGATGTAATTTTTCTGGATTTCGGCAAAGCTTTCAGTACTGTCTCTCCCAGGACCCTTCTGGACAAGATGTCCAGCTCACAGCTGGATAACAGTGTGACACAATGGGTGAGTAGCCAGCTCACGGGTTGGACACCAACTGAACGAATGGGGTGACATCAGATTGGTGCCCTGTCATTTGTGGGGTTCCACAGGGCTCCATCCTCGGCCCTGTGCTCTTTAATATCTTCATTAACAACCTGGACAAAGGACTAAGTGGAACACTAAGTGTGAGAGACTAAACTGGGAGGGGCTGTCAACTCACTCGAGGGCTTGGAGACCCTGCAGAGAGACCTCAGCAATTTAGAGAGATGGGCAATCACCAACTGTAGGGAGATTAAAAAGGACAAGTGTCAGATTCTGCACCTGGGATGGGGCAACCCTGGATGTACAGACACTGGGGAATGAGAGGCTGGAGAGCAGCACCACAGAAAGTGACCTTGGGGTCCTGGTCAGTCTCAAGCTGAATATGAGCTAACAGTGCCCTGGCAGCCAGGAGGGACATCCCTGTCCTGGGGGGCATCAGGCACAGCATCGCCAGCCAGGCATGGGAGGGATTGTCCCACTCTGCTCTGCACTGGGGCGGCCTCACCTCGAGTGCTGGGGGCAGTTTTGGGCACCACAACATAAAAAAGATGTAAAGCTTTTAGAGATCATCTAAAAGAAGGGCCATGAGGATGATGAAGGGTCTGGAAGTGAAGCCATATGAGAAGAAGCTGAGGTGACTTGCTCTGTTCAGCCTGGAGAGGAGACTGAGGGGAGACCTCATTGGGGTTTGCAACTTCCTTGTGAGGGAAGAGGAGGGGCAGGCACTGATCTCTGCTCTGTGGTGACAGTGACAGGACCTGAAGGAATGGCCTGAAGTTGTGTCAGAGGATGTTTAGCCTGAGTATCAGGGAAAGGTTCTTCACCCAGAGCGTGTTTGGGCACTGGAACAGCTCCCCAGGGAAGTGCTCAGAGCACCAAGCCTGACAGAGCTCAAGAAGTGTTTGGACAATGCTCTGAGGCTCCTGGTGTGATTCTTGTGGCTGTCCTGTGCAGAGCCACGAGTTGGACTCATTGATCCTGATGGATCCCTTCCAAACCAGCATATGCTATGATTCTATGGTTCCATGATCTAGTCCAATCTTTTGTCACAAAGGAAAGCAACTAAATACATTTATACAGTAATAAAAATCCTTTTCGTTTGCACATCTTGATTGTTAGAAACTAATGAGAAACTAAATAGAGCCATAATCGTAATTCCGAATCACATTAAGCCTGATGCAACTTAATTTAGTATAAAATTGGATATTCAAGGTATCCATTATAATAATAAGAAAATACATGAAACAAGGTGAAAACAGGCAGTTACTCTGTTACATTTAACAAGCAGGACTTACAAATTATCAAATTAATGCAAGCTCACTTCAATAGTTGAGTAAGGGGATTAATTTTTAAAGCAATTTTAGGCTTATTTAAATATAACCTAGGGTTTTTGTTTTGGTTGTGTTGTTTCTTTTTTCTCTTTTATTTCTCAAAAAAATCCATAATTTTTTTCCAATTACAAACATTAACACCAAAAATTAACCTCATTTTAAATTTTTTTATGAAAACAGGAGTGTTTCCTCTAAGGAAAGACTGGCTGCCCAGTTTAGCTGATTTGTTATCAGAATACGTCCCCAGATAGAGATAAACAAAACCTGTTGATTCTAACATCTATATGCTTTTAGAAAACAGTCTGAAGTCACTACTGACACAACAGTGTATTCTATATCACAGGAATTGATTGCAGAACATAAAGTGGGATTTCATTGTTTCAAAAGACCAATAAAAATGAAGTAAAGAGGAATCAAATAAGAAGTTTCTCCTTAAATTTTCAGTGAAGATTAAATTCTCTCATGTATTGCATGTGTGAGCATTTACATCCAGACTTTATTTTAGTTTTACTATATTTCCTGACTCCTCTAGCCAGCTGTTTTCTTTCATCTGGAAAAAGGCCGAGATGGAGTTTCTGTGGGATGCTCATGAGCTGTAATGCAGTTTCATGGCATAGTGGAAGGACAGTACCTGATCTGCAAAATCACAGCAGCATAGATCATATTTTATGTTGCCTGATTAGAGACTACTGATCATATATCATATTTTATGACTAGATTATATTTCTTGAGAGGAAAAGAAATGAGCAACGAACATAAGCAACAGGAAGCTGATGCAGTCTGCTCTGAAACTTTAAGCCCACTGTCACTCTCTGGCAGTGTAACACCTAGCTTAGTGACAGGGATTTTAAATCTGTCTACGCCAGGTTGCACTAGCTTTTCTTGAACAGTCACATCAATTAATTCTAAATTCAGCATAAAGTTTTGGGTAGTTAGAGATTTTCTTCTTAACATGAAGTGAAGAAATGAATTAGTGAGTTACACAAAAAACCTGCCCAGATGTGACAAAATTAATTCAAAGAGGCAGTACTTTGGTTTTGAATTCTGCCCAGCAGGGAAGGAGAGTGCAGGATGCCAAGTATTAAAAGTTGTTTTCCTGACAGGTCATATATTTTTAGGGAGATCAGTTTTAGGCCAAAATACAGAGTTATGTTTATGCAAACAGATGAGCTTCTCAGATGTCTAAGCAGGAATAACAGCAAAAGCATTAACACTCATACTTGTACTGTCACTGTATCCAGACAATGCTACCCTTAGAATTATCAAAAGGTAGGGATCTTCCATACAAACTCAGAACAGAAATATGAAACGAAACAACTGACCACTGTGAACACTTTCCTGCTCAGAAGAGCCTACAATACAAGGAAGCAAAAGATGAAGACAATGCACAGAGGAATTTGAGGAAACAATTGGCCTGTATTGATCATTGTGATAAACAGCAGAGAACTACTGCTCTTTTTATTCATTTGGCACATCTGACAGGTTTTTTGTGTAACTCACTAGTACTCCGTTTTGTCCTTCGCCCTTCTTGTAGGATCATGAACCCACAACCTTACGGTCAGTGCAGCCAAGGCTGTCCCTGACTTTCACATCCATGACTTGTTCTTTCTCACTCATAAGTAGCAGGACGAGCAGAGCACTCTGCCTTCTTGACTCCTCAGTCTCCCATTGTCCACATGCCCTAGAAAATCTCCAAGACTGCTTGAACCCTTTTGTTTTGTCCCTCTAAAAGATTTCAGGGTGGTTTAAGTCTCCCATAATGGCCAGGGTCTGTAAATGTGATGTTCCTCCCAGTCATCCGAAGAAGGTCTCAGCTACTTCTACCTGCTCATATCTGTAACAGATACCCACTGCAACAGCAACCAGGCTGGTCCCCCTGCTGAACTTCATCCACAGCTCCCGTCGGGCTCCGTACCGATCCCTGGGCAGAGCTCTGTGCACTCCTGTTGCTCTCTCACACGAAGGGCAAATCATTCTCTCACCTTCCTGTTCTCATTCCTGAGGAGCCTGTACCCAATAATTACAGCACTCCTCTCTTGGGAGCTGTGTCACCACACTTCCCTGGTCCACTGAGGTTATAGCATTATGACAGCACTCAGACTTTTAACTCCTTCTGGTTTTGTTTTTTGGTTTTTGTGTTTGTGGTTTTTTTTCACTTGTTTGTTTTTTTGTTTGTTTGGGGGTTTTTTATTGTTTTTGTTTGGGTTTATTTTGTTTTTGCTTGGGTTTTGTCTTGTCTTGTGGGGATTGGTTTTTTTTTGTTTGTTGGTTGGTTTTTGTTTTGTTTGTTGTTTTGTTTTGTTCTTGTGTTTGCTTGTTTGGGCTTCTTTGGTTTGTTTTTTCATACAGCATGTCCTAGAGGCATTTCACAGATTGTAGTAGGGGTGTGTGGCAAGGCTTTGGTAGCAGGGTGGTTACAGGGGTGGCTTCTATGAGAAGGTGCTAGAAACTTCCTTTATGTCAACAGAGCTAGCTCTAAGATAGATTCACTCAGCAGTGGTGGTAGTGGTCTGGGGTAACAGATCTAAGGGGGAAAGTTACTGCTCAGCAGCAGGTGGGAGAGAACAGAGAGAATGTGAAAGAGGAAGAGCTCTGCAGAGAGCCAGGTCAGTGCAGAAGGAGGGGCAGGAGGTGCTCCAGGCACTAGAGCTGAGATTCCGCAGCAGTTCGTGGCGCAGCCCACGGCGAGGCAGCTGTGCCCCTGCAGCCCTTGGCATCCACAGGGATGATGCAGAGATCCTCATGCAGCTTGCAGAGGACTCCAGGCCAGAGCAGGGGAAGGCTCGAAAGATTCTGTGACCTTGTGGAAAGCTCATGCTGGAGCAGGCTTCTGTCAGGACCTGTGACCCTGTGGAGAGAGGAGCCCTCGCTGGAGCAGGTTTGCTCTCAGGGCTTGTGATCTGTAGCAGGGGGTCCCATGCTGGAGTGGTTTGTTCCTAAAGGACTGCACTCTGTAGAATGGACCCGTGCTGGGACAGTTCATGAAGAGCTGCAGCCCACAGGAAGGATACATGCTGGAAAAGTTGGTGGAAAACTATCTCCTGTGGCCCATGGGAAGGACTCACATTGGAGCGATTTGAAAAGGACTGTCCTCTGTGGGAAGAACTCCAGGTTGGAGTAGGAGAAGATTGCAAATTTCTTCGAAGGTGTCAGAGACAATGTGACAAACTGACCACAAATCCTGTTCCTGATCCCTGCACTGCTTAGGGGAAGGAGGTAGACAATTTGGGAGTAAAGTTAAGCCCAGGAAGAAGGAAGAGATAGGACAAAGGTGTTTTAAGGTTTGTTTTTATTTATTATTATTTTATTCTGATTTGATTGTCAAAATTTAATATCACAAGTTAAATCAGTTCTGCCCATCAAGGTAGTTGGTGAGTGATTTATCCATCCCTGCCCTTATCTCAATGATTTGTTATATTTTTCTCCCTCTGTCCCATTGAGGAGGGGAGTGACAGAGTGTCTTTGGTGGGCACTTGACATCCAGCCAGGGTCAAACCACCACAGAGAGGCACTCAAGAGTGCTGACTACTAAATGCAGGCTTGAGAGCTTTTCCAACAAGGTTGTTCTTCAGACACTTCCTTCGTTTCATGCCTGTTCTCAAACAGGTTTCATTTCACTCCTGTTTTGCTAATTACTGCATCCAGTTCTGCTCCCATCACCCCAGGCCTTTGGCTTGCCTACTCCACACACAACTTCTTTACTTGCTGAGAAATCTTTCCCTCGTAGTTATTCCTAATTTAAACGTCTCCCTACCAGGTGTCTTACGAACCATATCAAGCTGTTGATAAAGATAGATTTGTCCTACATAATCAGGTGGATCTCATCTCTTCCAAATAGCTATGGATCCCTGAAGAGGGTTCAAAAAATGCTGTAGTTCTCTTTATTTTCAGCTTGAAATACTCTACACCAGCTTCACTTGCTCAAAGAGTCTTCTAAATCCTTCATGTCATTTTCAGACAATACAAGGTGTTTTGTTTGATTCATTAAATTTACAAGAGGCATGTCCTTCTCAGGTTTCTTATAGCAGCATAACTATTTCTCTGTATAAAATATTAAGCAACAGAACCGCTAGTTTTAAAGGAGATATTGATTCTACAATTACCTCTGTTCTCTCAGTAAACATTCTGGAGATCTCAAGTATTCATTCTCAAACACATTGTTTCCACTGTAAAATGACGGTATGTGATTACCACATGCAAAGACCCTCTGGGCAACTCATTACAACTGCAAACTGTATGAGACATTTGATTTAATATCTCATCTTGGTGTGATGTGATCATTCAGATTACAGAATGCCTATAGCCAAACTTAAACAAAGACATAAAAACCCACATGCAGTTTTATTCACACGTCCAGATTCTTTCTGGAAGACCTAGATGCAAATAAAACTAAGCTTATATTTTTATCAGAGTTGCCACCTATGTTTTTCCCATCAGAAATAATTCTACATAAGCTGGTGAAAGGATAGGGTTCCCTAACATGACACTTTTCCTCTCGTCTATCTTTATTACAACTGTTATTGTACTTCCAGTAAAATCAATTGGATTTTCACTGGCATTGCAACAGAAGTAGAATCAGATCAATTACTTCAGTAGCCCTCCTGACCTTTGTAAACTGCAGCTAAGCATGCAGTGGGGAGGGGAAGTGTGGGGAACTGGGTCTTTACAAGGCTCTGAGGTGACCTGGAGCATCCAGCACGAGTGCCTGGCAGCCAGAGCCCTGAGGAAGCTTTACCTCTCCTACACATCTGGGCCTGTCAAGCCTGCAATCCAAGAAAAATTTAGACAGCTTTTATAAATATCGGAGACCAAGTGGCCAAATGGTAAACTCAGGGGATGCAGTGTTTGTTGCGGTAGCTGAAACCATCTCAGAGGAATCGAGAGGTCAAAAAGCAGCAGCACGCTGCTGAAACAACCCCGAGGTGTGAAATACCCTCTGAGTGTTGGTTGAGTGGTCTCTCCCTTGTTATGCTAATCCTCCTAGGATGATTGGTTGCTGCTGTTGTTGCATCATTGACTCCGCCCTTCCCTTCCCCTCATTGGCTCAGTATCACACACTCCACCCCTCCCTTCTTCCCATTGGTTGTTATTGTATTTCCCCACCGCCTCCCTAACCCTATTGGCCCTGGGCCCCTATATCCGTAGTCTCTCAAAGCGGTTCTTCCTCTTTCGCTGCTGCACCCCTTGGAAAGTAAACACCTTCAGAACTCCACGTGTCTGGGCCCTCTGAGTTCTTTGTCTCTGGTAAACGCATTGAGCTAATCAAAGGCTCTGGGGTGTGTGTGTGACTGTGCTATCTATCGGCACAGGTGATAGAAAAGGTCTATTCACACAGTGTTGAAAGCACCGTCTGGAAGTGTCTGTCTGAGCGATCGAGACACTTTCAGAACACACAGAGAACAAATCTCACCCCATCACCACCCCGCGTTAAGTGTTGCCTTAGCAAAAAGGCCTGTGCCTCTACCACTACCATCAGCTTTGCAGCCATGGGGCTTCTGTTAAACCTCACAAAGGCTTTAGCATGATCTTTGAAGAGGCAGAGAAAGAGGAAAGTTTCTGTCCAACTGAGGGCTGCCATAAAGTTGACATTTGTTGAAGTAGATTCTACTTCTGCTAAGATTACCGCAGATTTTCAGTCTCTCAATTATTTTGATGAAAAAGGGCTTTATTTTCTTCAGAAACAAAGGGATTGTGACTGCTTTAAAGGAAATATTAATTTATAGCTATTCTTAAATTTGAACCAGGTGCCTTTCATCAAAGAGCTGGTTTCCTGGTAGAATTTAAATAGATTTTAAAGAGTAGGACATTGTTGCTCCTTAACATACACTATAGATTTTGCTAGAGGTGCTTGTTTTGCCTTTTTTTTCTATTATTGTTGGTGGTGGTTTTGGGTTTTTTTATTGTTTTGGGTTTTTTCCTCCTGGTTCCTTTGTTATTCCTTTCTATCAGTGTCCGCTCCAAATCTAGCTACCAGCAGTCAAAGGCAATGGTCAAATTTGGTTCCCACCCGCAGGTAGTCATCCTTCCCTTTCCTCCTCTCCTCCACCTTTTTTTCAGCCATACCAAGCATGCCTGTTTGGCAAAGGAGCAATGAATATTGATTTTCAAGGTAAGTTTTTTAAAGAGTGAAAAAAAAAAATTAGGATTCAATCAAACTGTGATTTTTTTTTTAATGTGTCTATTTTAATGTGCTAGTGTCATCTGACTGGAAATCATGTCCATGTAAGGGTTTGGATTTGCTGAATTTTTTGTGACATTTGCTATCAGATGCAGGAGGTAGCTGAATATTGAATAGAGGAAGCACCCTACTTTTAGGCAAACTAGCTTTAATAAATGTAAAGCGGTCAGCCTACTAAGAGATGCCTGGAAGCCAAACACTGCTGAGGGGTGCTGAGTGTACTTCAGAAAATTAAGGCAGAGTGACTGTTCATGTAATACTGCATGAAGTTTCTATTGCTATGACCATTTTCCATTCTAGCTAGACATCATAGGTGTGCTTAAATTGACAGGAAATTGCATTGTAATGATGATATGTAAACCATTACCTGGTGTAAGTGACTCTCTTGTGTACGATCTCAGTTTCACCCTGCGTAAGTTGTTACAGACAGATTTGCCATTGCCTGGAGGCTAGAAAGTTTGAAACAGCCAAAGGTTTGTATTAAGTGTGGAACATCCTTATACCCACTGGTTTGCAAAGTTATTTCATGCAACCTTCAGAAAAGTGCCTCTAGCACTTGAAATGATAGTCAGATTTGTTTTTTCTTAGACTCCATGGGGATTGAGCTTCTCTTCAAGTTCTCTGTTAAGGAGAGTTTTTTGCTTCTTTCTTATCAGCTTAATTTTTTTCCTTTATTTACTCTTCCTAATCGTAATTTTCCTTGTATGGATTGTACATTATGCACAAACTTGCTCAACTGCTATGGTTCAATCTTCAGCAAAGACTTAAAAAGCACACGTCCTTAGTAACTCCGCTTTCTTATTTTTAGTCTGAGAACTTTGCTTCCAAACTTTGTTCCAGCATTTTAGGAACTTTAAATTCTGATATCTGCTTGCAGCTCTGTGACTTTGCCTGAGCCAGGTTTTGGGGTTTTTTTCCCCTCCTGTTCCTAGGCAATTGCAGTAGCTGTCAGCACATTGCCAGGTAGCTAGGGCAGTAGCTAGCATCTCAGACAGCTCCTTAATGAAAGACCCATGCTGATCCTTCCATTTATGCATTAGATCATTGACTGATCTAGGACTCACCTTAGACCTGCAAGGTACAACAGTCTTGTTTTAATCAGCTGGAGCTCCCAGAAATTGAGCATTCACAGTGCAAGAGCCCTCTAACATGGTTCACATTGCACTGCTTTCTCCAAACATCCAACACTCTGTCCTAAACTATTATATTTATAAAAGGAGATTTCTGAAAAATCTATTACAACAAATATAACCTTTCAGCAGAGCCATGCTATCCACTTACAAACAATCAGGGAGCAAACAAGAAGATGTGCATGTAAAACATAGTTTCACTCTTTAACTGAACAGTGGATTAATCCCAGTACTGTCTCCTAACATTGGATTAAATTCAGCTTTAAAGGTATAACTTTACACCAGCATCAATCTTATTAAAATGAACCTTCTTATATTTTCATGATAAAGGTTAAATTGATTTGATTGATAGATAATTTAAATGACTGTGGTACAACAAGAAAGGACACTGCAACTCTGCATTTGTTTCCAATTGCATGAGTGTCAGGGGAGGATTGTTCCAGAGCGCTGAACACGTGTCAGAGACTGGACAAGTTTGGTGTCTTGAGCCAATGCCTGTATGTGTGCGATTCAGGATGGGTCAGGCCTTGCTTCTGATGAGACAGTGCCCTGCCCCCAGCCCATGGCCTGGCAGAGCTGTCAATCAATCATTCAATCAGTCAATCAATTAATCACACAGCGGGGTGGTGCTGACCCACCCCTGACTGGCCAAGTGACCGGAGTCCCACCTGAGGGATGGGCCCATGGAGGGCCAAGGGTTTAAAAGGGGTTGACAATGAGGTGGCCATTCCTCTGGACCCTGCCTTCTCCTGGAGTTTCTAACTCACTCATGCTGGACCCCAGAAGTTGGTAACTGTGTGCTTTTCTGTACCTTTTCTGTTTTTCTTTCTCTCTCTTCTCCTAATTCTCTTTTCCATAGAACATTTTTGGACAGCTTAGTATCTTACAGGTTTAAGGGTTTCTAGGTTGAATAGGCTAAATAAATGCTAAATTAATGCTAAGCAATGTTATAACAAGTGTTATATTGAATTTGGTGCCATATTTACTCCTTTGTCTAAGTTTCCTTAATTTTCTATATTTTTGTTTGTGTGATTTTTTAGCTCTTGAGAATATCTAGTTAATGTTTCTCCTTTGAGTCTACTCAGAATAAAAGAACCTTGGTTTAGGCTGTACATTAAGTGTCTGGGTTGTAAGAATACCAACCTATTTACTGGCCTTTCTTCAAATCAAAAATATCTTTTTTTCTTTTTTTTCCTTCATTCCATTGTGGATGTAGTTTACTACTAATGTAAAAGAGAATGATTTTTCTACAAATATAAACCAATAACTGTGGCTTCCAACCAATGTTCATTAGGGGTTTACTATATTTTTTATGTTTTGGTTGTGTGTGTGTATAGGGGCATAATATTCACCTATGTACTTTTTTCCCCTTCATTTCTTTATATCTGACTTTAAAGAATCATTTTTTTACTTATTTCTCTGGAACTATATTCATCCTCCATCATAACAATGGATTGTCCCAATTCCATATGATACTTTTTGTGTATGTTTTCTATACATCAGTTGTGTGAGGAAATATTCTAGTTTGTTTAATGTTTTTTTGCATTTCTCCGTGGTTTCACTTCTATATGGTGAAAGTTTTGCCCCACTAGTATCAGCAGTATTAGCACTTGCTTTTGAACTGACCTGTAACTGAACTGAAACTGTGACCTATTGTCCTTGGACACTGTAGTGTTTTTGTCATTCTTTCATATTAAGCAGATAGCAAATCTCTGTAAAGCTTCCAACATGAAAATTAAGCTTTGTGGAGGCAGCCACTCACAAATGTCAGAGACTTCAAGATTTCATGCAGTATTTTTAATGCTAGGGCCTGAAATCACACCTCAATTGTAAACATTCATACATCCTCAATGGGCTAAAAATGAAGTGCTGAGATAACAACATTTTATGGCTTCAGAAATGCTCTTGGTGGGTCTTAAAATTTGCCATTTGTCTGGGGGAATATAAAAACTGCATCATATTCAAAAGAGGAGCCTGTTCTTTGAACCAGAACTTCTCCTTGACCGAAATTACCAGCACACCAGGACTCATAAGACACCTTAACAGTGATGTTTAAACTCCTTGCTAAGGTTTTACAGAAATATTCAGATGTTTGAGTATATGTGTTTAATTTATCTAGTCAAGCAAAACCATTTGTATATCTGTCTGACTGTAAGCATGGTGGTCTGAGCTCAGCTGATAGCCAAGCACCCAAACAATTCCTTGTCACTGCTGCTCCTGCAAGACAGGGATGGGGAGAGAATATACAGGAAATAAGAGAGGCAAGACAAATAGCTCAAAAAAAATATAGAATACTAAAAACCAAGCAAACAAAAAATCCCAAAAACCAACAAAACCCAAACCAAGCAAACCAAACCTCAACCAAAACAAAAAAGCAACAAAAAACAACAACCAGCACCAAACAAACAAACAAACCAACCAACTACCACGAACAAATAAGCAAAACCCCCCAGAGGATTGGAGAAAGCAACCTGCCACCAATGGCATCACCAGACTAAAGCTCTTCTCAAAGCAGAGCTCTGATTAACAGGGAAGTAAATTCAGAAACATATACTTGAAAATGTGTAAGGTGTGGTACATTATAAACAAAGTAACGTTATCAAATAGTATTGAGATTCAAGCAATTTTACAGAAAAATGTCCCCGGTGTCTGTTCTCATTTAATTAGTATCCTCTCCCCAGTGTTTTGTCTATAAATCAGGGGCTAATCACCTGCCCAGATACATTTTGTACAAGTACTTATCTGAGTCACTTTCAAATTGTTCCAAACTTCTTCCTTGATTTTTTTTTTCTCTTTTGGAACATGGGAAAAAAAAAAAAAAAAAAAAAAGAGCAATTAGTTTCCCATTCTGGAGAAAGAAAAAAAATCTGAGAACCTCTGTGCCACCTGCCTGAAGCAAATTTGCACTGTTGAGTTATATCAGAGGATTTAAACTTGAAGTAATGGCATACCCTTGACCACAGCAGCATGAATGGCTCTGCTAGAATTGCAAATGATTTTATGCATGTTGGCACTAAGACACTGTGAAAAATGAAAGGAAAGTAGTGATGAACTTGCTACTGCTGTCAATCAAGGATGGTTTTGGGTTACAATGAGGGCACAATTTGGATGTGTAATAATGCTCTGAAAATGCAAGGTGGAGTATAAAATACTGGGCAGAAATGGAAAATGATCAATTAGAAACATTGCCTGAAACCATTAAACAAACATCAACAAACTGAGGAAATCTAGAAGGATGACAAATCACTTTCATCACTGTTTAGAGTTAGTATTTATGGATTCAGACACAATGATAGGTAATGCCATAGATTTATGTAATGCCATTTATTAAGGTTCTCATTTTCATGTCTTCTGAATAACATTATCACATTATATCATAAGTCTCCATACTTATTTTGCTCCCATGTTTTTACTTAAAACAAAAATGCAAGTTGCAACTTAATTATGCATCCATTAATGATGCCATGCAACACTTCTGAAGGATTCCTTCAGTGCGGAAGGATCATTAGAGAATCTGCAGATCATTTGAAAGATTCTGTGGAGTGTCACTACTGTGATATTAAAGGGGACAGGTCATGCCTGAACTACTGTTGATGTAGACACAGACTGGTAAAAATTCTTTATGTATCTCATAACATTCCATCATTCAGGAATCGTTGAGGACAGATGTTTTCCATCCGACCAATAGTATTTTCACACTGCTTTCATTAAGCTGTCATTTAAAAAACTGCTTCAATTTGAGTCCCCTTTCTGCTTTGTTAGTTTTAATGTATCTCTCTGTACCCGGTATGACAAGAAAGGTTGCCTTTATTCTAGTGTATAAATTTACGAGAAATTAGAGCAGACTCACACAATCACCTACACTAAGTCTGAATGTAATCATGCAGTACCAATAGGTTTGGACAAGAACAGTCTTCAGAATTTACACTTATTTATGGTCTAATTTGAGAAGTTTTATAATGTATTAAGGCACTGTGAATTCAAACATTTATGCAACTTTGAATTGAAGGAACCAGTAACTTTGATTTACTAATGCTGTAAAACACATTGTTCACTGAGCACAGAAAAGGAATGCTTCAGCTTGTCCTGAGTAGACATTAAAGAAGATTCAAAAGCAATAGTGATTTAGGAAGTACAGCAAATAAATATTTATAACCAAATGTTTATTGAACTAAATAAACATCCAGAAAGTTTAGAAAGGTGCAGACACTTGGGTCTCAAAGTTTGCAAATGCTGAGAATGTAATTTTTTCTTTCAGGAATTCTGTTTTTGTTTTTCTTGGTCTCAGACATTTTCTGTTCTTGTAAAATGTTG
Source organism: Origma solitaria (assembly GCA_013397895.1). NCBI lineage: Eukaryota > Metazoa > Chordata > Aves > Passeriformes > Acanthizidae > Origma > Origma solitaria. The sequence goes on along the minus strand of VZRL01006429.1, from coordinate 199,480 downwards.
CACTGAGGAGCTATAAATGTACAAGGGCAATAAAATATATGTTTCATAAGAAAAAAGTGTTTTCAGAAGTTGTGCTGCAAAACAAGAAAGGGGAAATTGCATCATATGTGTTCATAACAACAACAACAAAAAGAATACCTTATTTCTTTTTCATGAAAATATAGAATAAGTAAATCCTGGGGTTTTGACATGTTTAGAAGAGGCTCTGCATCCCCAAGATCAGGAGAACACAGCTTAAAATTTAGTTCCTTGCTGGAAGTCAGAGAGCTGCCCACTCATGCATACGTATATGTGAACAAGGATGAGGAGAATGGGATGGCATTGCTTTCTCTCTTGCAGCCACACCTGAGCAGGGCTGATGGAGAAACTGCGCTCCTGGCCTCTCTCCAGGTGTGCTCCCAGCAGAGAGCCACACGCTGTGCCTTGGTCCTGATGCTGGCAGGCCACGTAGTGCAGCAGATCCCTGCTCTGCAGAGACACAGGCAGCTTTAGGGAGCTGCAGGAAAGTGCCAAGGACTGTGCAGTTCCCTAAGGTGCATCAACATATTTGTATGCATCCAGCTGTTTCCAGAACTATCTATGGATAACTGCGGAGGGGCTGGGTGAGGTGAGGTGGGGAGGACGGGGGAATGGAGGGAGGAATAAAAACAATGCAGAAAGGAAAGAAAAAAAAATTTAAGAGGAAACATTTCACTTAATATCTGACTTCTATTCCTATTAAAAAAAAACAAAAGCAAAGAAAGAACCAAGGATCCAAACCTAGGTGTTCCAAACCTAGGATCCCAACTACCTTGATAGACACTTTTTTGTGCTAAGATGGGTGATGACAATGGTATTCTGTATCATATGAGTCTTCTGAGGGTGCATGGATTTTAAGAAGTGCCCAGATACTTTGATAATGAGGAATCAAAATTTAAAAATAATAAAATTCAGTCTGGTGGTGAGAAAAAGGTGTACTGAAAATGGTCTCCTAGTTTCCACTGGAAATATAAGAAATGTATGTAAATAATTGATCTCCTTTTTCTTTTTTTTTTTGAAGAAACTGTAAACCTATCAGATTGCAGAAGCACTAACTGAGGGTTTTGATTTGTTGGGTTTTGGGGTTCTTTTTGTTCTTGTTTTTGTGTAAAGCTCTTGATACTTTTCATAATATGCAATAGGCCTTGATGTAAATGTTGTTGCCTATGTAGAGCACTGATTAAAGGATGATAGCTCACTTCTGCTATCAGTTGTACACCACTCCACTAGGTCATTTCCCCACCCTGTTTGCCACAGATTGAAAAAAAGACTCAAGAACAGATTTATGAGATGAAAATCAATTCTGAATGTTTCATCTATTGCGTTAATTTACTTAAGGCCAGAGTCTGCTTCACTCTTGAGAAGTATGATTTGCTGGAACCCTTCTCCCATGTGTAACCTGAACAAATTAATGTTCTCAGGCTCAAAAACTTGGACAGTCTTGCACAGACTTCATAAATTCTCTCCGTGTCTGTGCATTCATAGCAAATGTAATATTGCATTGCACGTTATTGCAGCATATACTTATCCACAGAATAATTAAAAAAAGGTTTTTTCAGTATCTTAGCAACCAGTAAATTCCTCTAATATCCATGCAGAGAGTGTTTATTAAATCTTCTCCTGTAGAATTACATAAAAACCATTTAATACAAAAAGAAACCTTCTTAATAAGACTAAACGTTAATTGAATTTCTCCCATCTTTGAGTGAATACAATGTGTAATTATTGACTTTCATATATTCCTTCCAGGAGTGCTTTAGTTTGATTTTTAATACATATCTCTATTTTGCAATTCATTTTTCTAATTTTTCTTCTCTTTTAAAGTTAAAATTCTTTCACTCAATTCAATTTTACAGAAAGTTTTTACATTCTGTCTTTATTCCCACTGCAGTCTTTTTATCCATATTTTTGCCTTTTCTTTGAACACATTCAATTACACTATATGGGCCTTTCTTAATACCATATCCTTTATGTTGCAGCAGAGAGACTTTAATATATGAGGTTCTAAAGCTTAATAATTTCCTTCACACAGCATTTCTTTCATTCCACATAACATAAGTTTCACTGATGGCCGTAATTTGAAAACCAAGTTATTGTCTCTGTTCTTCACATCCACAATTACTTTAGAGTTCTACAATCTAATACTCCATTATTTGGATCAAATGAAGTAACATTAATTTCTCACCCCACAGTGCATCTGTATGTGATGAAACACACCCTGATAGTTACACTAGGCACAAACATCTGAAATAAAAAAAAACCCTGCTTTTCAATTTATGATTTTTGCTTTTCTCTAGAACTTTAAAAAAATTTTGAACAGGATTCATTTACAATGTGTGTGTTTATGTCTATTAGTCTGTCATTGGCACTTGTAGTTTCCACATTGCAGAAAATACAGGTCAGGTTATTTGTACAAATTTGTCTACTTATGAGTGTTTACCTTCAACCTATTTGATGACTGATAAAAAATTTATTGTCCTTTACATAGACATGCAAATAAAAATGACTTGAATTATCCAGTTTGCACCAGAAGCAAAATGAGGAAAATAACTGAGATATGTTTTTTCAGCCCCTCTTTCTTTAAAGTTCATCTGAATATTTAGACCTTCATTTTACTTCTGCTGCAAACTGGACAATTCAAGCCATTTTTATTTGCATGTCTATGTAAAAGACAATAATTTTAGCGTAGCTGACTAACGAGTTGCGGCACTGGGAGAGGACCCTCCTGAAAGAATAAAGTTTGGACTGAATATTCTAGGGAACTATGTTCTGTTTGAAACACTGACACTGCTTCTTTCAGTCTTGTACCTGTATTACTAGAAAGAAAACCATGTAAGACAAATTGAATTAAAGTAGATTTTTTAAAAGATACAATAAAATATGCAACTCAGTAATAACCACAAGCACCTTGGTGTTTTACAGTAAAAAGGCAAAATTTAAGGTGGAACAAACTTTGACCTGATTTTCAACACCCTACTAAGGCCAAAATTCTTAGTGAGTTTCTATATTTTGTATATTTATTCACTTTAGTTTCCAGCAGACTTAACTTTGAATAAACTGCCAAATTGCATTTCTTATTTATATGCCTCTCCAAATAGGATTCAGCAAATAATCAATTGGGATAACTAAATCAAAGCTGATTCGAGGCATGTACAAATTCCCATTTTATATTTCCTTAACCATAGTCGTTTTTGTATTGTTTATCTATTAAGTCTGTTGCTGCATCCATCATGCCTGTGAGGCCCAGGTAACTTGGTTAACTGCCTGTGTTGAACTGGGTGATTATTTTTTAAAGCTTTAGGTTATTTGAAGGAAATGTCTTTTGTGTATATTGTTTAACACAAAAAAATCCTTTCTCACCAGGTCCTATAGCTGAAATGGATTAATAATTCCCATCTAGTATATGTTTGAGAATATATTAATTCAGTTAGTTGTCACTATTCAGGGAAAGGCTGATAGGTGCTTCTTAAACTAACATCTGCATTAAACATTAGTCTTTATTTAACTGTACCCTATCAATTTTCTCTTTTACTTCATAGTTGTGCTGACTTCTCTGTAACAGCCTGCTGTGGTTTAGGAACAGTATTCCCAAGTTTATTGCTTCCACCAAAACCCTCCAAACCAAACACCACTCACTCACTCTCGCCTGTCCCCGACTTGGCGGCATGTCAAGAGAGAAGAATTGGAGGCACAAAAGGTGAAGATTGTGGGTGGAGGTAAGAACAATTTACTGGAAACAGCAATGAAATAAGAAAATGAACAGTAACGGCAACAATATTAATTACAAAAGTGTACTAGACAGGCAAGGGATTCGCATGCAAAACACCTCCCACAGAGTTCGACCTGACCGCCACCACCGTACCCCGACCTGTACGAGAGATCTGACTGCAGCAGTGCTAAGTTTTGCAATATTGTTATCTACTCTTGCAGCAGACACAAAAAAATCTTTAGGCTTGACATCCAGAAAACTGGCTTACTATGGCCTTCAGGTTAACAATCCTTATGGCACTCCTATTTTTATCTTGACTTGCAAGGGTTTTGCAGAGAACATAATTAAATGCATAGCCATTAAAAATCAAATCCCAACAGCAGTTACCTCAGACTGTCACATGAAATGCAGGAATCCTAGCTGAGGGTTACCTATAGGAGCCAGATGGTTTGTGGATAGGTGGACACTTCAGATAGCATTGCACTAAAAGCTGGTGTTAAAGATTGAGTCCAGCCATTAATCCCAGTGCCAATACTGTAATTGATTGGCAGAACATAGCCATAGAAGCCTGATTTCCTTAATTTTATCTAACAAAAAACTAGAGACTATGTCATCAATTACTTAATACTAAAACTGAGAGTCCAGGGAGTCCGTAACTATTTAATGATTTTCAGTTTTCTGACATCTTATTTCCTGTTTGTGCAGCTAAAAGGTTTAGGTAAAACAGAATGTAAATTGTTCAGAACAGGGTAAAGATACTGATTTAAAATATTTAATTAAATATTTCTTTGAACCACAAATAAATTTAAAAAGATCTGACTATCCAGTTTTTACTTAGTTTGCTCTCACATGATCTGAGCCAAAGGCAAAACGTTCCTAAGTACAACAATTTGCATCCAAAACAAGATGACTTGCGAGATAGATGCTCAGACATGCTTGAACTACATTCAAATTAACCTCTTCAGATCAAAAGGAAGAGAAGTAAATGTTTTCCAAAGTAATGTATCTTTAGAAAGGACACAAACCTCTAGCTTTTCAAATGATTCTGCAAGTTTCTAAATACTCTGGGAAAAGAGAAGAAATGTACCTACAAGATCAAAGAACACAATATTTTAACATCCTTTGAAGTAGCTTTTCAGAAAGAGGATGCACAAACATTTTGACATTTATGGGTGTAAACAGGTACTTTCTGGATGTGTGTTTCCCTCCCATTTTATTCAGTCAGTTAGTAACTTGTGACTGTCAGTTTCTGTATCTCATAGCCACCTTTCAAAAGATAACTCTGCTTTGCCTTTTCTGTAAGAGTAACCCTGTAAAATCCTGAAACTACCAGAAAGCAGTAGCATGCAAGAAAACACTGCCTGAAACTATCCTACAGCTTCTCCCAAAAATAAGCAGCACAGGATTACCGGGACACTTTTCCACCTGTGGTATATCCCCTGCAGCCAGGAGAAATAATGGGAAAGAAAGATTATCATTTTTTTCCTTTCTGTTTCAGGTAACTCTTAATCCTGTTTGAGTTGTTGGAAACTGGGAGATTTACAGAGATCTGAGAATCTATTAGTCAGAGTCACTGCCATATATCCTGCTACCAGCACTAGAGTGTTAAACCACACAAAGAAGAAACTCTTATTCCTGTTAGCTTTTAGTTTAAATGGTGTACTCTCTTTCATTAAAAAAAAAAAAAAAGAGAAAAGGAAAAAAAAAAGTACCAGCTTTGATGCACAAGATCAGGGATTACAGTAGGTCAAGTTATACAAGAAATGGATTAAAAGTTGCCCTGGTTTCAACTGGGATACAGTTAATTTCTTCTCAGTAGCTGGTCCAGTGTTGGTTTTGCATTCAGTGTGAGCATAATGTTGATAGCACACTGATGTTTCAGTTGTTCCTAGGTAATATTTATCCTAAGTCAAAGACCTTTTCAGTCTCTCCTGCTTTGCCAGTGGGAAGGTACACAAGAAAGGCTGGGAGGGGGCAAGGCTGGGACAGGTGACCTAAATTGGGCAAAGGAATATTCTGCACTGGAGAATGTCATGACCACTGTAACAACTGGGGGATTTAACCAGATTATTATTTACTTAATAAATAATACTTATATTTACTTATTTACACAGAATGGGGAGGGCATTGGTCAGGGTTCAAGGATTGAATTTTGCCTTTTTCAGTAGGCAGTGAACAGTTGTATTGTGCATCTCTGGTTTTACCTTGAGTTGTATAAATGATAATGATGATTATATTTCACTTTGTTTAAATTGTTAAACTGTTCTTATCTCAACTTACAAGTTTCTTCTTTGATTCTCCCCACAGTTCCTATGGGGAAGGAGGAGGGATTTGAGCAAGTGGCTTCATTGTCAGCTGGCCTTAAACCACAACAACGGTGAAATAGGTACTTTTCTCACACAACTGTATTTTTTTTTCCAATTATATTAGCATGAAATATCTCTAGCACTTGAGAAACTCTTAAGCTATATGGAGGATTGTCCCTTGTTTACTTATATTTTCTGTGTGTATTTATTTGTGTGCCTTGTTTTTCCTTTATGTGCAATGATTCTAGAGATTTCTCTTTATCTTAATGACTGTGAATAGATTTTATATTTTTTATATTTAAAAATTCTTTGTCTTACAAGTTCAATTTTACCACAAAATTTGGTATGAAATCACTGAATAAAGGAACAGTTGGGGGTGTAATTTTTTTTATTATCTTTTAGTTTAAGAAAAATAAGAGTGGCATGTAAATAAAACAGTCCTCTGACATTATGTTTGAGAAAAATGAAAAATAACTTCTAAAATATTCATTTAGACTTCTGTAGTGTAGCATAATGATAACCATTAAACACATAGCTTTACAAGACTAATTAGAAACAGTGATTCAGGGTAACATAAACTTTTGATTTGTGACTGAAACAGATTTTTATTTGACATACAGTATGTACAGTTAGTACTATTGTTTCATAATAGAAATATCTTTTCCCCAAGGCTGATATGATACACTGCTATTTAGAATAAATAAAATATATATGTTTATAAATATGTTTAATGATTCTTTTTCTACTAAATGAAAATAAAAAAGCAAGACAGCTTTTACACTTTCTCTTCCAAAATACCTGTGGATAAAGGAAGAAAAAAATGTTGTAGGTTTATTATTTGATTTACTATTAACTATCCAAACTTTACAAGAGAAAAATTTGTAATTCCACACACGCAGGCATCATGTAAAAGGCACTTGGGTTCTTAAAGAATCAAATCTAAAGAATAAGTCGTACATTGCAGACAGCCCATTCAGGTGGCATTTGCATAATTGGGCTTTACACACTTGAGTTAGCACTGACTGAACTCAGTGAATGCTGACTCTCAACAATTGTGAGATAGGTCCGAAGTGTTGCAGATTTTCAGTTTGTGTGACTATATTTCCATTATTTTCAATTGAAGGTTTATGGGAATAAGAGCTACAGAAGTAATTTCTTAGGAATTCATATTTTAAGACAGAACATTAAACTGAGATGTATTAAATACTGTAGTTGGATAGATGTATAAAATATTATGTTTGTAATAAATCAGGTTTTAAGACGAAGTCAACATTTAGTCATTATATCAGAGTAAATGATGCCAGGTTTTTTTTTATGCATGTTTTGATGGTTAACTGAGATTTTTATAAATTAGCCTTTCATTTTTTCATATGTTTCTTTTCTCTATACATTTCTACAATCATGCTGACTATGCTGTTTGAAATGAGGGCTGAGGTACCTCATTTGCTCTATTTTCCAGCTGTCCCTACTCTTTAGAACCATTTCTCAAAGAGGGACATACACAGAAGAAAGGAACTATGAGCCAGATTAAGAGCAATTCCACTTGTGGCAAGAATAAAGCTGGAATATAAATGTATAGATTAAGGAGAAAAAGATACATTATATTCTTTAAACAGTGCCCTTTTATTTGAGCTACTAGGCCATCAAAATTATTGTGGGCTAGAACAGAGGTGAAAGTATGAGACAAACAACTCTAACACCTAAGATTCAGCACAGACTTTATATTATTTAGTATCTCAAAATTAATCTGTGCATTTTTTTAAATGCATACAGGAAAAAGTAGAGTTTTTTAAGAAAACAAAGTCATCTCCATAGAATTGAGGATAGACTACAGGTTAGTAACTACATTCTGGTTTCAGTGCCTTGCACTATTTGAGCCTTTTTTTTTCAAGACCTGTGAAAAGGTTTAATTGAATTACCAAACAAATGCATGGAGAGATAAAAATTTTACAAGTTATAAAATATAGTAAAATCATCCCCACAAGCAACAATAAGACTTACCTGGTTGGTCTTCGGATGCTTGCACTGCAGTTAACCTAATTTTCATGAAAACCTATGCTTTACTCAAGAGAGGTATTGTTGTCCCTAAAAGTTGGATTCATCACCTAGTGTGCAGTAAACCAATCTCACGCATAAAACGGAGCTATTTATTCCATATTGGTGCAAAGACGAATTTTAGATGGTAAATCTACAAAGCTAGTGTGCCGATTCTTATAACTTTACACTATTTCTACATTTTAGCATACAAATCATGGTTCATTGGCCGCAAGTCACCTCTCTGCACACATAGTTAACTGTCTGTGTTGAGATATCAGTATGAACAATAGAGTGTAGCTGTTTTTCGAAGTGATATTTTTCCCCTTGCCAAGGTCTTTGCTGCACCTGCAGATTGGATGCACAAAAACATGCTGGTTTGTAAAACTATTAGGAACATGGAAAGTATCATTCATATGTTGAGGGAGGAAGAAATGGGAGATCAATGGATTGCAGGACTGAAAAAAACAATTAAAGTGATATCTTGCTGTGAATGAGAATTTATTGTCTACGTTTACTTTCACATATATAAATGGTATATGGAAAATGTAAATATGTGAGTGGACTCTTCGTTTTCAAAGTCTGTGCTGTGTTTTCTGTCTAACCCACTCCTTGTTACCCAGAACACTTTTTTTTTTTGGTAATCTCTATCAATGTCCACTTACAGATATGACTTTCCTGGGGCAATAGCAAGGCCTGTGCACAAAGCTTTGCTCTTCTAATCTAGACAGCGGTGAGGCTCTCTGCTGGATGGCAAGGCTGGGAAACCTACTTGACCATATTTAACCCTATTTGCTCACAAAGTCTTTAATCATTTGCTTTCAAATTGCTGTCTCCCTTTCAGGACTTTTATTATACTTGATCTCCCAATATAAAGGCCTATTTTAAATTTTAGAAGTCTGAAACCATTGGCTAAGATTGCTTGGAAATTATTCTAATGAAATCAGAGAACTAGACTGTCACAAGTAGTCATAGGTTCCCTAATTTCCCAATTATCATTTTGTAACCTTAGTTTCAGCTTTTTCTCTTCTGTTACAAAAAACAGCCATTGCATTCTGATTTGTGGACCATGTCTTGAACAAAAAAAAATTCTGATTTGGTCTTAGGATGAATCTTTCCTTAGATTTTTACAAAAGATACAATTGATTCTTTCAGTTGTTTGTCAGAGAGTTTCTGTGCTTCTGGCCTGAAGGTATCTTAGCTGTGACCAGAAGCAAGTATTTTATGTTTTGTGATTTATAATTTGCAACACTTACTTCAGCTGTCCTGGGCTTTCTGCCTTCAGTCAGATTATGTCACCTGGAAAGAGAATCTATACTGCAAAAAGTCAAAAGTTATTCAAAGCTGTGCTGAACAGCTTCTCATATAAGAGCTTTAGTAGAAGAATTGTCAGGTTTGGTTTTGCTATGCTGTGTTCTGATAAAGGTGGCGGGAGGGAGGGCTGGGGGAGAGAGAGGGAGAATGAGAGGGAGAGAGAGAGCAGGCAGTTGTGGTTTGGTTTTGGTTTCTTTTGTCCTAGGGGATTGAACACAAAATTGCTGAACTAAGAGCTGGAAGATAGGAACTGCTAATGCTTTAGTCCTGAGTCCCAGAGAGGTCATCTAATGCAAGGTGAAAGCACATCACCAAACTTGGGAATGTTGTGTTCTGACATTAGGCGGTGTGTGAAGCTTCAGTTAAGGGCTATATTCACAGAAGACCTTAATGAAATCTGGAGTGAGGTCTGAGGCTTCCTTCTTTGTGAACGGGAGTGACTATTCAGGTAAGTGCTGTCACTGAGAGTAATAAGATTGCTTACTCATGTGTGAAAGAGCAGTCTCTTGACTTCTGTGGTTTATAACTGGCATTACTTTGTGGATTGGGAAAATACTTGATCAAGCTGATTTGTAATTTATCAATCTATTTTAAGAACATAACCAAAATATTTTGTTTTGATTTGGATTGCAGAATTAAAACTCTATTAATATATATGTTTAATTCAGAAATGAATAAGCAGGCAACTTTGAAATGTTGAAATGGAAGCAAAAATTAAATGAACACACTAGTCAATATTTTGCCTTTGATGTGGAATACGAAGAGGTGATCTAATCCTTTTTAACCCTGAGGCATGTTTTCTGAAATGTACTCCATTCAGGCATTCCTCTGAAAGTCACATAAAGTTGGTAGCTAGTGTAAAATAAACGGCCTGAATTTTAATGCGTACAAGGATTGATGTCACCAATATTTTGGGTTTGCATGTGTAATTCAGTATCATAAATACGTAACGCCTTCTTCCTTTAAAAGGTTCATGCAAACTTTACCTCATGCATTTGTGTAGACCTGTAGATCATGGCTATTAACTGCTTAGAGGAAAAAAAAATAAAAGAAATGGTCAAATTATTTTTTTATAATCATCATCATCATCATTGTGACACAGCTTTGTATGGATTTTTCATGTTTCAGTAATTTTGGTTTTGTTTGAAATTTGGAATAAAATAGACTGTTTCAAGTGGAAGCTGGATGCTGTGCCTCAAAAAATACCGTATTTGCAAAGCCACCAGTGTCAAATGGAAAAGGTGTTGAATAACATTGCAACCGGCCAGACTCAATAATCCCAAAGTTAGACATGTTTACAGTGAGGTGAAAATGTGGCAGACCTAGTAAAGTTCCTGATGAAGAAACCAAGAAGTGATAGTGCTGATAACTTACCTAAAGCTGTTGAACTGACACAGCTGGCCTGGAGACGTCTGGCTGATGATCAGTTCCTGTATCCAATAAAATTTGTCTTTTTAACCATAAGGAATCCTAACACACCCTTTCTCAGAGTGTGTGCAGAGATTCCTCCTTTAAATGGGGTTACTTCTCGAGGATGAGTGGGAGAGGTTTGCCCACAGTCAGTGGTACGAGTGAGTACCATCAGTCTCTACTTAAAACACCACATGAGCACTTCCTCTAAGAATAAAGTTCAGAGCTGGGGAGAGGGATTTTGGTTACGAACTTTTATTGGGCATTGATGGACCTAGGTTTTTTAAAATAAAAAAAAATATGTTGATTAATACTTCAGGACAGCTTTAAGTTGCTAATTATAAACCCCTAAAATAAGGAAACATAATATTATAGCCAATCATAACTTCTGATATGAATTTTAAACTGAGGACTGGCATGAGTTTTTCTCCGCCTCAAAGCAGAAAATGCAAGGATTGATAACGCATCTGATAAAAATTTCCTTCATGGTGATTTTTAAGTAAAATGGTAGGGGGCATGTCATGGAGCAGGAAGAAGACATCTTGCAAAGATTTCCTTTTACACTGAAGAACTAATAGGATAGGAAGTGCTTTATATTCTAGGACAATGGGCCCTGAGAAATTTAGTTCATGACTTCTATGTAAATGAACTCTGTCTTGTCAGTATCTAGCTTCTCTACACAGCCTCCCCCCACAGAACCGTGACAAGGGAAGAGCAACACAAAACTCCCCAACAGCCTTCCCCTCCCAAGCTCACACTTTCCCCCTCAACTCCCTCACCAACTCCACAAAGAAAAACCTACAGCTCTCTATTATTCTAACTAACTATGATTTACTAACTAATCGTCCTCAGAGGGACAGAATCATGATGATGTTAACAGGTTTTTTATAGTCAAAGGCTGTAAATGGCTACAGAGATGGAAAAGCAGTGTTCTCTTGGTTGGTGTGGAAACGTTGCTTCTTTTGCTGTATTCTGCAATGAACCTGGATGGCATTACATGTGGGACAATGCTGACTGTTTCACATTTTAGCAGACTTCTACTTCTGTATTTTTATGCAAGTGCAAAGATTGGTGATTGTAGGATTGACAGTGTGGTCTCATGTTGGTCAAACATGTCCAAACCAACCCCTACACCAACTGAACAGTAACCTGAATAAGTCCATGCACTTTTTCCATCCAAACCTCAGTTCAAACCATTCAAACCATTCTATATGGTATGTCTGATGTTATTTTTTAAGTGGAAGTAACAATTCATTGTAATCACTGGAAGTGATGTTTTAGAAAGAATGCTTTTGTGTTCTTATGGTCATGGAATATAAATATGTATATATTTCAAGGTTAATGTACCTGAAAAAAAATACATTACATGTATACATTGATAACATCAAGGGCACATCCCAGTGCCCTCAATGTTGTTAATTTACTGATCATTGCCATGAGGAAGAGTGACAGTTTCTCAATTTTAAAATGATCGTTAAAATTCTAGTGGCCTAAGAACATTCATAATTGTATGTAGCTGCCAATCTTTGTATGCTCTGTTTGAACAGCTCCTTTCTAACATTAAAAGCTGTTCTAGGTTGCTCCTCTAAACCACTTTTAACTTGTCCTTCCATGAATGTTTGCTACAGAGTAGAGGCAGCCAGAGGGGAAAGCTAACTGGGCTGTGACATGCAGATGTGAGTGAAAGCCTTAGATATATCTTCCTTCAGCCTCATGATGTATAATGTTTCAGTTGTAGCTTTGAAACAAAATAGTTTGGAATGCAATTCACTGGAGCTGTCTAGCAGCTTGGAAAAGTATTATTAAGTTGTGGAGGCATAGTTTTTAGAAGTTGAATGTGTAGCAGCACTGTGAATGGTTAGCTCAAGGTAATATTTATGATCAAACTAAGTTCAAAATTTTAGAACAGTATTTCTCTGAAACCCTTGGATACCACAGGGCTGGGCCTTTTCTGATGTATTCCTTATACATTTCAAATGTAGGTATTATATTTGTTAGACCTTCTACCTTAAAATCTGAATCAAAACTGAAATATTATTTCATAATTTCACTCTGTGTGGTCTGAAGGGAGGAAGATCAGAAGCGAAAATCTGGCTTTTATGTGAATTACTAACTATATTCTAAATATAGATGGAAGACAAGTGTTAACTGGAAAAGGATCTTTCAACCTACAGTGATGGCTTTCACAATTGAACACATTCACCCACACACACTTTTATATATACTTTCTTCTTACCTTTCTCTTAAGTTCCATACTTTTTTTTTAAAGTTTTTTTGGTGGATCAGTGGATCACTTTTGATTTACAACATGACGATCATAGGTACAATTTCAGACATTATTATTATCTACAAGGAATGACAATGTTGATGATCATATGATTGGTGCCTGTGTGTTTGTATAGATATATGTGTGATTTCAGTAGATTTCTGTCTTTGCTGGCACTATGAATGAGTATAATTAAAATGCACATTCTGAAGATAGTTTGGAAACATTCTGCCAAATAATTGCTGTTATGTTCTAGAGCTTTGCATTGCAGTAGCCTAAATTGTGGTTTTTTTATTTTAGGACCAACACATAAGCACTTTGTGATGTAGGCATGTGATAACTAATTGTTCTTGCTCTAAGAAATGCTTTAATATTTGTTTTCAATTTCTTTTTCCCCCCTGTGAATGACTAAGAGAGAAACATTCCTTTTTCAGTATTGAATATAGTTTTAATGTTTCTTAATATGTTGCCTTATGCTAGGTAAAATATCTGACATCAGGTACAGCAACATTATTTAGAAGTGGGTTGTGGCATTTTTGCCTTCCAAGTTCTTATTACTTAAAATGGGACTGACTGTTTTTTGCTTTAAAGGCCTTTCACTCACAATCAGTGCTTGTATCAGTCTCCTTTCATTCACTACTGAGAAGTTGATTTGTGCTTCTGACTAATCAAGGATGACAACACTCGTTACTTTTTCAAACTACTATCCTCGGCTTTCTACTCTGCAATACTGTTTTGCTCATATATATAGTCAAAATTTTTAGTAACTTTCTCAAAATCTTTTTTTTTGTTTGTTTTTTAGTTCACATTTGGATAGTACTTAACAAGAACTGTCTTGATAGATTGCTGTGGGGCAGATCATATTTCTCATCATGCTGACTAATTGTCAGCACTAGTTTGTGAGACTAATTTTCTCATTGTTTTCACCTACTCCAGGTCTTTTATTTTGCACTTCATGTATGGAGAAAGAATTGATTTCTTTTTTCACTGTTTAATGTGCTTAATGAAAACCACTCAGGGTCTTTCTAATTATGAACTCTTTTTAATGAAACTGCAGACCTACATTGCCCTGTGTGACTCATCAAACAAAAATGAACACAAAGCCTCTTAACAAAAGACCAGAGGAGTTGCAATGGCTTTGCAGACAAAACTGCTGAATTTAAATTACGATCAGGTCAGGTTGTAAGTTTTAAGTTTATTTTGTAACATAACATAATTACCCAGAAAAGCATGTAATCAAATTACTATAGTTTGTATTATTTGTGGTAAATTTTATAATGGAAACATAACTTAAAAATGCTTAAGATGTACATAATATTTCTATATTATGCTTTGGAAGTTTCATATAGTAATGTTCTGCTTTTAGTTGTTTTAATATTCAGGCTCAGTTTTTAAGGATTGCGAGTTACTTTGCTGCTCAGTGCCTAAAGTTTTAAATATTTAGCTAAAAGTAGGACCTGTGTAAGTTTATTTTTAGGAAAATATACTGAATACAAAATGCATACAAATAAAAAAAGAGAATGACTATTCTTGTTTTCAAAAGTCAAGTTCTAATTTTGTAACAGGATGCATTATTCTGTTTTTCTGTTAGTTTTGTTGTGCGTTTCCTGGTTTGTTTACTTTAAATGGTCTTAAAATGAAGATCCATAAAATGTGCCCAGATGGTTGAAGCATAAATATTAAAAATACGCTACTGACATGAATGGTAGTGCTCAAAGTTGTTGCAAAGAAAGCTTGTATATTTTTCACATGAAAGAAAGAAGCTGGCAAGTGCCATAACAAAGAAAAGTTGGCCTTCAAAACTGTTTTTTTTCTGGGCCAAGTAGAGTGAATGAAGTCAATTTTATAGAAACTGCATGAAGCAGCATATGAAACTAAACAGGAACAAGTTTATATTCAGAGATCTGATTCTGTTTTCCCTGGTCAGTGAAAGATTCCCATTGAAAACACCAAACTCTAGAGAAGTCTCAGAATCTTAGGGCTTTCTTTCTCCATTCTTTCTGAATCATATATGAAGTGCCAGTATTTTACAAATCAAAGCTGGAAACTTGCTTTACTGTACAGATGCAAATTCAGAAATTCAAACTACTAAGTGACTTATTTGCCTTTTTAAACTGTTATTTAACTTAATTCTTTTGAAGTTAGACTTGATACATATGTACCAATACAAACTTTTTAAAAAAATTACCTCAAAAAGTTTTCTACCCCTCAATTCTTTTTGAGGTGGAAAGGCTCTTGTTCTTTTAAATATTTTATTTGGGGCCATTTTTTGTCCCCTGCAATTGTGGGTTTTGTTCTTTTTGGGGGGAGGTTGACTTTGTTTGGTTTGTTTTTTGTTTTGGGAGGATTTTATGTTTGCTTTTTTGGTTTGGGGGATTTTGGGTTTTTGTTTGTTGATTTCCTTCAGTTTTGGCTCTTTTTTGTTTATTTGCATTCGTTGGGGTTTGGGTTTTTTTGTTGTTTTTTTTTTTTCCCCCCCCAAAAAAAGTGTTAACTTATGCTTAGCTATTGCTTGTATGGGTGATCAAAATTGCCATATCTGTGCTATGTCTTCCTGTATGACCTGAGTGTGTCTCTCCAGTTAATTCAGTAATTTAGTCTACTCTTACATAATTTTCTTTTTAAGTCCCTGGAGACTGACTGTCTTCAAGGAAGAAAAAGTCATGTTTTAAGATGATCATTGACAGAAGTGCTTAAACCGTTGGCACCTTGTGTTTCATTAGAAAGGACCATGGGTGAAAAGTGTTTAAAATTCTTCTCAAACTCTCTATGTTTGTAGGTGACTTTGCTGTCTTCATTCATTGTGCCTTATGAGTGCCCTAATTGAAATACTAGTGCATACAGGATAATACTGGGGATTCGAGCACGTTCAAAGCTAAACCTCACTATTCATGTTTGCAGAAGTCTGGAGGAAGATATTGGTGGAAGGAAATCCTTAATTGTGTCAGTTCTGAATCTTTCTAAAGACTCAGTTTCTTTTCATCAGCCAAGGCAAACTTAACAGAGCACTGCTGCCTCTGCTTGTTCTCTGAATTGTAGTCAGATGCCTCTGCTGCTTGTTCTGTGCTGGCTCTGGATTCCTGGTGGACCTCTTCATAACCCCGCTCAAATCAGTTTGGCCAATGTAGAAAAAAATTTAAAATGTAGCTTTCAGCCAGATTAGCAAGGTGTGTGGGAAAAAATGGAGAAATAACAAGTCCTCATTTAAACAAAAACAAGATCAGCAGGTTTGACTGTTGAAATGCATCTTCAAAGTGTAAAGTCAGAATAACTAGTTTTGCTGTCTTACCTCAGAATACTGTAATTGATAACTGTGTCCAAATCCCACAGCTGGTTTTTTATTTCTCTGTTGCAGCTGGAAATGGAAAATGTAATGTCTGCTAAACAGCACAGTGAAATCAAAACCTTTGTTGTTGTTTTATTTTTCTATTGGTGTTGTAGTTCTATATCAGATTATATGAAGATCTTATGCTACTATAAAATATCAGCAACTGTGGATCATTTTCGTTTGTCATGATTTGTCATCTTTGCCTAAGTTCTTATTACAGATAATGTAATAATTTTATATAGATTACATATCATTATTGTCCTTAGATAAACTTCTTCAAAAAGATTGCATGCCAGATGCATGTGGAAAATTTGAGGATTTCTCTCACCTGTAAATGCATTGATTGGTTTACAAGATTTCTGCTCCTTCAAATATTTTCCTGACTAATCAGTAAATGGCGGTAGCGCATCTAAACATTCTGTGGCTTCAAATGCAAAGTAGCACAATTCCTGCAGGCAAAATCCTCAGCTGATGTGAATGTGCAAAGATTTGTGGGCTGCAATTCACAGAAGCAGGCCCTGAAGTTTTTGTGTTCGTCATTCAAGTTCAGATTAAACTCAAAAAATAGCATTACTAAGATAGTATATAATAAAATACAATACCGCTGTTATATCTAGTCCTAGTTTATGCATAGAAGAATAGTCTTATTTCAGTAGAATTGCTAATGTAAGTGAGACAAGGAATGGAAGACTTTTTAATGAGCATGACTTGAAAAGCAAAACTCTAAGGTTTATACAGTTAATTTATATCCTAATGTTCAGCACGGTGACTAACAGATTTAATTTTCTCCCCAGTCTGTTATACAGACAAAGGGGCAAATAGTTTTGCTCAGGTTTAAGCAAATCCTCTTCAATTTTAACTGCTCAGAAACAGAAATGGAGAAACACACCTGCTTGTTCTACTAGGTTGCAACATTCTCAGAAATCTTACTAATAAGTAGTCTATGTTTTTTCTACATTCTTTGAAATATCAGTATTTCCTTTAGAAGTATAACAGACAAATTCATGCAGTGGCCCTGACAAAAGATGAAAACATTTAACATTATTAAAAGTTGCTGATATCAAGCAAGATGGGAAAGAAATTAACAAGGATTTGTAAAAAAAATAGACTTGTATATCTTACCTTCCCAGAGGGAAAAACAGCAAAACTAACCTTGAAAACTCTTTGAAGAGGATTCTTGTGAAAACAGATTGGCACAATGGCAAAGTTATGTATTTACAGACATCAACCACCCTTAACTGATTGTGGCCAGTTACATTTCATTTACTGTGAAGTAATATTACAGCAGACCGATTTGTGCTAAAATTTCTTAGTGTAATTGCTATTTACTCTTATTTTCTGTATTCTAATTGAAGGATTTGTTCAAATATTGCATTGCTCACCTCTGTTCTTAAAAGCAGATTCAGGTGTCTAATTTGAACATGCCAAAAGTACAGCATCCAAATCCTAAAACTCTTGCTTCAGGCTCAGTTTTGGATAGTCAACAAGGTTAAATAATTAAGTGGAGGAAGAATGAAATTCAGAATTTTTTCATATCTTTGAGGATTATTTTCCTAATTGTAACAATATACTGAAAATCTATCAATTACTCTTTCCATATGTGGTGATTAGAATATCTATTTCAGCACGAGATTTGTTGATGTAATTTTATGTCAGTAGGGCATAGTGATGGAACATATTTGCTGTACACTGCTTGTTAATATTTGGTGGTTGTGATAAATGACATAAATTGGAGACATATGGATTTGGTAGCGTAGACTGTTCGATAAGAAATGGTGGTCACAGATGGATGGTCACATCCAGAGAGTGGTCACCAATGGCTCAGAGTCCTGATGGACATCAGGGCAAAGTGGTGTCCCTCAGGGGTCGGTACTGGGCCCGGTGTCATTTAATATCTTCATTAATGGCACAGATGAAGGGATCGAGTGCACCCTCAGCAAGTTCTCAGGTGACACCAAGCTGAGTGGTGACACTCCTGATGGACAGATGCCATCCAGAGGGACCTGGACAAGCTCGAGAAGAGTCCCTGGGAATCTCAGAGGTTTAACAAGGCCAAGTGCTGGTGCTGCACCAGGGTCAGGGCAAAGCCCAGTGCCAGCCCAGGCTGGGCATGAGCAGATGGAGAGCAGCCCTGCCCAGAAGGGCTAGGGGGTGCTGTGGGTGAGAGGCTGAACTTCATTTGGTTTCTTTCCACTCGGTTCTCCCACTGATCCAGGTCCCCCTGAATGGCAGCACAGTCTTCGGCTGTATCAGCCAGTCCCCCCAGTTCCTTATCATCAGCAATCTTGCTGAGGGAACACTCGATCCCTTTGTCCAGGTCATTGAAAAACAAGCTGAATTAGGCTATAACATAAAACTGATTTCTTGTCTCAGAGAAAGCACGTTTGCACAGGCCAGTGAAACACTGCATGGGAGTGTTTATTCCCTAATAAAAGGAATGAGAAGAAGTCTGAAAGCCTATTTCTTGTTTTACTCTCCCTCTAAAGACCGGATGCAAACAGGTAAAGATGTTAATCAACAGTCCGGGAAGCATGTGCTTCCCAGTAAGACAACACAGCCGATGTCCCCAAGGGAGGAGTTTTTTATTTCCCTCAGTATAGCACGACTTTTTCCCTCAGGTCTAGCATGACTTTGCAGTATTGCAAAGCTGGACAAAAAACCCCTATATAATCAGTCTTTGAAAATAAATATGTAGAACTGGACAAGAATTTTCCTATCCCTGAAAAGACTTACAAACTTCCAAATCAGAAGTGCATGTACCAGCACATGGAAACAGGAAACTGAACTGTCTTCTGAATCATGTCACAATTCATGCTGTCTTCTGCCTGTTTTCAGAACTCAGATATGCCTTTCACCAAAAAATATCACTTTTGTGAGACTTCGTCATTTGCAATAATATATCCTAAATTTCAAGCCATTTTTAAGCAGATCAGTTGAAGCGGTCAATGGTCACTGTCCTGAATTTTTAGACATTCTTCATGAGGAGAGGCTGAGAGTGAGCTGATTTTCTCAGACTACAGAAAAGAAGGCTCAGGGGGATCTTCCTGGCACATGCAAACACCTAATGAGAAGGAAGAAGATGAAGCCAGAATCTGTCTGGTGGCACCAAGTGTCAGTATGAGAGGCAAGGGATACACAGAGCAGGTTCCCTCTGAACATCAGAAATTGGTTTTTTATGGTGAAGGGGGTCAAACACAGGCCTAGATTGCCGAGAGATGCTATGGATCTTCTAAAGAGATATGCAAAATGAACTGAACCTGGGCAGCCTGGTCTTGCTGACTCTCCTTGAGCAAGGCAGAGGGACATGCTGACCTAAAGACATCCCTGCCAACCTGAATAGTTCTGGGGACATACCAACTTCAAGGCTTAGAGGCAGCACAGCACAAATCCATAAAAAATTCTGTATAGATATCTGTGTGTGTAAATTCTGCCTACCACAGATTTACTCCATGTCCACACATTGACATGCATTTGGAATAAGCTGTATTATTTGCATGTGTTCTTGGATAATACAGAACAGCAGTAAAAATTGCATTAGGGCATTCAGAATTGATCAGGGCCACTAGGACTTCCTTTTCTTTTGGTACCTGACTGGTGCAAAATCATTACCTCTGTCTTCTTTAGGAAAAAGTACTTTCCATATTTTTTGAGAACTTCGGAACAAATTCTCACTTACTTGGACGGAAAGATCTGGCCAAGAAAGATCACTTAGCGTTAAAAAAAAAAACACATCTAAAAATGTATTGTGTTTATTTTGTGAACTTATATGGTTCATCTTTGTTCACTTGCCCTGATAATTAAAGGCTTTACGTGTGCAATAGTTTTAGGTTTCTCACTCCACTGAAATTTTTAAACAAGAGAGACAGATTTAAAGGGGAAAAAGCCCCAGAAAAAACAGAAGCAAATCCAAACAAAACAAATTTAAAAAAAATGAATAGGCACATTTTGCTGAGGAAAGATGCCAAGATCATTACTTCAAATAAATAAAAAAAACCCTCACATATCCACTGAGACTGAGAATATTTAATTTCATTTTATTTTCAAGCACTCCTATAGCATTCTGTTTATGGAATAGAGTGCAACCAAATGTTAAGTGCTTGATTACTGTCAGTAGTAAGAAACGAAAGGCATTTGTATGCACTGCCTGGCGATTGCATTGACAATGGTAATCTCTGCTTACCCTTTCTCTTTTTTTTTTTTTTACCCTGTGTGCTATGGAGAGAAGAGTTAATTCTGCATCCCATAAAAACTTATCCATTCATAAATAGGTCATGAACTGTATATAGTCAAATAAATATTTTACTTTTTAGATGTGACTTAGATTGAGTCAGCACTCGTTTACTGACAGAAAGTTCCACAGTTCTTCAAAGTTCAAAAATGGCCCCTTCTCTGCTAGTAAGAGTGTATTTAGGCCAAGTGTTTTTGAAGAAATTATGGTAAAACATGAGAATAAAACCAAGATTGGTAGTTTGGATTATCAATTCTTGTGGTAAATTTTGTGAGCTTGTAAAGGGAAATAATAAAATACATCCCAGGTTCTACTCATATTATTTAGAAACAATACATATTTACATAAAATGTACTCATACCAATATACTTTGCTTAGCAACAGGGGCACTGAACTCATAACTATATGAAATGTCCAATTCCATGTGTATTATCCTTTTAGTTCTATAAGACATGAAAGGAATGTCTAAGATTCATGTCAGATTTAGGCCATTGCAACTTTTTAATGAATTGTGAATAAAATATGTAACATACATCATCAGATAGTTTATAGGATTTTTTCAGCAGAAAAGCACCCACAGCCTAAATTTGCTTTGACAGTGGAGAACACTATCCAAAAATAAAGTGAGCTATAATAACCCCTGGTCACTTTTAGATAACATACCTTTTTATAGCCTTGCACCAACCTATTTCTGAACTGACTTTCAGCCATTTTATTCTTGTTTACCTTCTTGACCAAATGTTAGGAACGAATCTCACTGAAAATGATGGTCCAGCAGCAAATGGAAGCTTTGAGGGACTTACATATTTTAGAGCCTGTAGGTAAGAGAGCGGCTAACAGATATTACTGTTTGAAACCTGTTGAAAATCAAAAGCTTCTGAAAAAAATAAGCCCATGGCTTTGCACTTACAAGTGGTACTTAAGAATAAGACAGAGCAAGCAGTGTCCAACTCAGTAAGCTTACACTGAAGATAAGGAAAGGTCATACATATGGAGGGAATTTCACTATTGGACCGTGGCTTTTACTTGAGTGGACAAGAAAGAGTAAGAAAGGCTGAGTCATTCATTGAGATCATTCAATAAAACATTCTGGAAAGAGCAGAGGATCATTTTTAAAAGTTCTGGAGGAACTGTGAATGCTCGTAATCAGGTATTGCGAATTTAAACTAATTTTTAAAAAAAGAAAAAAAAAGCAGGTCTGATTGGAGAAAAGGATGATAGAAATAAAATTACTAAAAATTTCTCTTGCTCTCTTAACATATTACTCCTCTCCTTTATGTTTAAAGAGTAAAGGACTATTTATATAATGAGGGGTGTAGGTCTGTGCAAGGATAAGTACCGTTCAGTCAAGATGTGTAACTATGTAAGCAGTGTACAGCATGAAAATTTCTGGGAGTTAACTGATAAGGAAACTTCTACGGTTATTTTTTCAGAGGACAGTATAAGAACACCAGCGAGCAAAATTCCCAGCTTTCATGGTGTATGTTTATAGTGGTAAAAGGCTGTCTGTTTCTCTAGGACAGATCAATAGTCAGAGAACAGCAGAAGCAATATTAACAACTTGTTTAAAAGAGTGTGTCTTAGCAACCAGACTTGATAGGAGTCAGGAAGTAACTTTCATTCATGAGGCTACAAAAAGAATATTGCTTTCAAGAAAATAATGGAGGATTATGTCTTGGGTATTTTTTACAGAATTACTATAGGCAGAGGCTTCAAAAAAATGTTGAGTTTTTTGATGGGGGCTTGCTTGTTTGGTTTTGGCTTTGCTTGTCTTGGTTTATTGTTTGATGTGATATTTTTTAAACCAGTATAAATTATTAACGTCTTCTAAGATGTGGGCAAGTACTTTCATCTTAATGTGGTATAAATTAGCATAAAATAGTAATTAAAAAATCCTTTCTCTTATTTTAATCATGCTTATGTCCCCAAATGGCAATATGTGGTGCTGACTTTTTAAAGATCACCATTTCATTATGAGAGTACCTGCTAAGTGCCCCCAAAAGCTGTGGACTCTGTAGTCTTAAAGATTGCTCTACCTCTCTTATCATTGCACCGTGTCAAAGCAACACATACCAATCTCAATTTGTGCAGAGAGATCTCAGCACTCCAGACTGAGGTCCCTGGAGAGAGAGAGCTGCTTTGGAAAGTGACCAAAGGGACAGTCAGCAGGAGGAGCCCTTCAATCTTCAAATCGCCTAGATAATGATGACGACTGTCATGATAAGACCTAAAGAAGGAAATTAAATCTATCTTAGCTGGAACCAGAACAGTCCATCACGTCTGCAAGCACAACCCAAAATACCAAGGAACTTAGAGAACTGATGCTATCTAAAACCTACCCATATGTTCAGGTTTTGGGAAGAGATGGAAACATTTGTGGGTCAGAAATTTTGACTGACAAGGTTAATGTGAGCATCAAGGAGCAGTTTTGGTGGATGAAGTCTAGGACATGTGAGGAATGAGACGTGTTAAGGTTTTTATGTTATCTGGAAGAAAAGCCACGAAGCCAAAAATACTTCCTTAAATATTTGGTTAATGTTACTCAATACAAAGGATAAGTCTTGTTAGGCCCTCAGAATTAAATATTAATTGTGTAACTAACATGATTTGTTTCCAATGATGAGCTGAAATTTTGACTTCAAGGTCTGAATGTTAAAAATTATATGTACTTTTTCAGTCCTCTGGTGACATAGACATAAAACTCAAACTATTTTAGGGGGTCTTAAAATGATAGGTAATTTACATATGGTATCTCCACACAGACATATGATCACACTTTTCAGGGGATTTTTTATGGCAACAATGGATTACTTTGGTATCAGTGCTCAGTTCTAGTTAGAGCCTTTGTCTTGAGGGCCAGTTAATCTTGTATGGTTTCCTGCCCTCGTACAATTTTAAGATTGTCACAAGGAGGATAAATTTCATGCCATTTCCCATTCTTATTACAGTCTTCACATTGTAATGAGAATGGATTAATTTTGTTCCATTTTCTGTCCTTGTTACACTCTGTTATGAGAATGGATTAATTTTATGACATTTTCTTCTCTCATTATAATCTTTGTTATGGGAATGAGAATATGTAATGAGAATGAGAACATTTCAATCATTAAAGGTCTGTGAGAACTCTTGACAAAGACTGTAACAAGAAGAGAAAGTAACACCCAATCCGTTCTTCTGACAATCTTAAGATTGTAAAGAGAAACTCCCGGTAAAATTATATTCATCCATTTATAGGATAAAGACTGCTGAGAAAATTAAAGTGGAAAAAAAATTAATCCGTTTTTGTTGCAATTTGGACATCATATCAAACTTCATGATATGCTTTAGAAAGTAGAGTAAGTTAATAGAAAAAGTCACAGTAGGACCTATACAGAACATACTGCTTTCAAGTAACAGTCTTGCTTTGGTAGACACAGTCAGTGCACTCTGAGTCAGAATTGCACAACACATGATCCCTGTGTCATTAATGGGAAATGGGATCCACAGAGAGCTTCAGTGGAAAGCCTCCTGAAGACTTCAATACAACCAGGAGTGAATCTCAAATCCTGTTTTTCATAATCATCCAGAAAATAAGAGGCTTTCTTGTAGGACCACTGTAGCAGTTTTTTCCCAGGATCTGAAATATTAAATATAACAAAAATCCATGTAAACATATATATATATATATATATATATATCTCCAAGATCCAAAATTAGGTCTGTTTACTATCAGAGTAATTATTTATTTATGCCTACTGATCCAGAAATGAAAACAGTAAAATTTGGATGGGGCTTTTTATCCTGACAATTTAAAACTATGTACTACCATCACCTTCTCTAATTTGGAATAGATATACTGTCAGAACTGAAAGAGATGAGCTGCATAAGTCAAGTAAAGACTTTTGGAGTCACTGGAGATTCACAAAGTGAAAAATTAAATTTTATTGTAATGACAGTCTAAATAGCTTGTAAAAAATGTAAAGCAAGGAACGAATATGAAATGTGGCAGTTTACTAAAAGCTGCTAAAAGCCTGTTCTCCTAAAGTCTCTGGTGTCAGACTCAAAATAGTCAGAGGGTTCTGAAGCCAGATGGAAGAGAAAGAGCAACAAAAACCCAAGGAAAAGACAAAAAAGTTTGCTCAATTTTAGTTTAAAATGTTGATACTGCACCCAAATATAGATATGCCTGCAAAAGAAGGATTAATAGGAAAATGCAAATATTATACTCCTAGTAGCACTGCAATATCACCGTCAGCTGGGATTTTATTTGGATCAGTAAGAATGATCAGTGATGTTACATCCAATTCAACATGGTTATCTATGTCTCAGATCTGATCTCAGCTTCTGCCCTGGAATGTCCTGGGGGAATTTCATTCCTGAATCCCTTACACCTTCTGTTAAAGATTAGCCACCTTGTGCAGAAGAAGAGCCGTTGTCAGCCAGGCTGTGTAAATTTTAAGATCAACACACCAGACGGTTGTTTCAAGTGAAGCTAGCAGCAACAGAAATAGAAGAAAATCACCTTACAATAACACTGATTTTGAGTACACAAGTAGGTAAACAGGAAAAAGATCAGCAGGAGGAAGAAATTACCTAAGGAAGAATAAATATCTTATCAAAACACAGGTATTCAATAATAGTGCAAAACCCACACAGATAAAACCACCATTCCCTCATTGAACAGCAATGAAGGAAACTTCACATGCTTGTTGCAAATCTTGTAAAAGTTAAAACTACTTTGTGTTTTTACACAGTGTTTGGAAAGCTATTCACCTTCCCCATCATACAGGATTCATTACAAAATGACCACAGGATTTGGGATCACCCTGAACTTAAAGGATGACAGTGATAGTTTGCAGCACATTCATCAGTTGATATGAAAATTAGTGTGGAGAATAATACCTTTAATTATTCTTTATCCTCCTTCATGGCTTGGTGGGAAATTTTAGAGAAATTTTTTAATTAATAAAGCCACAGACTGAGTCCATGACACAGCTCACAATATCAGAAAAATATTTGTTTATTCTTCTAAGCTTTTAACTGGAGTTGTTTACTCTGTTACCTCCCCAAAAAGAAAATTATTACTTTGCTACACATTACTCTTCAGATAATAAAATCAGATGCTTAGGGATATTCTGACTTTTTGCATTAATGAAGGAATTTCAGCTCAGACCCTCAAAGATATTTGAACACCTAAGTCTCTCAGATTTCAGTGTGAGTTAGGTGCCCAATGTTTGTGACTTTCTATATCTTTGATATGCCTCATTTGAAATCTGAATTCCAATTCTTCAGTATTAAAAAAAACTGTACTAGCAGCACTTATGGATATTCTTTTCGTTTTCTGCCTCAAAGATAATAATAGTATTTTTAAACAAAAAATAGCAAAACACAGAATTCTAGAAACTTCCAAGAAGTTAAACTCTGTCCCTTGCAATTTTCATAGCATACCATCACCAATTTGAGACTACTAGGCTCCACCTCAGCAGTTCTGGTAAGATATTTTTGGGCACAAAGTGTTCCCCTATCCTTTCATTCTCTTTACTTCAGGTAAATCCCTGCTGTGAGCTCTGCTATCATCAGTGAGGTTACCTGAGAGAAGTGAGAGCCTTACATATGCAGCTGACTAGTAGTCACTTTTTTCCAAAAACATTTGACAAGAAGGTTTGTACCTCGGTACGAAGGGTCACTAACCCCTAGTATGCAATGTGAATGCCACAATTGCATATTATGGTGGATTAGCATAAGTTTTTATTAACTTTTACCCTGCCAACTCACCTTCATGTCAGCATTTGTTCTTTGAGGTAAAATTGATGAGATCAGCCCTACTTAATCATAAAGCATAACTTATTGTATTAATATTAAAGACAAATATTGTCTTTATTATGTAGAATACATTATAAAGTCACTTGTTTAGCTTTGTTAGAGAAGTGGTACCTCCAAGCTTCTCTGAATTTCACCTGAATTCATATGACACACAAAATCCTTCATTTTCTAGTCAATTAAAAATTTGTTCTTGTTTTCTTCCCATGTAACCACTCAGTAGCCTAAAACAACACCAACAGCTGCACAAAGAAATTAAGTCTGTCAGTGAGATAAGGAATGCATACACAGTTGTGTAATGACACCATTCAGAACTCCGCTGATAGACAGTGGAGCAGAGAGAAATAGCTGGCAGCTGCCATTGCACCAATAATTTCTCCATTACAGTTAGCAGTCAATGGTTCAGCTTCATATATTTATGTAGACACATTATGTTTACACTTAAATGATGTTTTTCATGCATTTTCTTCAGCAAAGAGCAACTTTATTGGAACTGAGATCTTCTACTCATTCAGTGATTTCCAAAGGAAAAAAAAAAGAGCAATAGAAAAACACACTCTCATCCTTTGATGACTAAAATTTTTTTCGTGTTTTTATGTATTTTCATATATTTTTAACCATGTAGCTTTTTAAAATATATTTATACAGTTTCTAGTACTTTTCCTGCCCTCTCTCACAGTTTAACTAGCCCTTTCTAACGCATTATTGAAATTCTTAAGAAGAGAATTTCTGACAAGGTAATTTTGTTTTCCACCAGAACTTAAGACACATAACAAGAAAATAGGGCAAAGAAGCCCCTGGACCAACTCCAAGGGGCTGACCTAAGGGTGGGTTACTGGAGCAACTGATCTCCTGTCGGATGTACCTGCTAATTAATTAATTAACCTCATAAAAATTGTAGAAATCCTTTATCATGTGTGCTCATAGGCACATTTGTGCACCTGAAAGCTTTCAGTAAATACCTGCTTTTTATCTTACCATGCTGCAAGTTTTGTCTCTTAAATCCAGGTGACACCTTTATCAACTGTGCTAAAGACTTGGAATCTTAAGGCCAATGCTCAAACAACTTATGCGCAAATATGCTCATATTTTCGTTCAAGTGAAGTTTCCTTAATTTTCACAAGTTTTTTCCCATGTTTTAATCCCCTGTCCTTTCAGTGAGTGCATCAGATCAAAGATTTGATGCATATAACTCATCATTTTTCTCTCTATAAGACCATAACAATGTAGCTCGAGTACATAGTGTTCTCACTTTTTTTATTCATGGTGCTTTACATGCTATGAGTCCAACACTGTAGGACTAAATATTGCTCAGTTTTCATTCTAGTTCTTTTGAGTAAAGAGGACATCTCTATTTGCAACATCAGTTATTCTAACATCACATTTTTTCATGCACCTATATTAAATTTAATTTTAAATAATGCTTCATCTTTCTTGGGATTTCTGAGATGGATTCACTCCTTGCCACTCTTTTATCATCTGAAGAATCCTTCTGACCATTGTGCAAAATCAGTTTAATGTGACATGGAAGCTCATGCAAAGTGACACCATTTGCTGATACCTCCTGCACCACCACCCACCCTCCAAGAAAAAGAATCCAATGTTGTAACATTTACTAGAGCACTATCAGCTTGATGTTTTGTTGTTTCATTGATTCTGGTTTTGATCAGCCAAACTTGCTGTTTCAAATCTCTTTTCCACTGTTTTTATACTATGATGTTCAGATGTTTGCTGATATTCAGTAAGCTTCCATTAGCAGTAAGAGTCTCTTTTGCTGGGCAAGTTTCTATTATTTTGGTAAGGTATTTTTCTTCTGCATCTCCTTTGCTCTAGAATTCTTGTCAAGGATTGAAAAAATTGTAAAATTGTCTTTTGTTTCTCAGATAATTAAAAACTCTTTTCCTCCCTTTCTCTTCCTTATAAAACTCTTTGTCATATTTCTCTTTCTTTGATGTAAGACAGTACTGTTCACAGAAATGTAATATGAATTCACAGTTATCTTCCTCTGCACATATTTACTGTAAGTTATTAAAAACATTAGTGGGTTCAACACTAGTTGTAGTAAAGTGTGCGTCTATAAGTATGACTTTTTATTCATGTCCATTGCTTTCAGAAGCCAAATAAAGTAACATTTTCACCATTATTATTTGTCTACCACATTTTTGAGGGTATTCAGCTTTGCAGGGCTTTAATTAACCTCTTCTTTCATCTAAGGTATTCTCTGAACAGTGCTCCCAGAACTCACAGTTCAGAAGGTGCTCAAAGCAGAAAAGACAGTTCACTACGCTCCTGCTGACTGGAATTTTATAAACTCTCTGTAATGTCACAGGCAGTCGCAGGCAGTCCCTGCTGTTTCAGAGCTAATGATTCAGAGCCCCTTTTATCATTGAGATTACCGACCTTTGTTCCTACAGAACCAGACCCTTCAGCCTTCCCTGCTGGTGCCTCTTTTTCCCTGGTCAGGCAGCCAGAGGTCATTCTTCTGTCCCACCAGAGGTGCGTGTGGCTGTCTTTTCCCTTCACAAGGAGAGCCCACGGAGTTTTGTGTGTGTGCATTACAAACCAAACCAGGACTCCTTATATTCACAGCCACATGTGCCACACGTGTGCTTTCAAGGCACTGCTGGTGCACGTTCTCTAGATCTTGTTAGATGGCCTTGGCGAGGAGCTTCACCGCTTTAAATAAAGTAGGAAACAAATTTTTCTCTTCCAATTTCAGCTCCTGTAGAGCAGAGAAAAGCAGACCCTAGTTTCGCAAGACTTGTAGCCTTGTATGTGTTATTTGTGGTCTTTAAAATTTACAAGTCGTGGATATATCTGTGCAGTATCAGGAAAAGGTGTGATCAGCAAAATATGTGATCAGGAAAAGGTGTGATCGGGCCTATCCCCCATCAATTAAGATACACCAGAATTTTCTTAATCTCAAAATGAATTAACCCTATATACAAATATTAAAAATACAGTATTCCTGCTGTTTGTATATGCCCTTTTGCTAATTAATAAAACTAGTTGAATTACACTTTTGTTATTGATACCTGTACTATGAACAGAAGAACAAATATTGAGTTATTCTAATGTTGGCCTTTAGGGGGAAGGTATGTGGGTTTTCTAAGGTTGCTATAGATACTTCATACTTGCAACACAACTCTGGCTGAAATCTTATTTTCAATATGAAAAGCCAAAAAGATCTTTTAAAATAACAATTGTGATAAGACTCCACCAAAAAATAAATTTCATTTAAATGTGAGCATTTTTGAAATTTGTAATGTTATGCTTTACCTTATTTATCCAACATCTACCTATCAATTTTCCTTCACAACCAAATTGAAAGGCAAATTATTATTTCAATTTTTTTTTCACAGTCACGGTTTCTCGTTTCTCACTTGACGATGTTTCATTAATCATCATGTGAGAATATTATAGCTTTCAGCTCCTCTCTCTTCATCGCAGTTTTCTCACATGTGAGAGAGCTGGGTTGTCAGAGGGGAAAACAAACCTTCCTAAAGAAAGTGCACATTGTTTTTCCCGTGTCCCTCGTTTTGTATTCAGAGATAAGCTGCCTCTAGGAAGACACTACTGATCTGTGAAAACAGCTTTGCTCCTGAGATGCAATCTCACAACTTTCCTGCTGGCTCCTCCAAGGTTATTCATAAGATATTTCTTATAGCAGGATTTCCCAGCCCAAAGCTGCGCAGGAGCAGAGGAGGAAGGCTCTCTGGCAAGCTGAGCATAAGCATTATCCTGCCAGGCCAGGGGTAAGCAATCGACCTTGTTTTAAGGAATAGCACAAGAATAATCTGATTAAAGAGCTGGAATCTACAATGCCAAGCTGAACTTCTGACATGGATTTACTGATTTGTTTTGCTCCAGCAAGGTTTGATACAAGACCCAGGGCACACAGGAAAAAATGGAGCATCTAACCTGTGATGGAAGTAATGGTACAAAGTGAAAATTACACTGTGATACTCGGGTTTTCCACTATATTCCAAAACTTTATTCCACAACATATTCCAAACACTATGTCTACTTTTCTCCATCTCAAAAAATATCCCACATTTATGAAGTACTACAGAGAAAGCAAAAAGAAAAAGAACCAAACCAAAAACAGAAAATACCCTGAATTTTCTCCGACTTAATTACGCTTTCAAGATACAACTTTAGTTTTCTTATTAGTGTGGTCAATTTTCAGTCTCAGACTTAGTAATATGTGATGCACTCCAAAATGTGTTTTGCAAAAGTAATGATGTAATTTGTGTAAAGGAGACAGCTTTTCTATAAATTCTGCTTATAATTCCCTCACTATTGTTTGATGTCTTTATTCAAAGGTGTACAGCAATTTAAAGGCAGTTAGTGCTGATTTTCTAAAATGGCTTATCAAAAGAGTAGAAAATGTTACTTTAAAATTATTAAAAGATAAATACATGGAGTTACTTGTGATTTAGGAATAATAACTTTTAATAAAGTTGTATTCCAGCTTTTTCTTCAGTCAAAAAGACAAACAACTAAGAACATTAAATCACATCTAGCAGATTTAAAGGGGAAAATTCCATCTCAGAAGGGAATGATCTGAGACAATAAAACTTAGTTGTGTAAATGTTTAACACAGGTGAGAAGCCAAGAGCTGTATCTATCAACTCATCTTGCTGTTTACAGTCTGTGACATTGGTGAATCACTGGAAAGACGCAGAAGTTTGTGTTCATCCTTCACAGAGAACTCCTTAGACCACCTTTACTATAGGAGTGCATGTTGGGGATTTTTGTGTGGAGTTTTTTTGGTTGTTTTTTGGGGTTTATTTTGTTTTGTTTTAGTTGGTTGGTTTTGGTTTTGTTTTGGCTTGGTTTTGTTGTTTGGGTTTTGGTGGGTGTTTTCCCCCACCTTATTTACTGTGTATTATATAATTGGGAGAAGGGGGAGAAAACACACACACACAATGACTTGAGTGGGTTGGGAGTGATGAGAAAAATATCACCCTTTAACTGCATTCCCCATGAACAATGACCAAAAAAAAAAAAAAATTTAAATTTTTCCACCAGATCTTGTCAGTAGTACATCGAGGGACAGTTCTCAATGATGAGCACCTCTGTTTTGTTTCAGAATCTGCATTTTCATAGCTACAGGTTTCTCAGAATAAGTTCTTCAATTTAAATAGTCCATTATCTTGTTTACAGAAAAGGCATTCAAATACATGCATTTCCACTGCTTTCAAAGGAGGTTAAGAAAATTTCCATATGATGTTCTTACTGCCTACAGTGTTTTAAAAGATTTAACATGGGGATTTTTTATTTTATCTTTTTTTCTTTTCCCTGCCTTTCTGAAGGAGATAACAATCATTTATCTCAGCAAGACATTTTTCTTGAAGAACAGTAAGCAGATAGAGATGACACTAGTGGTCGTTTGAACTGATCCAACCTATTTGTCAATAGCAAGACAGGGCAGAAGGTGATACAGATCCCATTTAACTTTACTACAGCCCAGGAATTTTTACCCTCCTAATATATCAGTGGTATTTTTCTGCATTTGTATCAAAAAATGCCTTGTCAATTGACTTCCCTTGGGACAGATAAGATACTGTGTCTTTCTTCTGCAACCAAAGGTAGAGATAAATCTGTGTAGGAGTGTAAGTGTCAAGCAAGGGAGGTCTGAGCTATTATTTACTCACCACTTGACAAAAACGGAAACTAGAACATACTTTTACATTTTTTTAATCATGGCAAGTCACACATGTTCAATCACCCCAAGCAGATCTATTTACAGAAAAGCCCTTCAGGTCTCAGAGCTCATCTTGCAGAGATTCTTCAGTACCACCAAAGTACAGACATCTATTACATCAAACTTCTCTGTGTTAGAAAGCAATGTGCTCACACCTTTCCAATCTATGTTAACATCTTTAGTGGCAGGACTGGCTAGGGGATAAATAATGAGAGATCACTTTGCATCTTTGTTATCCTGTAGACCTCTATCACACAAAGGGATTTCTATCAGTTGCAGCTGAAATTGGTGTTCAGTGCAGGTGCTGTGTGCCGTTCCATTAAAATCCAAAGGCAGTTCCAAATATTAGCCAACAGCAGAGTTGAAAATAAAACCTCTGCACTTGTTGTCTGCAGCTTTACTTGTTGGTAAAAGTAATTGCAATGCCTATTGAAGACATCGATGTTCAAGCACTTTGAGGAGAAAACTGTAACATGACTATATGGTTCGCGACTATGAAAAGACTGTCAGAAGAGGAAAGAATAAACAAAATTTCCAAATAGAGGTAGTAAAGAAATGTGAACTATACACAGCTGGCGAGTCCACAAGTCATAAAAGCAGACCACTTCATGAAAGTAGACCACACCAGTTTAATTTTATTCAATTGTAAAGGAGTCAGTAAGAGCTTTTGTGAATCTGACCTGTGTTCTTACAGACCTCTGCAAATTGAGATGGACTCATGCTCCCTGCCTTCTAGCTCTTATATCAAAATATGCTCTGTTATACCATACTTGCACCCTTCCAGTGAAAGCTTCTGGCAGAAGCAGTGGCACTGATGTCATGAAATCCTCGTCTCTTGTAGGTCACAGAGAAAATACAGCAGTAGCTTCAGAACACCCCATTCACCCTGAAATTGTCCTAAAAGGCTAAGTGACATCCAGATGCCCTAAAAATTCAGCCTGGCTTTGTACACACTGCTTTTCTTTTGTCCTTTTTCTGGATCACAGTTTCTCCAGGCATTGCCGGGGAAATCTGATTTTCAGCTGATTGGAGTTTACAGCTTGTCCCAGGCAGGACATCTTATCTCATTCCCTAGGAAGACACCCCAATATGCTCTGTTTAGGCCAGCATCTAAATCAGAGGTGAGAATCCTGTGTCTTGCACCATGACTGATAGAGAAACCCATTACTCTACGTACCTGTACTTAGCTGTAATACAGAGAATTGGATTTGGCTTTCAGAAAAAAAAAACCAGTATATAGAATGGAAGCCTAAACTAAGCAGCAAAACACAAATTAACCATCCATGTCCTTTATTACTGTTCTTCCCCTCATATTTATGCCTTCCATATAATTATTTTTACACTGAATAAAAAACAATTTAAGAATGCTTTTTCATTGAAAACAAATGAATTGCCCCTTAAATGCATGTTCAGACTGCTCTAATAAGCCCTATATTCTTACATTCAATTTGAATAATCATTTCTGTACTGTAGAGATAGCATTTGCATCATGTAATGAAAGGAATGGGATAACAATTACTTTGCCTTATTGAATAGGTAAGTAAATTGAGCTTGAAAATCTCTATAAATAGTAAGTGTGGAAGTTAGATTTTCCCACAGGAGGGTTCAGCAAAACATCGGGTTTTTCCTTAAAAAAAAAATATCCAATCCTTTTTATTTTAATAAGTGTGGACTGTGCACTTTAGTTGGAGCTAAGAGACTTTCTCCCACCATACTACCAGCTTTCTTTGAGTTACTGGCCCCAGAAATAGATTAAGAAGCCTCCACTAATGTGGATGAGAGATGAAAGATGAAGAGTAAATGCAAGAGCTTAAGATATCTTCTCTACTTTTGACCTATTTTGGAAAGTAAAATCAGTGCAAATGTGGCACTAATAGTGACTAAAGTCAAATACTCCATTTTTTTCAAAAGTCTAATGGAAAATGTCTTTCAGATAGTGATATGAATGAATGTCATAAGTAAATGCCAAGGGGCAAAATTTAGTCCTATCCTGAATAATCTCTTTTCAAAGACAATTTATAGAGTTAGATTGTATACTACAATGAGTTTACCAATTTTAGTAGTTGTCTCACCTTAAAAATAGAGAAAATCTACTTTTGCTCAGTTCACAGAACTTACCTAAATTGGCCTTCCCTTTCTCAAGTTTTTTTCCCCCGATTAAAAGAAAGGTGTCAGTCACAATATTTACTTTAGAAATACCTCCTCAATCTCAAAATTATTTGACAACCCGTTTCATAGACATGCCAGTTCTTGAATAGTGTGTCTCATTTGGCTAGGTCTTGTTAAATTAGTTTTGGAATGTTATTGCTGAAGTTTCTAGAAAGTCAGTGAGTTTTCACCCAAGACACCAGGCTCACAAGGTTCTGTTGTTTAGCTCTGTGTTAGGCTGAAGGTAAAAAGGTGGATGAGGTTTAAGTCAAATTATACAGATTCACACAGAAACTAGTGGGGTTAAAAGACAAAGTTGTGAGAAAGTTGTATGTGTCAGATGCATAGAAGGGGAACTAAATGAAAGCAATCATTGGTACTTGTTAATTCTGCATTTCATGTTTCCAACATATTTATATTTATCTGTATTTTATGGGCATGTTTGCACTATGTGCAATTGTGGGGAAGTTAATGGTGCTATAAATGTGCCTGGGGTGAGTGAATTTCCAGTGTGATCACTTGAAGCTTTAGCATGGAAAAGTTTCCAAATTACAGGAGATGAAGACTGTGTTTTCTTATAGCCAGGAGCTGAAGGTGAGTCAACAAGTTGTGGTACACTTTCTGAAGAATAAAAGCCCTTGAAGAAGAGCAAGTCCAGTGGAAGAGTTGATATAGGAAATTAGGAATATGTGAAGCCTTGCTGGGTAGACAACACAGTTACAGGGTTTTACAATGACAGAAAAACTACAAGTGGTAGAAAGCAGACTTGTCAGTTGTCTCTCAAAGATAAGAGAATGAAGTACTTCAAAACATCATTGCTTTTCTTTAGGAAAAGAGTCTCTGCTTGTCTCCTACTCTTCTTGCCCTCATTTTCATTCCCCTCTCTCCTAACATGATGTTATGTTAAGGACGTTTCATTCATCACCTGTCAGTGGAGACAAAGAGCTCATTGAACACTCAGACAGTTTCACACAATTTCCTGGATTTTCCCAGTGAGTTTTCCAACAGTATTTATTGATGATGAGTAGAAATACTGTGCAGTCCTTTTTGCTGCCAGTCAAAGGGTAGGGATAAAATACACAGTGGTCCTTTTCCGAGGTTACTAACTTCTCTAAAGGCACAGTGCTGAATGAGACAAATACTTCCTTTGGATGCATATAGCTGGCGTTGCTCAAGAAAAGACCTAGCAGTATATCCAAAGAGCTAGTTAAGGTAGTTTTGAAAGCAGAATACAAAGTAAATTGCAGTGAAGTTTCCAGTATGTTTTCCTTCATTAATCTGGGTGCCTTAATGGCAACCCAGCTTCTTTACTCAGTTCTCACAGTCCTGGGACAAAAAGATAAATGTCAGACAGAGAAAATGTAAGCTTAAGTTAAAATGAAACAGAAGAAAAAGCACAAATATAATTGTTTGATCTGCCTTCTTTCATTGTTTATTTGTATATTACTCACTGAAGTACCCTAGATGATAGCATTAAAAGCAAGTTTGCAGAATTCACACATTCCATTGAAATGGAGATAATACTGAAAAGCATTGTAAAACAGTGTGTCCATATGCAGAATCACTTCCTCATAAACATTTCTCTAGGGAAAACAGTTTGCCAATTAGCTTTTAATAAAACCTCCAGTGACACAAGAATGTTGTTTACTACAGAGTCCTCTTTCAATGAAAATCTGAGGAACAAAAATAATTGTAAAACTCGATTGAAAGGGATGGTTTTGGAAAGCTTAAATTTAAAAATAAAGTCTGCGACTTTTAACTAGACACTTGCAGAAGAATTTACAAGCTCTTCATACTGCAACACACAGGAGATGCATTGTTATCCCCTCAGCAGAAGAATCTAGAGCCTGTCAGCATTATGAAGAAATCACAAGATGTAAGACATTTTTACTGCTATTGGATAAACTATCATATTGTCACACTGAACTCTCCATTCATTCTTCTGCTCTTCAAATCAGCAAGGGCAGGCCTGAAGTAGATGTGGTTCATGGTTCTATTTTGTAGAACATAGCACTTCATTTTTATTTGTCAAGTCTTTTTTTAAAGACAGGCTTCAAAAGTAATAACAGGTTTGGAGTTTTTACTTCTGAGCCTGTTTTTCTCTACTTTCATTTGTTCATTAAGAGGAAGTCTTTATATCATCATATACAGTTTTTCCACACACTTTAAAGAAGAAAAAGAAACAAGATAGTCAATTCACAGGAACAAAAATACATTTAAAGAAGCAAGACAATTAATTAACAGTAAGGAAAATAAGGGTAACAATATGAACTTATTTACCAAGAAATTAATAAATAAAAGAAACCTAAAACCGGACAGTGTGCACCTATGTGTGACTACAAGAGCAAGAAGAAATTTATCTCAATGTTGAGTAA
Organism: Origma solitaria; assembly: GCA_013397895.1. NCBI lineage: Eukaryota > Metazoa > Chordata > Aves > Passeriformes > Acanthizidae > Origma > Origma solitaria. Next base: position 162,835 of record VZRL01006429.1, on the reverse strand, counting down.
AATATGGTTTGCCCACTAAATTTGCATTGAAGAAGAAAAACAGATGTATAAGTAAGTGAGTACAGTAAAATCAGAGGAAGTAGGACTACATACATCTTTATTCTTTAGAAGAAAACACCCTATTACTTTCCTAATTCAATATTGATGAAAATGTCACAGAGGGAGTAGAACAAAATCAAGGATCCAGATAAACTTCTGAATCAAAGAAGAGCATAATTTATAGAAATCTGAGATGTGAAGAATGTAAATTGTCTGTGTGTCAGTAACATGAGATCCTATGCTAATAAACTCTCTGTATATGAGAAGATTATTCACCTAAGAGGGCAAGAACTCAGGAAAGTTCCTATATATGCTCGCACATAGTTGGCCTATTACAAGAGTCCGACACCATGGCATGTAATCCACAGTCTTTAAACTATTTAAAGCCGCTTTAATAGAACTTTATCCCCTTTGGATGCACTTTGGCCTGGCTTTGTAAGTGAATAGCTAGGTCGCAGTAGGAATCACAGCACAGACTGTGGAAGGATATCCTCTGAAAGCAACCTCACATCCTTCACTTGAATAAAGCAAAAGCAGATCTCATTCAGAACACCTCACTACCGCAGCTGCATTTTTCCAGTGTACTGTAAGTGCTATTTTCTGCAGCAGAAGTAAAAAATTAATAGAAATAACATTCATTTGCACAATTTTGACTACAACCTCCAGTTCTCACATGTCCACAGATAATTTTGAGATTTTGCCTACAGCTGAATTCCCACACAAAACAGAATATTGCTGTTTATTAGGATATTTTCATTACCACGATACAGTTTAAATTCATGTGCTCCTTATGGTTTTTTTTCACTTTTGTCTGGGGATGTACCTCTTATCCTCAATAAAAAGACTTGATGAATATTTACAGCCTTCAACAATGCATTTCCAAAAATCAAACTTGTTAAAGAATGTCAATATGTAGAAGGAAAAAAATTGTGTGAAAAATTTGTTTACAACCCTAGATGAGACTTTCTTAAGTAGAATGAGTCTGAATATTGTCAGATTAAATCACAGAGTGGAAATGGAGCTTCTGTCTCCCTGTCTCTCTGTCTCTCAACCCCTAGCTCTTGCACAGATGTTCCACATCACAGGAAAGGAAGAAAGCTTGTATATAAATATGCATGTTCATATAAGGGATTTTTGTATCTATTTTTCTACAAAAAAGGCAGAAAGTTTCAGTCAATGGTGTTAGTATCTCTTGTCTTCTCTCAGCTCTGAGACATATTTCCTTTCAAATATTTTGATTTCCTGATGCTCTGTTTTGATAACTCTGTTTTACAAACCACATTTTCTGGATACATTCACACACAGTATGAATTTGACATCTCTGTTTTTCCAAACTTGATTTACTGATTTACAGCCTCTGAAAGGTACAGTTTCAAAGATTTAACAACTATTATAGGAGTTCTGCTCCACAGAACCTTCTGATCAATTACACAATTCATTGTCAGCCCTATATGTTGTTTACTGAGGAAACTATTGTTGAAACCATGAAGTGGTGAAGAAAATGCCAAGTCCTTATGCAAACACAGAACCTGGGTGGAGATCTTGTGGTTTGTGCTGCCATGGCAATGGGGAGGAACATGAAATGAGGTGGAAGCCTGGTCTTATTCTTCTAGTTGATTCCCAGGAATGTTTTGTGTAAACCAATTATCTTTTTTTTTTTTTTTTAAATACTAATAGCATTTCTTTTTACTAATAACTTTATTGTTACTATTCCAGTTTTTGACAAATGATGCATTTGTACTGGGAAATTTCTCATAAAGAAAAGATAATGACTTATGGAGTGGCCTGTTCCATTTTCTCTAGTGAAAATTTCTTACAGAGACTGTCCCAAAAAAAATCTTCAAAGATTTTTATTAAGCCTTGGATCAGCATTTGTTGCTCTCTCAGAAAAATTAAAGTAATCTCTTAATTAGTTGCTCTTCAGTCTCTATTTTGAACAACTTTATTGTACATTTTCCTTCACCTGTTATTTAAGGTCAAATATAGTTCTGTGCATTTACAAACACCACATGAGTCTGCTTGGAGTTTCGAAGTATTATTTATTCTTATCATGTTGTAGTTAGGAACAGTGAATCTCTTTATCATTACCAGAAGTGGGCAGGGGTTTTTATGAAACTGAAAAGAATGAGTAATTGGCTCATTTAAAGATATATATAGTTCCCTGTATTGTCTAACTGTTGCTAGGTCAGCAAATTTTATGATGGAATTTCTGAAAAAATTCCTTTGCTATTCCATTAACCTTTTTATGGTGGCTCTTTCTCAGTTCTAATCTAAATTTAGACCTGTAACCAATTTAACATAAGGTTTTAAAAATTGAAAGCATTAAAGTTTAGCATTTTATGTATGAGGCACTTTCAAAGTATCCATTCATGGATGGAACTCAAAATTTCCATACATGTAACCCCATCACTGGTTATAAACTGGAGCTCCCACTTTACGCTGGTCTGCAGTGAAAATATTAAGCCCTTAACAGAGACAAAGATTGCACAGGGGCAACAGTGGATCTTTTAGGGAAAAAGACAACTTCTACAATAAGAAGAAATAGACACATTTAGTAATATTTTTAAATGTTGGTCTAAAATGGATTTAAGCTTTTTCTATATTTAATACACTTGATTAGATTCTGATGTCAGATATCTTATAGTTTTCAGGGGTTTTGGGGTTGGTTTGGTTGGTTTGGTTTGGTTTTTTGGTTTGTTTGTTTATTTATTTGGAGGTGGGGGCTTGGCTCTTGTTTTCTCTCTACTTCTACTTAAATTCCACAGTGCATAGTCCTTGGCTGCCTGCTGGAGCCTGGAAAATTTTCTGTGAAATTTGTGACATATTGGGCATTTTATTATGAACTCTCCAATTTTAAATTGTGTTGTCTTGGAAATTCTCATCTGATAGTCTAGTTTCTATTCAATGACACTGTCAGGCTCTTCTTGTAAGATCACCAATAAATTTTTAATTTCTACCATAATGGGTTTAATTTTTGTTGAACAAGACGCCTCCCAGGTCCATTCAGGCAGATGTGGATGAAAAGGCATAACATTTTACCTTAGGAACTTAGATGTTTTTCAGAGATTCAGGAAGCATTCGTTTTCTCATACAAGAAATTCTGTGAAAAAGAAATAGAAAACAGAAAGTTAATCTCTATTGACTCACACAGAAAAAAGGTTAATTAAACTTGTTTTAGAGCAGAAGCAGAGAAGGGCCACTAGAATTTCTGAGGGAGAGAAAAATCCATTTTATAAGAACGAGAAGAATTTGATTTTCATAGACTAACCATAAAAAGGCATGATCTGAGTTCTGCCTAGAAATGAATCTCCACAATTATCTAAATATTCTGCATAAATGACTGTGTGAGCTGGGGTAAGAATGGATGCATAGAATGAACACTAAGAAAAACCCTTGTTACCAGAGGACTTAAATTTTGAAGAAACTTGTCTCCATAAATAATTGAGGTAGTATCTAACAGAAATCTAGCTAATTTTAGGACGGACCTTGAGAAACACTGTAAAATATTCCTCTATTAATGACAAGGAATAGTACATACTGAACCTTAAGGTCTCATCTCCTTATGATATTTACCTCTCTTGCTCTGCTAAACCAGGAATTTTGGTTCGTTGGTTATGTTTTTTAGGACATTTTAAATCCATGTTAATGTCCTAATTTGGAAAAGGCCATTATAATGTTAACATATGACAATTCTGTTTGTACATATATTAAGGGGAAATTAAAAAAACTCTACTTTTTATCTGTAATTTTTCCTTGTATTTTTTTCACAAACTAAATGGATGATCAGAGATTTTTTTTTCTTTTAAAACCGAAGTATAGAACATGTAGAAAATGCAAAGAAAAGCAAAATCTGGCATTTTGCAACGCAGTATCTGTGGCCATAGCAGCAGCACAAAAGGGCTGATATAATCAGAACCTGAGAGGGACAGTGGAGTGGTCACCATAGAGAGAGACAGACTGAGGAGAAGAGGGTCAGCTCAAGCTGGAGAATGGCGAATGCAATGCCCTCTCCTGTGGCAGTCGGTTGCTTCCCTTTGATAATGGTTTGGGATGACAGGAGGAGTAATGGCTCCAAAGTGTAATATTCTCTATCTGGAAATGTGTCGAAATCCATATCCTCACAGAGACAGCATGGCTAAAACACCTCAGCAGAGTTTCACCAAATATCTAAGGGCTCTGCAAGCTTCCAAAAATACACAAGCTTATGAAGCAAATAGCAACTGCCTTCAGGGCATTTTTTTTTTTTTTTCTTAGAGAGGCAGCTCACTTAAGCATGCTGTTTTCTTTTTGCTTTCAAAAGATGGACTACACTTTCAGAAACTGTACGTTCCTCCAGTCATATATTCTTTTTACTGTGCTTATAAGCAATTTTATTACTAAGTTCATGTGATTTCTGTGTGCATATATGCATATATATGTGAAATTTGTATGATTTAATATTTGCACATATTAAGTGAAATATAAGTACAATAGCCAGTTACCTTTCACATAATGGGTACATGTGACAATTGTGAATATTCTTTTTGTTGCATTCTAATCCATTAGGCACACAGAAATAATATTACTAATTTCAATGTAGGCACTTGCTTGCCATAGAGTGAGTAATCAACCTTGCAAGCGAAGTTGGAGACTCAAAGCATGAAACAGGAACAGAATAAAAAATAGAGATGAAGGAGAAGAAATGCAGGAAAATGTATTTAAGTTGAAAAAAAATTATCTTATGTGATAATGAAAATAATTAGGTCCTGTATTGATTCCTATTACACTGAGGCAACTAAATGTGTTCTCAAAGTCAATTCTGTGTTAAAGCTGTTAAGGTTTGACAAAGCGCAGATTATGGCACCAATTTTCATATGGACTTTGTTCCACCACAGTTAGCAGAATATCTGACTGAGGGGAGGGACCATAATAATGAAAATGGTCAGAGACTAGTTGGAATGCTAAAAGAAACAGATTTTAAAGAGTTACCTTTTTCATAAATTCATAAGAGTGTCACATATTTTATTCAGGATAATAATTCTGTTCTTTGCTGTAGTTTCTACAATGGGGATTGTGACAGAGATCTTCTGTCAAGCCAACAGCTAGAGGAAAATTGCTATTTAACACAGCAATGTTGTTTGTTGAAATTTCTATTACCAAGACTGTTTGGGATAATTTTTTTAACTTAATTCCATTTCTTGCAGAGCACCTTCCTAAATAAGCATGAAAAATTCTGGCATAGAGTCTTTTCTCACAAGTCTTGTGAAATCTTATGATTTAGTGATTCATTGTGAGTAGATTTCCCTACATAAACAGTAAAATTAATTAAATGTATCATATGGAGTATTTTATTTTTTATTATATTTTTTATATATTTTGTATATCTATTCATATCAAGAAGGGGGGCAAAGCAAAGCTTGTGCATTTTTCTAAGTAAAAACCATATATATACATGGACACATATATAAATCATTTAAAGGAAATTTAAAAGGTATTGAAATTACAAGGAGGAGGAAAATTAAATGTAGTCCTGGATTTCAGAAAGTGTTGAACCTTGTCACGGTGAGGTCAGTGGAAACTATGAATTTGGAATATACATAAAACAGCTTTTATCACATTATATGCAATTATTTGGAAGGCTCCGTGCATCATATTGGTATGCTGTCAAATAGTAGAATTACAACAGAATCACTGTGACAGTGTGCTGTCTTCAAGTGTGTAAGTATGGATGGAGGAGAGAGACAGGGAGGAATCAGAAATATTTCAGTGTCTGTGGCCATGCAACTTCACTTTCCTATGTAGCTGTATTCATTTCAGGGCTTTATTACGACGTATTGTAAATCAACATTACAAGCTGGCAAGCAGAGATAAATAGTGGCAAGGCTCTTTTTATTCTGTTTTGTGCTGCTGAATTCTTTGGAATCTCATTTTTGACAGCTTAAGGCTGAAGAATCATATATTCCCAACAACTTATTTTAAAATACACAAATGAATGGTACACAGCACACTGTTAAAAATGAAAGTGCCTCATCACCAACACCCACACACAGCAAGAGACACACACTCATACAGAGTGTATCAAAATGAATTAAACTTGCCAGCTTTCCCTTCAGTCCTGTCTTTTGTTGAAAATGATAATGGGTGCTTCTCCTCACACTAAACAGCAGCAAGAAGCTAGAGCAAAAACCATAGCTATGGCCTGATTTAATAGGCTAATATTATCTGGAAAATATTTGTTTTTGAGGGATTTGTTCACTTTGAATGTTTCTAAGCTTCAGCATATTTTTCTCTTTTTTTCTTGTTTTCTACGTAAATACAATAAACCAAACAAGTAGAGTTATTGCATTTATTTTGCTCTGAGACTATAATATTCTAATAGTGGAGGAAAGAGCAATAATAATAGAAATAATTAGAAATAATAATGATACTAATTGAAGCGCAGGAAGCATCCTGTCATCCTGAGGCCAGTCAGAAATGCCTTGAAGTACAGGAAAACAAGATGCAGCAATTTAGAGTGTAGTGAGAGAGAATAAATACAGAATATAACCTGACTGCCTGGATTTACCTCAGATCAATGTAAAAAGTGAATTCTGTATATAAAGACTCAGTTCAGAGAAGACAATTGAGAAAAGGGAGCTTTTATGCCCCCTATTGTCTCCTTCCTTTAGCACTGACAGCATAGCTTAAAATCTGATTAAATCACATGTACACATCTGCCTAGTCAGAGAAAAGATGGTCAAACAAGAGAAAGACCCTATCATAAGTCCATTTTTCTATAAAAATGGCAGTCTAATTAAACATTAAGAATCATAATTTTTTAAAGTACTAAATATGGCATCTTCTGTGCAATGAAATCTTTCTCTAGGAGATATATGGCCCTGCCTGCATATGCTCCTGCATGAATGACCTCTGCTAATCACAGCTGTGACAGCAACACTTCTTTCTTACCAGAAGTGAGCCCCTAAAAACAGAAAAACTGAGCAAATTGAGAGTCTGCAAAATGGTTTTAGGACCTCAGAATTATCCCACAAAACCGCTGAGTAGTCTGGTTATATATGCCATGACGAATATTTGTCACATACCCTCCAGTCTGTGACATCTCTCAGAAGGTCTAATGACATTCGGAGAGGTTCAGGGAGGCCTTGGCAGAGCAGGATGCTCTGCTCTGGACCGTGGTCAAGCAGCTTGGACAATGCCCTGTTTGCATGGCTATCAATAGTGGATGGAGAGGGGTCTCGTGATGGTTTTGGGGTTGAGCTATGCTGAAAACAGTCTGCTCACCAACCCCAAACCAACATCCTCAGAGTGAGGCAACCAGAGACATTGACTGGCAGTCAACCACTTTACACCATAAAAGTACAGTCGACTCTCATAGAGTTAGGTTGTTCTGACATATTCCTCCTTGGAGTGTGTGGAGACTCCTCCTTTGGATTCTGAGTTTGCCCCCCAAGGATACTCCGCAAGGCTGAGTGAAAAAGACCTGCCCACGTGTTGGCATGGTGAGTTACATCAATCTCTACTTAATAATTGCTTCTTTTTCAAACTTTACTTCTACTGCTTTAACATAATTGCTTTAATATAGTGCACTATATTATACTATTCACTACTAAATGCACTATATTTCACTATACACTACTGGGACTTTTAGCTTTTATATTGTGTAGTAAATAATAATTCTGATTAAGAACTTCTGTCTAAGCATTTGTCATAATAAATAGTTAATATAAATAGATCTGATTTGCAATCTTTCATCCTGTGGGTTTAAACGTTTGATGAAGTCTGGGACTGAGACTGGATCCAACCACATCTTGATTCCTCTCTAAGGAGTTTAGAAAACAAGTTCTAAACAAAAGTTTAGAACTTTTATGTACCTTATGACTCAACACTGGGGCTTCTCTAATAATCTTTATTGGAAGCTCCAACTACACGTGCATCTCTTGGTTAACATTCCAGCAGATACACATAAAGTCAAATTATGGAGAATCCAGTTGGTTTTGTGGAAAGGCTTAATTTTATTGATTTATTTTAAAAGGAAAAAAATTGCAAATAAGTATTTCCTCTGAAAATTGATTGCCTTGATTTTGCCAATCTTTTTCCTTAAATAAATTTTACAAATAAAGAAAATATAGATGGAAATGTATAAGTGCAAATTTTACATAGCAGAGTCTATACATTGGGAGGTAATGTAGTCACAGTCGTTTGACTAAAAAGGCAAAAGTGGCACTTCCTCCCAATTGAAACCACCAGTGGACATTAAGAAAAAATAGGTCAAATGCACTAATGGAACAAAGAAGATAATTTTTTTCCCTACTTCTCTTTCCTAGGTGTCTGAGACTGTAGCCAGGAGAGGGTGAGAAAAACAATGAGGGTGTAGCACCTTCCAGGACTCTGGAGGTCACTTTTGCTGCTTCTTCATTGGACTCATCACGGTCGGAAGTTACACCCAAAATATTTCTAATACATAAGGCTGATTGAAAGCTTCCCAATAGCATTTCATTTGAACAACAGTGGGAAGGTACACACCAAGATGAGTGATGGTTGTATCATTTTAAAATAGCTTGTAGCAGTGTAAACATGTTAGAAAATTATTTCTTACAAGAAATTAGATTTAGAGTAATAAAGAATCAGATTTTTACTGGGAGCTGATAATCAAGAAATCCTTGCTTAATAGTCAAGGACAATGGAAATATTTTTATTTCTACTGACTCATTATGTACTTCAATTTTCAGTCTTTGGGATTACATTTGTGATTGGCCCTGTGCTAAATTATTTGCATAAAATCTGATAATAATGGCAGGGAGATTATATAAAAGAGTCTTCTAGTTCCATGCTAATGAATAACTGTTTCACTGAGGAAAAACTGTGAGATTTCACACCATTGATTCCCTCTAAATATAAAATAACTTGGTAAAAAGATACTGCATATAAAGAAGCCAATTAGTTTTATGCTAATGAATAACTCTGTTTTACTGAGGAGAAGCTGTGAGACTTCAAAACCATTCATTCATTCTAAATGCAAAATAACTTAGTACAAGATACTGCATGTTTTACAGGATTTGTATCTTTGTGGCATTCTGAAATAAAGTGCTTAATAACTAGGCTCATTAATGCTAATGGGAAATCAGTAAGATTAAATATTTCTATAAATCATTTTATTAATAAAACACAGGGCTCATTAAAGAACTATTGAACTGTTACACTGCAATATTTCAGTATCAGCATTTTATAAACATTTCAATTAGCACAGATTGACAACACAGAAGGGGAGGTGTAAAATACTTTAGCCACATTATAGGACACAGAATGCCAGACTGTTGAGAGATAAGGGATAATATTTCAGTGGTATCATAACTGCATATCAAGTTTAACATTTTGAAAAATAAATATATAAAGCATGTCTAAATTTGAGCTTTTCAAGGACCTTCTGAAGGGCTTTGTGCTGCTACTCTACACTACATCATTTTACTATTATCCTTGGAAGGAAGACTGCCAGCCTGAAAGGAATTTGGACAACTGAGGACAAAGATATGCATCCTTAAACACCAAAAGAATAATGATAGCTTAAGAGAACAAAGTGAAGAATAAAGTGCCTTCAGTGAGAATGTTTAACATATGTAAGTGGTGCAAAATTATAGCTGGAAGTCTGCACTTTAAAAGTGCTTCAACAGATCTGAAAGCACAAAATGACCACAGAGCAAGTGTTGGGAGAATGTCAAACATTATAATGTCCTGATTCTTTTGAAGTTCTACATGTCCAACATTTACTTAGCTCTTATCCTGATAATTATCCCATGTATGCTGCGGGGGGAGAAAGGCCTGTGTGAGGTATTAAATCAAGGGGGGAAATCAGTTTGGTCATTTGATTTCACCCTCAAGCTGTTCTCTGTTTCCCACTTCTGAATGATATTAATGTGAAAAGGAATGGATGTTGGCTTAAGTAGGGAGAGAGAGAATCTAATGGTAAAAGCGGTAAGATAAAGAGTATTTTCAGAATCTCAGATTCCTTCAACAAAGGAAGAAAATTATTCAATTCTAGTCTCCACTTTCTTGAATTACAGTTGCTGAAGGGAAAAAGCTTTTTATTTTGGGCTTAGTGAAACAAGAAAATGATGCAAGATATTCTCTTATTCTCTTCAGAGTGCAGAAATGTATAATATTCTGTAGTAGGGGCAGGACCTTCTTTTTCATCCCATTTTGATGGTGTTGCCTTTTCTCTCACTGTCTGAAAAATTTCAGCTCATGAGACCAAACTCATTTTTCATGTAAGTGGTATAATTCTCTAAAGTTAACTGGAGAGAAGAAAGTTGCCCGAAATACATCTCGTATAAACATGTTATCATTATCTTTTTCCAAATTTTTTTTTTTTCATCAGCTGAGGTACTCAGTGGAAAAGCAAGTTGTTCCCTGGTATGGTAATCTGTCACTGTCAGTTTTCATTCTGGGAGCATAGATGGAACATGATCTCTCTCTTAACAAGCAAGAAATTATTGTTGCTTAAGTATCACAATGGTTATTGATCATTGTTTTAATTTTATTTTTTTGTTTTATTTGGGGTTTTTTTTGTTTTGTTTTTTATTTGGCTGAAATATATTTTCTCTTCACATAGATAAATGCCTTAAATCCTGTTAACTGTAAAGTCTCATTTACTTGTATGTGTAGACAATGTTATGCTAAACCACTTTCAGTATAAAATAGTCAGGAAAAATATTTTATTTGGAAACCTTACAAAAGCAGACAACAGATTTAAGAAGAATCTTTAACAACCTTAAGCATAATGCAAATAATGAATTTTTGATACCTTGATCTTTACTTTTGGTTTCTGTGTGACTTCATGTAAAAGACAAAATAAGGTTTAGGCATGTATCCTATGACAAAATCTCAGCAGCATAAAGAGCTTTGGATTAATTGATATCAAAACCAGGAACAAGTAATTTTCCACTTTGCCACGTACCTAAAAAAAAAAAAAAAAAAAAAATCCAAAATATTTGGCTGACCTGCCGGAACCCCTTCCAGTCATTTTAAAACCAGTTTAAGTTTGTTGTGATACATTTTGCTTCCCTGGGTTTAGAAGCTCAGCAGACTATTTGGAATGTCTAAATTGTTTTCATTTACACATACATGTGATATACACAAGCAAATTTTGATTAATGTTTACATTCTTTATCTTAAAGTGTACTTAAATCTAATGAACTCTTGCACTAGTCATTTCTGCACCAGGAATGGGGGAATAACTGAGAAGACTGCATAACAGCAAGGATCAGGAAATTAACAAGTTAAAAAAATGTTCATTAAAAAGTAGAATAAGTTCCTAGTGATACAGGCAGAGATGCATGAATAATCTCTGTTAACAAAAGTAGTGTTTAAGAGCTAAACTACTTCATGCTTATCAGAAAATCACAGAACTATAGAATCACAGAATGTTTTTGTTTTGGGTTGGAAGGGGCATTCCAACACCATCTAGTCCAAGTCTCCTGCCATGGGCAAGGACATGTTTCACCAGATCATGTCACTCAAAACCCCATCCGATCTGACTCTGAACACTGCTAGCAACTGGATAAGTGCAACTTTTCTGGGCAACCTGTTGAAGCATTTTGCCGTCCTCATTGCAAAAATATTTCTTCATAACATACAGTACGAACTGATATGGGTTTAGCTTAAAACCACCAACCCTTGTCCTTTCACTGCAGGCCTTGGTAGAAAGTCCTGTCCATCTTTCTTTCTTATTTTACATATATTGTCTCTAGGAAGTTGTCCTCAGAGCCTTCTCCTCTCCAGGAGAGGAGCAACCCCAACTCTCCCAGCCTGTCTTCATAGGAGAGGTGCTCCAGCCCTGACCATTTGTGTGGCCTCCTCTGGACTGCTCAAAGAGATCCAAATCTTTCTGCTGGTGCCGCAGAGCTGTGCCAGATGGGGTCTCACAGGAGTGAAGTAGAGGGGAACAATCAACTCCATGAACATTTGGATGCACCAGTGCATGATTGACTTTCTGGGCTGCACGCACACATTGCCAGCAAGTGTAAAATTGTACATCAAGCAGTGTTCCCAAGTTCTTCCCCTCAAAGCTGCTCTCAATTAATTAATCATCTGGGCTGTATGGATATTGGGGGTTGCCCTGATTCAGATGCGTTACCCTGGACCTAGGGCTTGGTTTTGTTAAAGTTAATGAAGTTGTGGCTCACTCCTCATGCCTGTCAAGGCCCCTCTGAATGGCATCCCTCAATTTTACCAGATCAACCACACCAGTCAGCTTGGCATCATCTGCACACTTGTTGAGGGTGCATTAAATCTCACTATGTCATTAAGGAAGATATTAAATAGTATTGGTGCATTAAATGACAAAATTCGTTTCAGGTTTCCAGTTGGTCATTAAGCCATTGACTGTAACTGAATGCAGCCATGCAGACAATTCCTTCTCTAACAGTCCAAGAGAAACTCATCGATTGAGGTAAACACAGTTTAATAAATAAAGCAAAAGCCACACATGCAAGCAAACCAAACCAAAGAATTCATTCATTGTTCCTATAGGCAGGGAGGTGTTCAGCCATCCCCCGGAGAGCAGGGCCCCATCACGTGTAACTGTGACCTGGGAAGACAATCATCAGTCCAAACATTACCCTCCTTCCTCTTTCCTCACACAACAGGGACATGCTGATATGATTCCCTACTCCCCAGACCATCCCTATAAACTGTCTGTAAAATGCCCACAAATGTCCACCGCATTCATTCAGTGCATGACGTGAGGCTCCATCTGTCACGATGGCCACTCGGGACAGGAGAGGTGATGTGTTTTGTGGAGCCACTGGGCACCAGAGCCAGCTCAGATCAGATTGTAGCTGCACTTTCACTGCCTCGTGTGAAGCTCATCTGCCACTGGTCCAGGTAGTTCTCATTATAGGAATTCTATTGTGTAAAACTGAAATAATGGGTTACAATGAACTAAAGGTGTTTCCATTAACAGCCTCCAGCTGTTGTGCCTTTGGGCCAGGCCAGAGGGCTTAACATGGCAAAGGAACTCCTTCCTGAGCTTGGCTAGCAACAAGGAAAAAAAAAGAAACTCAAACCCACCAAACAAAGCAACAAACATTACATAGTCAAAAGGAAAAAATCACTCTGTCTGCAAAAAGGCACAGTTCTAAACATTCCAGGAAGAATGCTTATATATAGCATAACATAACTATTATGAATGATCCAATCGCTAATGATGAATGAATGCTGGGGCTGCAATCACTCAGTTCAAAATTATGCTCCCACCCTTGGGATGGAGAAAACAGAGCACTGGGAAGGTTTGAAGTCAGCATGTTGAAGAAAACAAGTAAAAATAACCATCTTGCCTGTATCACCCAATGTCAGCCCACATGGGCAATTTTGTTATCTCAGAAACCCTCAGAAGGTCTAAGAGATCACAGCAGTGATGCCATAAATTTCCACAGTGCATAAGGAACATTAAGACTCTAGTATTATAAACTCGGTTTTATAAACTCAGTATTATAAACTCAGTATAATAAACAAATGTGAAAATGCTGTCTGTTTCTTACACTGAGAGGAGGAGACAAACATCAGTCCCTAAAGGAAAAGCAAAACATGGAAAACCATTTGGAATATAATTTCAATTCTACAGTTTTTTTCAACCTCTTTAGAATAAAAAAGCCTTCTGAGTCACCCTGACTGTATCAGAAAAGTTCTTGCCAGAATCTATGGAGAAAAGAAAGATAACTTGTGGTCATTGTCATGTTGGCTGCATAGTAATAAGAAACTAACTATTATTTGCCACAGGACCTTTCATGAGGGGTACTAATATCAACAGCTCAATTGATTTGTTGTCCATCTGAATGTCTTTTTCACTAGTCAGCAGGTAGCTACAGGATCTGCCCATAAAGCAAACAAAAAGAAACCTTCAAGCATCACAATAAAAGTTTTTTGATATCTATATAGCACACATGCATGTTGTGAAAAGCTGTTTTAACTTGTTTCTCATGGAAATAAATTACTCAAGATAAAGGCCTAAGAATGTTGAATTATGTTTCTATCTAAACAAAATATTGTGTGTGGATCTGAGGAACAGAAGTGTTCATCTGAATTGAGAGATCAGTTTTTGGTGTGACATACAAGCACTGTTTACTAAACAAGGATTTCAGTGACTCTGGTGTTTTGAAGGCCACAATTTTTTTCCTACTTTGTTATGATTTTCTTCCTCACAGCTATACAATCACTGTTTTTTCTTTCTGTAACCTTAATGCAGAGAAAATTAAGTACAGCAGTGATGCATCAATGATTTTTTGTGATAAGAGCAGATCAAAACAAAATTGCCAGAGCTGATTTTGTGAAAAAGTGTCAAACAAAAATGTTTTGTAAAAATACATTAATTAATTCTGTAGTTTAAACATCCCTACCTCAAGTCACACAGGCATATGATCCTGATAAAAGTAAAATCGCTAGATTTTGTAAAGATGGTCTCACACAGACTTGGTATGGAAGTGTGCCATCTACTAATCTGGGAAATGGTCCAAGAAGAACCCAGCAAATCTATCAAGTATCTGTGTGGATAATGGGCATGCAGGAACACTCAGTAGAAGGAAATGTCATTCACAACCAGAAAATTACTTTGAAAACTTTTTAAAGATCGTGTTGAAGTGTTAAAATATTCTGAATCAAAATCCTTAACAGCAATTAAAATTTAACAAGAATGAACTCTTCATTAACATTAACTTCTAATCAACAAATTTACATTAACATGTAAAATAAAGAGTGAGAATTTCATTCCATGCTTTTTAACTCTAATTGGGCTAAATGCAGTCCTTGGTAAAGTTAGGATGACAGTAATGGGATTGAAAGATATAACTCAGGCTAGATCTTTGTCAAAATAGTGTTCTCTTTTTAAAAAAAAAATCAAGATACTCCAAATCTCTTTGTGCTAAGGAATGCATAACAGATCTGATTCTTGGTCAAGGACTCTCCTGCCTCTGGAAGCAATCAGTACCTGATCAGTACCTATGCAGAGAAAGGCTAAAGGCTAAAGGCTTCAACAATACACCTAAACATTTAGGGAAAGCAGGAGGCATTAATGAAGAAAAGTCCTTTCTTTGCTTTTCTGAAGATCATCTTAAAGCATAACCCCAGAAAATCCATACTAAATCAATGTCATGGTTTCTTTGTGTTATCATAATATATGCCTATGCCATAAATTTTTATCAGTATGTTTTCACTTAGTAATATTTTACTTAATATTACTTTATACTTAGTATCAAACCCTATCAACAGCATTTAAAAAAAAAAAAAAAAAAAAAAAGAAAGAATTGGTGGCAGTTTTCTGTGAAGAGGAGAGCCCCACAAGGATAAAAGGCATGTGTAGATGTACCTATGCTTACAGACAGATGTAAGGGTAAGTGAAGATGTGGCCAAACTAATAATGGGGTTCACCATTTTTGGTATGTGCAACGAGCAGGTATTTCCAGAGTGCTGAATAGGTTATGCAGAGCAGTTTGTCTCATTGGAGGCTTTAAAAACCATTGAGGACCTGGAGCTAAGCACTTACTCTGTTAATGGAAGTGCTGCTCATTTCCATCCAGCAGTTCATCTCCTGAGAGACTAAAGGCACCTCAGGCCAGGCTACAAAGGAGTCTAATGGCCTTGCAAACAAAGTAAATGCTAAGAGATTTTCTTACCCACAGGAATTCAATAACTTCTAGAGTGTTTGAATAATACTCCTCAGATATAAAGCCATGCACAACATACACTCAAAAGGCTACTAGATCTCAGAAGGTATGAGGTATCTCAAAGAAACCTTGTCTTGCCCTTAATGGATTTCTAAAAGTTTGTGGAATTCTGGAATTCTGTTATGAATCAACATATGAATCACCAGTGGGTTTGTTTTTTTTTTTCCCCCCCTAAGACCCCCAATTTTCTCTTTGCTACTCTGAATGATGGCATTCAGAATGAAGGTAAATTTTCTTAATGCTTAGCAGTAACAATAAGATGTGTAAAGAAACTCAGAAAATCACATTGACCTAGAACCAAATAATTTATGCAAGTATTAGTTTTGGCTAAATATAGTCTGTATTGCTTAGGTAAACTGCGGGTAATGCAATGTGCAGAATAAAAATCTCCAAAATTATTACTGCTTAAAATGTGGGTAGGGAAGACAACCAAAATCACTGGAGTAAAATTTTTTATCCCTTTTTTGTACCAAAGAAAAATGACACTTTTATTAAAAATGAAGTGATGGAAGTTACATCCAGATCCAGTTTCTAGCTGGACTCACTCTGATATCACCATTTTTATCTGAACTAACACTGTGAATCATGAGTGGATCAAATAGCGTTAAATAGTAAGATATCATTTCTTACATGTATTTTACTAAAAAAAATGAAGAGTGACACCACTCCAGCAGTTGAAGGCTTATATTAGGCTAATGATCTTTATCACATTTCATACTTCAGAGTTTCCTTTAATAATCTATAGGGGTCAGGAAAGAGTTGACTTTGATAGACAGTTTGATCTCTGAGATTGAATTTTTTCCCTGCTTTCCTCTGAGTCACATATCGGCCCTGACCATGTCTGTGCTCTGAGATGATAGATAGACTCTACCAGCTACAGGTACATGTCAGACATACCTTTCTTCTGTGCTTGAGGAAGGAATTTTTCACTCATTTAGATTGGCAGAACACTTTAAGAGACTTAAACCTTCTGATGTATGAAGTGTGATTGACTCGCTGAGTTAACTGGAGTGTATTGCTTCTTGCCAAACATTGAACGCTGCCTTCATCTCTCCCAAAATTGCTTTTCCAGAAATATTTAACCTGACTAACATCTGGGTTTTTTATTATCTATATGGCTAATATCTTGAGAACCTATTAACTTCTTTTCCAAAATTAAGAAAAAATCATGGCATGGGGCCCTACAGAGTTTCACTTGGAACTAAAACCGAGACACCCTATCATCAGTGAAATACAGGGTTAGAAGGGACCTTGAGAGGTCATCAAGTCCTATCCATGTCATAATCACCTAATTTATTCAGTAATTGGTCATAATGTTTTGGAGTTTCATAGTGGGAAAGCTGAAAGTTTATAATGGAGAAAAATAATAGCATGTCTTCTGTGTTACTGGTATATACTTACAATTTCCTGATTAATTTTAATAATGGATTTTACTTGCTTGACTACTACAGGAAAACTAGACTAAAGAAAAGTAATTTTTCTGAATATTCTGCATAGAATACCTCTGTTAGGATCAACTAAGGGATGACTTTTCCACAAGATTACCTTTTTGTGACTCATATGTAGTGTGCAAACCACACTATATATGTAATATGTTATATGTAATACAATATCTGGATTTTCTTCATTTTCTCTGGCTAATTTGTTTGTTTTCAGGTATTGTGGCCTTGTCCATGTTAAATTTCAAACTAATAACTTGAGACCTATTTCTTGTGACCAGTCTGATTTCTGATTGTGTCTGCCAGAATAATTGGCGGTGTTGGACTGAACTCATGAAACATTACGCTTAATGCAAACAAAAGTAATTTTCTGAGAAATTAAAATACTTTATTAAAATACTTGGCAAGTATGGTCACCAGACAATGAATAAAGTAGACTTACTGGAATTTTAAGCACCATCAGCTAGATGAAAATGTGTCCCAAAAAAGGGAGGATAGACTGGGACAAAAAGTACAAAGTTATACTGGTTTTATTGAGACATCATCATCTGAGTATGTCTACATAGGCTCTACACCTCTTATTTCTCAAACATAGAAGCCTCAATGGCTCATTGCTATGTACCTACTCCTAGATAAGGAAATCCACTTTTTGGAGGGGGGCGTTGCTAAAATCCAAACATTTAAAAATATCCATACACTTAGCAGGTAGCTTCCTAGATGATTAAAAGCCATTTCTTTTCCTCTTCAGTTGCAGCACTGCTGAACTGGGGCATTTGGGGTATATCTCTCTTCCTCCCTACATTCACTCATCACAAACAATGCAAAGTAACTAAGACACAGGCCATAAAGAATAGGTGAGGTTTATGGAATAAAAGAGTTTAAACCCTTGCAGTCTACAGAATAAATGGGGATGTCTGATTTCATATGCAGGTGTGTTAAACACTGAAGAAAATCTAAACTTCCCTTCTTATTGTGGGTACATTTCCAAGAAAGGGTAGCCACAAATCCATTTTCTGCAGTGCTATGTCCTGCTCCTTAGCTTTAGCTTTCAATATGTTGCTTAAGAGAATCTAGACGAGGGAATATCCAGGAATATTCAGTTTTGGGATCCAGGTCAGGCCTGGTAGGTGTCAGCTTACCCTGCACTACACTGTCCTTGTACAGGAGTTAAAAACTCAAGTCTGGCTGGCTGGGACATTTAAGGACAAATATTCCCAGAGTGCAAAGGCAGCTGACAGAGCAATCAGAACCAGAAAACTTCAGATGTTTAAGTCCTAGAAAACATAAGTCCATTTGAAACATCCACAGCACTATGTAATGATATACAAGAAAATAAGGTACTTAGCCAGTCTTCTGCTGCTGTTATTAGCTTTATAACTAGAAGCTATTCCCAGAATCAGGATCCTGCTCCACCCAGGTATTGTACAAACAAGGATGAAGATTTTGGACTAAATAAACCAATGTGTTGGTGCTGTATTCCACTATTATAGGAGCAGATCATCACTACTGCAGACATTCCCCTCCTCCCACTTCAAATTTCACTCATATTGGAAGAAACATTCCATCTTTCTCCTTGTAAATTTAGGGATACGTTTGAAAACTTTGGAAATAATCACCATCATTTTCTAATTTGCTGTAGAGTATGGCTGCTGTGTTTTTTTCAGAAACTAAAATGGGTGAAATTTCGCTTGCAATTAAAATCTATTAGAAGCTTTTGTGAAAACACTTTTCTGTCACCATTGACTGTGTTTATTTGTACTGAGATGTGTCATCACCTCACCCTCTTTTTGCAGAGGTGAGTAGTATTGAGAAAGTTTTGTGAGCTACAGTGTTTTTCTATTCTTTGCATAAAGTAATTCTTAAAAACAATAGTGTCTAGAAGCAATTCACCCAAATGTATCTCAAGCCAACCTTTTACTGTTCAAAAAACAGGAAGTTAGTATAAAACCTAATTAAACTAAATGACACAATCCAAAAAGAGGATTTAGCCAGTGGTGGAGTAATTTATTTTCTGATAATGAATGATTTGGCATAAACCACGCAAACATATTTCCACTTACAAATAAGTTCAGAAAAAAAGAACTCAGAACAGAAGGCTGGCACTGTGAACATCAGCGTAGCTTGATATTCCGATGCCCAAGGAGTTGCCAGTAACAAGTCTGGTAAGTCCTGGGTTGCTTTCTCTTGTTACATCTCAAAGTTATCAGGGTGGGAAAAATACTAAAATATAATATTTCTTATTGGCTAAATAGCAATGTCTCATTAAACAGGAAAATAAAAATTACCAGGCTACAATGCTGAGAAAGGATTTATGGTTTAGAATACATTGTTTCAGTTGGTAAAACTGATTATATTTTATGTTGTAAGTTATAGTGGTTACTTTTCAGGCCCAGGCATTGACACTCCTCAGTTAATGAATTTACTTAAAAGGGAGACAGGAGCATCAAGAATTGGATTATTTTTTGAAGGAGGAGCTCCTGTTTTTATATTGAGTCGTTCAGTACTACAAAAGGGATTTATATCCTTATTATTTTCTGCTCAGGAAGTCTCTTTATAATCAAGTTCTTACTAATATATTAAAAGATTGCACTATTGTATATATTAATTTCTCAGTCTTCCTTCAGAACATGCTTCACAGCCCACCGATGTGTTACTATAGAAACTTCCAGAATGTGACATCATCAGTATTAATGTAACATTGCCATTGAAATCTATCACCTTGGGCTTGAAAGGTCATTTTCAAAGTTAACAGCCTAAAGTGGAGCTAAACTGTTAATGCTGTCAAATAAGTTGTTAATTTTTTCAAAGTCTAAGCATTTTTACGCTATTGGCTATAAAGATGCAGCCTGCTGCCTGAGTCTGATTCATGTAATTGAAAATACTGCTGAAACAGCCATATGTATTCATTTGGGCCTGAAGTTATATATCTGGTTTCACCTAGATCATGTGCAACTGATGTTTTAGGGTAAAGGTCATTTCCTGCCATTTTGCAAAGAAAAACTGAAATGTGACTTTTTGTCATGGTGAAGAGAATATGAAAGGATCAGAGGAGATGCAGGCTTAGATTCTTTCGCCACACAAAATTATTTTGAAAAAACCTAAGCATGTGTTTCTGTTAAATATTAACAAAGATGTTTTAGGCTATCCTCTGCTTCATCTCAACTCTTCTCTAGAGCCAAATTGGCATATTTTTATTTTGGGGTTGTTTTTTTAATATTATAACAGTGACTCTTTTTTCTGCAGATTTCTACCAATGCAAGCACTTATGGACTAAAAAGTCATAAAAGGAGCTGTATGGGCTCCAAGTGTTCTTTTCTTCTGAAGTAAAAATGTTGATAACAATGAAAGTTTCACCATTCGTAAGATTCTCTTCTCTCATCTCAATTCACGCTCCCTCACCACACGAAACCCTGGACAAAGTCATCATAACCGATTGCTGAGTACTAAATGAGGCAAATCCTGGCAAAGCTCACATGGCTAAGGAGATCATCTGGAGCTCAAGCAGCTGGAGAATCAGGCAAGTGTGTCTGGGATAAGCCACTCGGGCAAAGGCTGCCGGCATGGGGCCGCTCTGCCTTCTGCAGCCAGGAGCTCTGCACCAGCTCCAAGGTCAGCAGGGAGCTCGCATGGATGAGCTTCCCCTTGTCCCACGAATTTCATCTCCTCTCCACCCAAATGATATTTTCAGAGTTATTCAAGAGCACAAAGGGATCAGTCTGAAAATGGACAAGAAGTATTTTATGAGAAACCAAATTGTACATGCCTTTAAACCTCTGCAAGTACACTTATCTCACTATTTCAATAGTAAATAAGCCCTCCTTTTCCCCCTCTGTGTTTTGTGAGTCAGTTTTGTGAGGCCAGTCCATGTTACTGGTCCTGTGATCTTCTTTCAAATTGTTTCCTATTATTTTTGGGCATAATTTTTCTGGAAGATAGAGAAAATAGGTTTTTTTTTCCAGAATGACATCAATGAGTTTGATGGTAATTTCTTGTCTTGAGTCAATAAAAGATTGATATGTATTTTTTCCTTAATAATGTGTCAATGTCTATGAATTACAGTGGAAAGAAAAAGGCTAGAACGTTGGCTGTTTCATACATAGGGCAATGTTACTGCAGTCTTTTGCTATGGGTGGAACAAAGTAAAGCAGCATGCCACTCCAGTGTATGTGTGGAAGATAGGGCAGAGGTTTTTTTTTTCTTTAGCACCTTTGAAATAATTAGGTCTTCTCAATGAAGGATTCAGTCTCCACTAGAGCATGCACCATGCATACTTTTCAGAGGAGCATAAGTACAATGTATGACTTCTGAATTACTCTCATTATACTCCCATTGAGAAAGATATTTGTGAGAGTACATAAACAGCAAACTACTCCAGGCACTTCCAAATTTTAGATGACAGATTTCACATTATCCTCATTCTCCTAATGCTATGTAACAG
This sequence comes from Origma solitaria, assembly GCA_013397895.1. NCBI lineage: Eukaryota > Metazoa > Chordata > Aves > Passeriformes > Acanthizidae > Origma > Origma solitaria. Next base: position 141,227 of record VZRL01006429.1, on the reverse strand, counting down.
CTAAGAAGTGGTTTTTGTTGTACGTATGACTCGGGTCTTTTTATATCCAACACAATCTGGGAAAATGGGATTGTGAGATAAACTGCAAGAACGGTTAGAAGAATAGCACACATAGATAATAACATTTGCTCATTTAATGTGGCAGCTTACCAAGCTTCACACAGTAGATTTGTTAGAATAACTCTCAGATGGAGAGAGTATAGAGTTTTTGCTATTTCTTTAATAGCTTGCCTTTAAGGTTTTTAAATAACACTGTTTGAATTTCTGATTTCTAAACTCTAACTTTTCAGCTAGAAATTTTCCTCTATTTTACATTCAATAGCTCTTTCCTGTTTCTCCACCTAGGAGTGACCAAAATCCATGAAGTCTTTCAGCTCAGCCCCTGCGAGCTGGTGTTCAGCATTAGCTGTGTTGGTGTCCCTAGATTCCCTCACACACTGGACAAGAGAAGTAACATCAGCTGCAAAAAACCTAACCTAGCAAAGACAGTGGTTTAATTTGTGAGCACAACTCTAAAGGCACAGTTGCAATTCTGTGGTCTATTTACACCAACAGCACTGATGTAATAACGCTTATTTCTTTCTAGATCACAGAGAAATGCATGAAAGAGGAGAACTGTAGTAGCATGATGTAGTCACAGGGTAACTTTACTTATTGTCACTTGGATCCACCTCTTGGAGGAAAAAAAAAAAAAAAGGATAATTTTACGTACAGGAATGTATTTCTCCTTGTCTTGGTGGAACTGATCCCAAACATCTACAGTGCTGCTAACAGAATGACCCCAGCTGGAGTACTGTAGAGGGTTTGCTGATGCTTTCATTAGCTAATATTCACTTTTTAAATACAGCTTCAGAAAATCTTTCTCCTTACTACTTTCCTTCAGTGTTTCCAGGACTTTTTTCTTTTTGTAAAGCATTTACTTTCAAAGCATGAAGTGAAAGCAGCTGTGGCTAGTGGACGACGTAAAATCAAATGACTTATTAGAAGCCAAAACCAAGAAACCTGGCAATTAATCCTTTTATTTATGCTTCATCCCCACAAATTTATTCTTACTGAAAGAACCATATCTGTATTTTTTTCCTTAGAAATGGAAGTTTCCACAGAATTATTGCTTATTTCATCTTTCAAAATGTGATATGACCTGAACCATGGTTTCTTTCCCCTCTCCTTAGTGCAAATGGTCCAGATATTATTTTACTAAATGTCTCAGATTAAACATTCTCTGTCAATTACAGATGAAAGAGATCTGCTAAGATAATGAGTCCTAGTACAATGCCTGCTTTAATTGCTACATTATAATCTCCAGACCTGAAAAACTCCAGAGACTTCTAACAATAAAACCCCTGTCAGCTGTGCAGGTGTGGAATTCATTACAAGTTGTTCCCCTCCCTCCTCTTGCCCTCACCTCTCTTGCACACTCCATTTCCTCTCTTGTTTTAAAGTGGGAGAAGTCCTCAATGCCTTGGAAGTGTGCCAGCGCCTCAGGGTTTTGAAGTTAGTTGAAATATCATTTAAAGTTTAAGCACAATGCTGCTTTGAAAGCTCTGCAGAACAGAGGAAAAAGCAGGAAAGCGTGACCAGAAGGTCTGTTCAAAGAGCAACAACAAAATGGTGACATTTCTGCAAATGCACTACTGCCATATTTTTCTTTAGGGGGAAAAAATTAGCAACAGAATGATTTTTGGCATCTCTCTGTAAGGACAACTCACCAAAGGACAGCAACAGTCGAATTCTGGGGTTTTTTCCCTTTTTTTTTTTTTCCTTAGCAAAGCAGAAATGTGCTGGACCAGAAAACATTTGCTTGAATATGATTTTTTCCCTGAAAGACAAACCGTTCATTACAGTTTACAATTGGTGATTAAGTCAATTATTCCAGCAGTTAACTCTTACTTTGTTCTTGATTCAAAGAATTTACTGCCATAAGATTTGGAGAGTCTATGTAGAAAACCTGAAACCATATAGTGTTTTCATATGCAAAGTCTCAGTTTATGCTGAGGTCATATTTACAGATTCATGGTATCATTCAGCTTGGAAGAGACCTCTGAGATCATCAAATTCAACCCTCAACCCATGTTCACCACTAAGCCATGTCATCAAGTGCCACATCCACTGGCCTTTTAGGTACTTCCAAGAATGGTGATTGGCGCAGATGTGAAGGGGATCATGAAAGGGAAGGGATTCAAAGCTCCCTTTTTCAGGTTTAGCTGAAAAGGCTGCCATAGATGGTCTAAATTACACTGATTGCAGCAATCAGGTAGAACATCTGAAATCCACCCTTAACTGACCCTTTCCATGCATGCTTTCCTGGCTCTGTGCCACGTTGGGAACTCATTTAGACACTCTTCCATCATCCTTTAGAGATAATTTTCTGACTATTTTCTGGCTAGTTACATGGGAAAAAGCATGCAGGGCCAAGAACAGCAGCTTAGATTTTACTTAGAATCAACACTGCAGTAGTTACTTCAGGGAATCATGTTGTAGAATAAAAGAGGATAAAGGAAGATGTGAGCTAAAGAAAGACACATTGCATGACCCTGGTGATGGAGATGCTCCTCTATGACTGTGACACTCAGGTGTGACATCAGACACAGGCATAATTCTCATCTGTTTCTATGGCCTCTACTAATAAACTAGTCTTGCAGAATGAGAGTTACATCTGCACAATGACTGGGGACTTGAGTTATGCTTCTCTTGGGAAGTAATTGAGCTTCACTGTTCGCTTTGTGTTTGTTTTGGTTGGTTTTGTCATTGGTTTGTTTAATTAAAAATCATTTTATTGAGAAAAATCTCTTGAGGTTGCATATAGAATTTACATGAAAACGTGAAACAGTTCTAAGAATCAGGATCATACAACTGTAGAAGATCTGCAGATATCTGGAAATAATCATTTAGAAAACCTGATTGAAGTTTTGCAAGGAAAAATGTAAGCAATACAGAGATTTTCACATGTGACTGAATGTTGAGTTCAGACACTCAAGTGCAAATTTGGATTAAACTAACCCTGTTGACTCAGTCACAGAGCAAGGCAGCTGAACCAGTCTTTGCTTCGGACAGTTTTTATCTGTGCTGTGATCCCTGCAATGCCACCTGGTAGGCACTCCAGGGAGCCCAAACTCAAGGCAGGAAGAGTCACTGAACACAACTTCTTAGAAACACATACTAGTGTGGCTCAGTATCAAAGGACCTCAGTAAAACCTTTGACACTGTGTCCCATGGCACTCCTCTGGAAAAGCTGGCAGCCCATAACTTGGGCAGGTGTGCTCTTGGCTGGGTTAAAAACTCTCTGGATGGCTGGTGAGAGAGTGGTGGTGAGGGGTGTCACATCCAGCTGCCAGCTGGTCACCAGTGGGGCTTCCCAGGGCTCACTATGGAGGCTAGTCCTGTTTTATGTCTTTTCATGTTCTGAACGAGGGGATCAAGTGGTCCTTCAGTCAGTTTGCAGATCACACTAAGTTGGGTGGGAGTGCTGACCTGCTGGGGGCAGGAAGGCTCTGTGGAGGGTTCTGGACAGGATGGACTGATGGACCAAGGCCAGTGGCCTGAGGTTCAGCAAAGCCAAGGGCTGAGTCCAGTCCCTGGGTCACAAAAGCCCCTGCAGCACTCCAGGCTGGGGCAGAGCGGCTGGAAAGCTCCTGGTGGAAAAGAACCTGAGGGTGCTGGTCAGCAGCAGCTGGACATGAGCCAGCTGTGCCCAGGTGGCCAAGAAGGCCAAGGGCATCTGGCCTGTGTCAGCAACAGAGCGGCCAGCAGGACCAGGGCAGGGATTTTCCCTCTGTGCTCAGCACTGGTGAGGCCACTCTTCTCAGCCTGTGTCCAGTTCTGGGCCCCTCACTACAGCAAGGACATTGAGATGCTGACCATGTCCAGAGAGGGACAGCAGAGCTGGTGAAGGGGTCTGGAGTGCAAGTCTGGAGCACAAGTCTGATGAGGAGAGGCTGAGGGAGCCGGAGCTGTTTAGCCTGGAGAAAAGGAGGCTCAGGGGGAACCTCATTGCTGCTTAAAACTTTCAGAAAGGAGGTTGTAGCCAGGTGGTGGTTGGGATCTTCTCGTAGGCAACCAGAATGAGAAGATAGAGCCTTAATCTGTGACAGGGGAGGTTCAGCTTGGACATTAGGAACAATCTCTTCACTAAAAGGGTGGCTAAGCATTGGAATGGACTGCCCAAGGAGGCTGTGGAGTCACCATGCCTGGAGGTTTTCAAGAAACATCTGGATGTGGCACTTAGTTGAAGAGGTGATCAGCTAAAGGCTGGACTCAATGATCTTGGAGGTCTTTACCAACCTAAATGTTTCTGTGGTTCTGTGATTCTTGTGCAGAATATTCAGGAGAGTGGTTCAGGTATCAGCTGCCTCTATTACAGTCAAGACCTTCCATGTCCTTCAGAAACCAGCACCTTTGTTTGACAGCAGAAACATTAAAAAAACTGCACATTTTCCTTCATTTGAATTACTTGGTGAATGTATTATCACAGTCCAGAGTCTAGGTGACTTTTTGGTTTTTTGTAAATTATAAGTTTTCAGAGTAACACACAAGCGATTTTAGAAGCCAGAGCTTATTAAAATTAAAAAGGATATATGAAAGGTGAAAAAACAAGAACACTGCCAAACAAGTGGCTATTACTAATTTCATTCGCTGTGTAATGTTTGTTTCTTTTGTATTTTTAAAAGTGTACAGCTAACGGATGTGTTTAGAGGGTGTGCAGGGTTTGAAAGAGGGTCCTTTTTCAGACTAAAAAGTAATTGAAGGCTTCTTTTCAAGAAAAAAGCAGGGTAGGTCACTGATCTAATGCAAGTACTGATTAATAGTAAGTGGATAGGTTGAGGATATTTGCCTCATTCAAAGGACAAAGACATGTCTCCTTTACAAATTTTTCAGTACATTTAGCATTAATAGGGTATCTTCTCACTGTTTGAAGAAAGGGCATGCAATTGGATGAACAAGTGAACTGATCTACTTTCTCCAGATGGTATTTCCCCCTGGAACTGTAACATATTTGTTAGGGAAGAAACTCCATTTCTATTTCTTTGTTTTATAGAGATATAGGTGATTTTGATTTCCAGCAAAATCATCAGTTTACCACAAGTGGTGACTGCAAACAAGAATCCAGTGCTAGCGACATTAGGTGGTAGAGTGCATTGGCAACATCACACATTTCTCAGTTTGTGAGTACAATCATCGCAACTGTTGTTGCTTTTCCATAAAGTTGTTAAACAGTCTTGAAGACTTACTCTTTTTTTCTTCAAGAACATTCACCATACAGCTGTTTATTACCTGTAAAATTTACTTTAGCACAGTATTTTTCTCACAATCACACAACATGCAGCTCTAAGTCAGGTATCTGTCTGTGAAAAGGAAAGAAGGGAGCCAAAAAAAGTGTGTTTTGTGGGACTTATTATTGTTCCTCCAATAGAAGTTTTTCCAGAACGGGGAAGGACAAATACAGTAGGAGGGAGGAAGAGGAAAGGCTGGGGCCTAAAGCAGAGACCTCTGTGTGGAGACCTCAGATAATATATAAGAATATAAGATTTTCCTTTGATCAAAATGTAGAGAACTAATTTGCTTTATAGTGATTTTTAGCTGTCAGTTCAGAAAAACAGCCGTGGTTTCAACAGTGCCCTCTCTGAACCGGCTGAGGTACACACATAGAGCACCAGTGGAAGAAAAGAAAGCCTAGAAGTCAGATCATTTAGGCTTCCTGTCCCCATTCTTGTCATTTCATTTTTTGCTGCTCATAAACTCATGCAAATTCAGTTCATGGACCTATGTCCATGAGCTACTGTGGAAAAATACAAAGTAACATGTGTCTTTTCAATGTCAAGACTTTTTCAGGTGCAGGCAGGTGACAGTTTCCTGTTCAGTTCAAACTGTATAGTGAGTGTGTGAGTAGACATGAAGGAGCAGAAGATCTGAGTTTTTCTGGATGCTTGTTCAGAGAACCAGTAAATATGCTTATAACCAAGCCTACTGAGCTAAAGGAGTAAGAGCATGATCATCTCATTTTCAATTCTTGTTTTTATTTTAGCAGCACTAAAAGTTCAATCTATAATGTCTTGTCATGCCAAGACATCTCTCTTCCTGTGTTAGCATCTTTAGCTCTGGGAATAGTAACATTAGTTAATTGAGATAATAAAATTGGCAGAAAGAGAAAGCAGAAAGTTATATGGTATGTCTTTGAACAGTGTTATTCATTTCTCTGTAAGGAGGAATAGTTATAAAAGCAGATGATGCATGTACTCAGTCATAAAATTTTTAACAAAAAAATGCAATGCACAGTACAACAGAACAATAATATTGCTATGTAGTGCATAGGAGAGCAGGCATTATAAGTTGTTGATAAATTAAAATTCTCCAGATATTTTTTCTGTAATTTAGTGGCATAGATGATGCACATCTTCCTATCGTTTGAGTACAGCATCTTCTGCACTGCTTAGCTGAACATTTTCTTTAAGAATATTCCATAGACTTACTTTGGCTCCTGATATGTGCTCAGAGGGTTCTTTAGAGAAAGGACTGGACCAGTCATTCTTAAACACATTACCGCTGTGTATTGCCAAGGCAACTACCTTAGTTGTGGTTGAAAGAGAACTTTACACCTTTCCACACTTCATTACTGTCCTGCAGTGACCTGTGCTCTGCTTCCCATCTAAATTCACAGTAAAACACTATTTTAAACAATGAGAAACTTCCTCTCCAACTCAATTCTTATGTTATCTATTAGTCACTTTAGTACTCATGCAAGTTCACCACATAAGTCCTACTGATTGCTCAGAATTCCCAGGAAGACTTACATTTCCACCAGTTTGTAAATATGAAGCCACATTCACATTTAGCATTCCAGAATTGCTGTGTGTCTATTGACCAGGCAATGTGTCTAAAAATCCTGTGAAGATTGGCTGCTCAGACATTATTTTGCCAAAGATAAGACCACCCCAGCAAGACCAATCCATTCAGGCATGATCACCTAAGAAGCCTAAAGCAAATACAAACTACAGAAAAAAAAAGAAGCTGTGTGCGTATTAATAGAATGCTGCTCTCAAATGTGAACAACAGGCTAGGTCTTTATCTCTCCTCTTGGAGCACTTCCATTTTACACAAATATTTATTGGGGCACGTAGGAGCCACTGACAATTTCCATCTGTCAGCTGAACTCGCTAACAGCAAAAGATGGAATCAATCATTCTCCCTTCCTCCATCTCACCTTAATGGCTATTTAGTTAAGCAATCAGAAAGAGCTATGATGGAATCAAGAAAATGGTATTGCTGGCTTAGGATCAGCTTGGTGTCCACTGGGATGACTCCCAGGTCCTGTTCTGCCAAGCTCGTTGCAGCTGGGTGTCCCCAAGTCAGTGCTGGTGCCCAGAGTTGTTCCTTCCCAGGTGCAGAGCTTTTCTCTTCCCCTTGTTGAATCACATGAGGTTAATGTCAGCTCTTTTCTTCAGCCTGTTGGAGTCCCACTGGATGGCAACACAACCCTCTGGTGTACCCACCCCTCGTCTCAATTATCTGCCATCAAAAAACCTGATGAGCATATACTCAGCTCCATCATCAGCCTCCTCTTTTGAAAATATACCAGAGGTAGTCAAGGCTTATTTTTTTGAGTCAGATGCCTCACTGCAGCAGAAGACCCCAAGCCCTTCCCTGGGGAGAGTTCTTAAATAGCAAAGCCAAAGCTGAAACTACGCACCTCTGTCTCTCTTCTTTGCTTCCCTGTTGTCAAAATATGTCTTCTGAGAAAACTTTACCGAACTCTAAACACTAATTTTTCATCCTGGAGCCATATATGGTTTCTCAGATATCATGTGTCTCCATTATCATCCAGGCAATCAAAACCATAACTACAGGGTCCATTTCATGTCTCCTCTCTATTTCCACATTTTTGTTTCTCATTAACAATTCCAAGTAGTTCTTTCAAGTTAAACTCTGCATTGCTTGATGCTTCCTACTTAGGTGCTATATAGGTCAAAAAGATTTAACAAATTCCTGGGGAACATTATAAGCTGGACAGAGAGCAGTTTGAGTTCTAATTTTAGAGCAGGCACTGGACAGAAATACACCTACAGTAATATAGAGGCTTTTAAAAAGCATCCTTCGTCAGTATAATGAGGCAGAGTGGAGATGAACCCAAGGCTGTGCTCCCTTTCAATCTTGTTTACGATCTTGAAAACAAGCTTGAGTAGTCTACTACAGGCCTCAGATAGGGCAAATGTGTGATAGTGCAACACAGGGTAATGTTAAGAAGACCAAATACAACACAGCACATCATATTGGATTTTAACTTTATTCCTTCAAACTCAAATCTAACCTGCCCAAATTAGTTAGAGATAAATCTTGGTTTAAAATATGAAAAAAAAATTCATTTTGGACATATGACTGCAGTAAAGGAAAAGGGAACTCTTATTCTGAATTAAATATGGATTTAGGTAATTGTTTCATTTATAAAAATAGCCTGTTTCACATTTCATGCTCCTAAATTATGCAGTTCATGCCTTGTGGTAAAAATGGCACCAATGGAAAGTAGTTTATGTTCTCTGTTTATATGGGAATAACAAATCAAACCAGGCAAGTATTTCAATTTCAAAAGCTTGGTTTTGTTGTTGTGTAACTGCTCACCTTTTGAAATACTGGAGTAGTACTACCCTGGGGTTTGCACTTTTGTTCAGAAAAGTTATCAGCTTCAGATCCTCATCCAAAGCACTGAATTACATTCCACTGACACAATTGCTCTTTCTACATTTTTACATCTCATTTTCTTCTTTGCATTCCACCCTCTGAATCCCCACCCCCCCAATCCTGAAAAATACTGTACATGAGCAGTACAAAAACTTTATTATAGACATGCTGAAAAATACCATAGCTGACAAAAATAATAAAATTAAAACTGCAAATATCTGAGTAATAGTAATGCATTAAAAGGAGGTATTAAGATTTTTGTCTCCTTTGTTTATTCTCTTAACATTTGTGTATATTTATTTTTTACGTTTCCCTTTAACAGAGCTAGTGAAAGCTGTGTGTGGAACATGTAGATCCAAAGAACTGACAAACTCTATATAAAATTTGAAAGTGAAATTCAAAGCTTTTGTTAGAGGAACATTTAAGATTCCATATGTCTAATACTACCATTTTAAAATAAAATATTTGAAAATAATATGTTCCTTCATTGCTTACCAAATGTAGGATTCACTTTTCTTTGCCAAGCTGAAGTTTCCACAGCACCCGAAGCCGAACTTAAATGCTCTCTCAAAATTGAACATCTTTCAGCAAGTAAAAGTACAAAAGCAAAATTCTGATATGGAAATGGGTATAGGGATGCTGCAGAGAGAAATTCATCAGAACATCAAAGAGAGAAAGAGTCTAGAAAGCAACATCTCTCCCAGAAGTAAAAATGAAAACAGGAATTACAAATATCCCATAACATAAGTCTGTCACAAGTGCCCATGAAACTTTCATACAGAAAGCATTGCCTGAATCAACACAGTACACAAACTAGAATTTCTTATATCTCCCATTTATGAAAAACTACACCCAGAAACATTAATACTGGAAGATTTATTCCTGAAGCTCAGGAAATACCTATATTAATAATACCAAGAAATTCTCAAATCTTTCCTCACCTCATCCTTCCTCAGCTAATATAGATCAATTTTTTCTAGTTTTCAGTTTTTTATTCTCTCTTCTTTTTTTTTTCAACAGCAGTCTCTTTTATTTTTGTTCTCTTTTCACTAATCACACATTTGCTATTTCATTACATTGCATAACATTCTTCCTGTAAAGGTCAGTAACAACTACAAATGTTTTGTATTTCACACTCCTAGACGGATACAAGAGGCCAAACCTTTGGGGAGACAAGCTTCTCACTAAGGAGACAGAACAGTCACATTTTCAGATGCAGAATGATACCACCATTTTTGAAGACAGTCACCCAAAAAGACATTAGGATGGCACAGTTTGTCCATCAACACAACAGGCCTCCAAATTACCCATATTTCCAAACGTGGAGGAAAACCCTCTCCCGACCTGCCTTCACAGAGTCGGATCAGAGACAGCAGCTCAGCTGACAGAAACATCTGGGATAGGATGTTTCCTGTCCTAGTGCAACGCAGCCCTTCTGCGTGGAGACACAGTTGAACTCTAAATTCAGTGGTGAGAGAAGGATGCCCACAGCTGTGGGCACAACCTGACTGTTGGAAGAAGGGCTCCACCCAGGGTCTGCTCCCTGAGGTGGCTGTGCACCTTCTTCCATTTGAAGAGGGTGGCAGTTCGTTTCCATAGGCTTTTAAACTCATTTCCCCAAGTAAATCCAATGAATGTTAACAGAGATTCACTGGGTCTTAAATTAATTGTAACAAGTCTGACATGAGCTTTCACTGGAGAAAGTGGCTCAGAGCCATTTAAACGCAAGGTGAGGAATCATAGAACTACATGCAGAGATGAGCCCAGGGGACACCTGTGGCAAATGCTACACCCTTCAGCTACAAAAATGTGTTTGGCTGGCAAGGAAGAATGGAAATATTCCCTTTTCATTCATATTAATTCAGCCTGTCTTTGCACCTATTTTCACTGTTTCGCTGTTCAACGCCGCGCTAATGAAGCATGTTATGTCACTTGTTTTGAGCAGGAACGCATCTCTGGTTTTATTCAAATATGAATACATTTATTGCATTAAGTGAGGCTTGTTTCATGCAATGAGACAGAGCACTTGTCTCCTCCAGAGAAGCAGTTACTTTTACAATACTTCAGCCGTGAGAATTTGGTCATGGAAACAAAGGTGAAAGATGGGGAGCGATAAGCGTGCATTAATTTAATATAGGGAAGAAATGCCACAAGCACTTTTTTTTCTCTTTTTTCTTTTCCTTAATGTGGAATGTTTCCTGATGTCATGCCAGCTACATAGCTTTCTCTCATATGGTTGAATTTATAAATCCAATTTAGTAATGGATCCTGTTGGTTTCCCATTTGCTGTGTTTTCATAATGCTGTCATCCATCTGACTCTTGGTGACATTTATATTGCTATAAAGTCGGGATCAGCAAAGTCCATTCTTTAAATTAGTTTTGTCATCTAAACTCATAATTCTGACTTGAGCAACTCAGCCAAAGATGTCCAATTTTATCAATATCATTCAGTGTTCACATAATAGTTTTACACAGAACAGGCAATTTGGCAGAGAGATTAGCCCAACTGTAATTGAAACATATTGCATTTCCTTCATTCAATGGGATTCAAAATGAGAAACATTTGGCTGTATCAAAGAAGTCAATGAGAAAAGAAAAACTTGAAAGACTTTTAATTTTTACACAGGGGACATAAAGAAGAGAAAAGTATGTGAAAAGTTTGGGAAGAATTAGGTTTAATCCTGAACATGCAGGTTCATTTGCTTTATTTTTCCCACAGAAGAATAAATTATGGTAAATCATCCGACTATGTTGCAAAAAAACCCCCAAAAAAACAACAAACCCTAGTATCTGTTAATATTACCTCTCTAAATGTGAGATACATGTGTGATAATTTTAGAAAGGCTTAATTTAAAAAAAAGAAAAAAAGAAAGAGTGTTTCAACACATCTACAAATTTTTGTGTTCTTTTAATTTTTTTCTGCTTCTGGAACCAAGTAATATAATTAGAGGTATGTCGTTTAATTAGCAGATTGGTTCTCTATCACGGCATTTGGAGATTGAGATATTTTATTTAGCTGACTATGATTATTTGGCTGTTTATTTTGGCTTGATGCTATCAGATAAGACTATGATTAGTGTTGGTTTTGTTTTGCAGAGCCACCTCCTCTGTCAGTCTGGAAGATCCTGCATCATAAGCTTTTTCATAATTGATGCAAGCTGTGGTAACTGGTAAAAAGTAGTTACCTAAGGCTAGATATAAAAAAAACAAGCAAACAAACAAACAAACAATTTAAGCATTGTGCAGATGCCCTGACGTTAATAAATGGCTTAATATCTGTCTAGCAACATCAGTTAATATCTAGTGCTGCTAGACAAGCATAGTTGAGCTGTGCAATTTTGGCTGCAATTTTGTTTTAACTTTCCTTAAAAGCTTTGGATTCATGAGGTCTTGATTTTTTTTTTAAATCAATAATCATTGCTAATGAAGAAATAAATAAATAAAAGAAGTTTCTTTAAAGGTGCCCAAGATCGATATCCTCGAATAGCAGATGTTCCACAAAACGTTTTTCTTAGGATCTCCTAGGATGTAGACAAGTGCTTGAATTCAGAAACATCATTATTCTCTTTAATTCTATGTTACCATCACTATATCTCATCGTCACACTCACATTCTCCCAGGGTGAGATATCTGAAAGTAATAGAGGAATATTTTATTATATTGGGTCAGTCTGGGATGGAATTATGTCATAATAAGCCTCATGGCTAACACACCAGTTTCATACTAATATTCATTAATATCCACTTAGCTAATAAAGTCACTCATTACTTCAGTTAATGGGATTTCTCTCACTGAATTTTAAACATGCTGAAATGGAAAGAAAATCAAAGTTAAAACACTACTACTCTTCTTTAGAACTCCTGTAAAATCTTGCAATACAGGAATCCTAAATTGCAGCCTAAGGATTCTCACAGTATTAGATTTATGTAACCCCCACTGTCCATGCACATTCCCCAGCACAAGGCCAGGAAGAGCTTCTACTGCAGATCCTGATGGCATCCCAAAACCTGCCAAGTTTTATAACAGCCTCTGAAATTTAAAAGAATTATGCATTTCAAACTGCTCCCAGTCCAGCAGCACACATCAACTCATGCTTAATCGTGGCCAGAGTAGTCATGTTACCCTTATGGCTGCTCTTGGTCTGACAGCCAGTCAAGAGTTTAAATACTGTGTCACTGGGGACTCCATTCTCTTCTATTTCGGCAGGGTAAATATAGCTGAATTGGTGACCAGCTTGTATTGGCAGCCTGCATAAGGGAGTGTATTGGGAGCGTTCATGTCTAAAAGCAAACCCCCTCAGCATGAATTAAGTTTCAACTCATACTGAGGGGGTCCCTCTGAGTGCAGCTACTCTATCTGCCCCTTCCAAAATTTAATGTCATCAAATTGGCTGTTATCAATCCTCTAAATGTGTCTTCTTAAAGAAAATCTTCCAAAAAATTTGCAGTGAAAAATGAAAATTACAACCACAGAAAGCCACAGACACTGAGGTAAAATTACTCTTGGTGTATCCCCAGTGGAGTCAGTGGAATCAAACACATATTTGATCTGTGCTTCCCATCTTTAATGGAAAAGTCGAGTCCAGACAAAAAATTTTGTCCTTTAGCTTTCACTTAGTAGAGGAAAATACTTTTCAAACCACCCCAAAGGCTGCATGAGGTTAAAGATGTTATGAGCAATCTGTATAAAACAATGAGATCTTGCACACCTTAAAATTCATGTTGGCTAGTAGAAAACCTGATCTTTTCTTTTTGTTTTGACTGCCGAAGAGAATTTAATGTGGAGAAGGTATTTTCAGATTTACTGAAAGATAGGTGTGTAAAAAAGTCAGGTGTATGACTGGGATCACAGTGATGGATTTTATATCCATACACAGAACTGGAGGGCAAGGAAAGAGATTTACATGATGTCTGCAGGTTCTTCATTCTTACCTGTAAATCCTGAATTGGAAAAATCTCCAGGCTCTTTTAAACCTTCATTATGTCCCTGCATTCTACATATATTTCTACTTATACTTATCTAGGGGAGGCGACTGTACTTTTCATGTGATTTGTAATTCAAATGCTAAAGGGGAATTAATGAGAATTCAAAATGAGAGATAATGGGACAATTTAGCTTGTAGTCATGTGGTTAATTTTAGGCATATCCAGTACAGAAAATGGTGTCCCATGAATGAGGTGCACATCACCTTCTCAACAAAGCAAGATTTCTCAAGAGGAAAATTGACTGCAATATAAGCAAAAATAAAAATAAAATATGGAAGATAGAACCTTGCAGAATAATGATCTCTACACTTTTCTCTTTTTTTTAGTATTATGGCTTTAAGAAAAGCTAGACACTCAGGTAAATGGAAAATTAACATTAATGCGAGTTGTCCGCTCAGCTATAAACCAAGTTTTAATTAATCCATGATTTATGCCAGGCACCTTGCTTGTGATATGACCCCTGGAAATCTCTACAGCTGTTGTTGCAATCCAGAGCATGTTCTAAGTCTCCACAGGTAAAATAAAAAGGAGATAAATCATAGTTATGGCTACAATCGGGGTGTCTTACAGCTATGACATGGGAACCTGGGAACCATGTATTCACACAAACACATTTAAATTGAATTGCAATAAATACTGAGACTGGTGCTAGCTATACTGCATTATTTGGGTAGCCATAATTTCCAGATTATTAACCTAATCATTTAAGAAGAACTTTTCACAGCATTAACCCCATTTAAATTTAAGATGGAAACATTCAGAAGAGAAGCTCTATTAGCTGCACAATGTGAGGCAAATGGGAACACAGAATGCAGCTGAGTTAAATTCAGAAAGAAAGTGAAACATTCTATAGACATTAGTTAGTCCATAAGTATCAAGCAAAAAAGCAGTTTACTTTGTCATTTTCCTCAGCAACCTACCCAGCATGATCTGAGACTGAAGTCAGTATCTATATTTAGTAAAGTACCATAGAAACCAGCTGAAGGTGCACAACATGGAAAACATTCTGAGACAGGAAGTAGAGTAAGATATGTCATCACGTAAAAATAGGGTCAGATTCTACTGTCCTGTATTTCTTAGAGATTTAAATGCACTGAAGTGGCAAGATTCCAATGGAACACAAGAATTCATGACTGCATCTGTATTACCCATATGTACAACAATAAACACACTAGTTGATATACAACATGATCACAGAATAAAGTAGATTGGAAATTACCTTTGAGATCATCAAGTCCAACCTTTTGCGGAACACCACTATGTCAGCCAGACCATGGCACAAAATGTCACATCCTGTCTTTCCTTAAACACCTCCAGGGATGGTGATTCTACCACCTCTCTTCTCAGCCCATTCCAAAGAATATTTACCCTTTCTGTGAAAAGATTCTTCCTAAAGTCTGAACTAAAACTCCCCTGGTGCAGATTAAGATTATGTCCTCTTGTCCTGTCATTTGTTCCCTGGGAGAAGAGGCTGACCTGGCTACATCTTCCTCTCCTTCCCGGCAGTTGTAGAGAGTGGTAAGAGCTCCTCTGAGCCTCCTTTTCTCTGGGCTAAACATTCCCAGCTCCCTCAGCTGTTCCTCATCAGACCTGTGCTCCAGATCCTAATGAAAGCTTAATTGCCTTTCTCTGGACATGTTCCAGCTCCTCAATGTCCTTCTTGTAGAGAGGGACCCAGGACCGAACACAGCACTTGAGATGTGGCCTGACCAGTGCCAAGCACACGGGAAGAACCATTTCCCTGATCCTGCTGGTCCCCTTCCTTCTGATATAGGCCAGGTGCTATTGGCCTTCTTGGATGCCTTTTGGATACCTTCTTGGTCATCTATGGGAAGGTTGCTGGCTCGTGTTCAGCCTGTGTTGGCCATACATGCCTTGTGTAAACAGCATAAATGTGAGAGGAAGCATTAAGGATTTATAATAGCCTTGAGTTTGATGTTTACTAGTCTTTGAAAAACTGATTGTGATTTTTTTATATTTTATGTAATTGTACTCAGTCATGCTGGGATTGAGTTACTTTTTCTTCACAGCAGCTCAGATGATACAGTGCTGGTAAAATGCTGACACTGAGTAGTGCTTGCCTCAATACCTTTTCTGTTTCTTCAGGTGACCCTCCAGTGGGCTGGGAGGGGTCACAGCTGGAACAGTCGACCCCAAGTGTCCAGAGGGATATCCTATAACATATAGCGTTGCACTCAGTAATAAAAGCTCAAGGAAAGGAGCAGAGAGGTGGGGTATTTATGGTTATCTCCTTTGTCTTCCCATGAAACCAAACATGTGATGAGGCCTTGCTTTCCTTCAAATGGCTAAACACTTGCCCATGGGGAATAGTAAAGCAATTCCTTGTTTGCTTTTCCTTGCACAAACAGTTTCCTTTATCTCTCAATTCATGTGTTTCTTTCACTTTTGTCCTTCTGATTCTCTCGCCCATCTCTGTGGGACAGTGGGCAAGTGGCTTGACGGGGACTTAACGCTTGTCCAGAGTCAACCTGCTGCTGCGGTGTCGCCTGCTGACACGTGAGTGTGGGGGCTCCCAAAAAAAAATTCCATTGTCCTAGCTCCACTATTGTGAGCAGCATAGGAAAAGCCTTAACATATTACCGCACAATAAATTAGATCAGTTAGCATATTTGTTAGAAACTAAGGTGGCTCTGTTTAAGCTCTTAGTGCCTCTGAAATTGGAATTCATTCCAGTTTTCTTGTATGTATGTCAGGGTGCATATGAAACAACTAAAAATGTGACCATGTTTCTAAATGACACTGAAAACATAATCAACTTCTCAACTTTGTGTTTTGCGCTTTGCCAATGGCTTCCTATTTCTCAACTTAGTGAAATAAATTTTAACACCACATTATCAGTCTGTCTCACTCCTACTGAGCTTATTTACTCAGTTTTAGCTCTGTTGAGTACATGTTCATCTCGCCATGCAGGGCAATTGGAAATATGTGTAAAATAATTCTTTCTTTGAATATATATATAGAGAGAGATGCCAAGCCAAGTTTTCTGTTCTAAAAGTTTCAGCAGAAGTCCAAGGTATGAATAAAGAACTTAGGATCCACAAAGTGAACAAGTTAGCTAATTATTAAAAGTAAGGGATCACATTTTCTTGAATTTTTTGATTCATATTTCAAATGTGTCTATCCAGGGAAGGAATAGAAGCATTCAGTAGAGAAATTCAAGTAGTTTTGTATTATATAAAAGAACACATTTATAACTGTACCAACATATTTAAATCACTATAATTAATGTTTACAGCTTATTAATCATTTTAATCACTACAGTTTAAACACTGTATTTTAATCACTATAATTAATGTTTTAACCATGTACACCTACTAAGAACCCCCACTCCATGATGAGTAACTTCTGGCCAGGCAGCCCTCAGGGAGGCAGGGGGAGGACAGCAACAGCCCACAGCTGGATAAACACACCATGCAAAGGGTGAGCCACTGGCTCGTGGGTCAGGCACAAAGGGTTACGGAGAATGGGGTGACATCAGGCTGGGGACCTGTCACTAGAGGGATTCCACAGGGCTCCATCCTCGGCTCTGTGCTCCTCAGCAGCTTCATTAAGGACCTGGATGCAGAACTGGAAGGGATACTAAGCAAGATCACAGATAATCCAAAATGGGAGGAGCTGTTGCCTCCCTCAAAGGCAGGGAGGCCCTGCAGAGGAGCAGCAGCAAATCAGAGATGGGCAATCACAGCTGTATGCAGTTCAACAAGGGAAAGTGCCAGATTCTGCACCCGGGACAGGACAATCCTGGATGTATGGGCAGATTAGGGAAGGAGAGGCTGGAGAGCAGCGCTGTAGAAAAGGACCTGAGGATCCTGGTCTACGGCAAGTTGAATTTGAGTCAGCAGTGCCCTGGCAGCCAGGAGGGCCAACCCTGTCCTGGGGCAGCATCGCCAGCTGGGCAAGGGAGGGGATTGTCCTGCTTTGCTCTGCACTGATGTGGCCTCACTTCGAGTGCTGGGGGCAGCCTTGGAAACATGGTGTGGCTTTTCGTGACAGTCCTGTGCAGGGCCAGGACTTGATGATCCTTGTGGGTGCCTTCCAACTCAGCATATTCTATGATTCTCTGACTCTGTGATCTTTGCTGCTTGCAGAAGTGATAGTGGGTTGCCACCTCCCAGCTCCCCGATTTCTTTCTTTATCTTAGGACTTTATATTATCTCACAGGAGTGCTTTCCCTCTTGAAGTCTTGGGCTGCTAACTAGCACTGTCTGAACACTCTCAGCTCGGCCTGCAATGTCACCTGTCTTACCATACATCTCTACTCTATGAACCTCCTCACAGCTTGGCAGTGTCCTCAGCAGCCTGAGCAATGGTTACACACTGAACCAGGCCAAAACTCACCTTCAATGACCTACTGTTGAAGTTCTAGCATGATGGTTAATGTGCCCTATTGATTTTATAGGATTTGGCTTAGCCTTCAACATGTACAACTCAGAGATGGACTCTCACTTCGTTATTCGTTCCCCAGACTGATTTTGGACTGATCTTAAAAGGTGTCCCTAAAGGTTGTCAGTATTTTCTGAAGTTAACTCAGTTGTATATATATAGTGTTTTAAATACAATCAGTGATAATATTTGGGGTTTTGTAACAGAGTAGCTGACTTGCTTCAGCCTGATTGTCTCCTTTCACCTCCTGTTCAACCAGACTGCTTTGATGTGAGGCTGTGTCTGTGAATGAGACTTGGTAATTGTTTGTCATCAACTCCTTTGAATGCTGTAAATGTTTCTGTCTTGCAAGACCAGACATACACATGCAGAGAATATACAACAAACAGATATGTAACTAACGGTACAAAAAATGTGTTGACAATGACTGATTGCTTTTCCCATCCTTTCTCATCACATTATGCACAATATGACCCCTTACACTATGCAAGTCATTAGAAACAGCAATTTTTGAGTATTTAAAAGACCTATGCAAGATGAAAACGTCTGCCAGTGTCCCACAGGGAATGTCAACCCTTGGAAACTGAAAAACCCTGAGGTCACATGGCATATGCCTCCTTTAGACCTGGAGCATAAAAGTGACTCATTTCTGTTCTGTGTATTACAGTGATTATTGATCTTCAGTATATCCTTCTTTTGCCATTCCATCTGCCAACACTTTGTGCTGAAAAGAACTTTCCTTTCTAGTTGTATGATCTAACAGCATAAGAAAAATCCAGGTTTAGAACCTTGTATTCAAACCAAACGCATCAGTGAAACAAAAGGACATCATGAGCAGAATGAAGGTAATCAAAGACTAAAGCACTTTCCTACTGGTTCCACTTCTTTCCCCCTGCTTCAACCTTCTCGCCTGAGTTTCTTTAGTTTCATTCATATCTTTAGTTTCATTCATATCATTCATATAATATTTCTTTTATTTCATTCATATCATACTAGGCCTAGAGTACCTACTAGCCTAGATTCACAACAAAAAGTGGCATAAAATGCTATTGGTGGCTTTGAAGAGGTGAGTCGTACCTGAACATCACAAAGAATTCGGTAAGGAAGGGTTTGAAATTCTGAATTCATGTACTGAAGCAAGTACTTATTGCTTCCAAAAGGTATCACAGTGTATTTCTATGTAATAATGGACTTGCATGAATTCTTTTGAGTGTTATATGATTTTGGTCTCATTTTATTCACTGTCTGGTTTTGACAGTAAGAGCAGCTGAAAAAAACCATAAACCTGGAAAATACATTTGAACCTTGTTTGCTCACTTGAGTTGTGTTGATATCTTGATTGTAAGACCCAGATTTTCATATTTCTGTGGGAATCAACAAAATGGAGAAACATCAAAAATTTACAAACTTGAAAACATATAAACATTACATCAAATTACAGTAATGCTTATAAAACAAGAGCAAAAACTAGTGAATATAACAGGATTCTTTTTTATATTAAAATATATTTACTAAAAATAGTTTAGGAAGTAATTCAGATTTTATAATAACAAAAAGAAAAAACCCCAACACTATAGTAGCTTTATCAGTCCAATCGTTTTCGTCATTCAATTCCACCATGCCCATCTCATGGCAATTTATCCATTGTATACTTTATTCTGCTTTTATTCTAACAAATAGAAAAAATAAGTATTCAGGTAATTTTGCTTCCTACGCCAATATTTTTACTTAACTGTAAATTAATCTGGTACAAGCTTTTAAGATGCTGATGTCGTTATAGCACAAAACTCTTTGGGGTTTTTTTGGTTGAATTTTTAAGTTTTATCAGATTTCTTTATTGATTGAATTTCACAATATGATGTCAGATCATGTATAACTTGCAGGGATATTAATCTTAGAAGCTTTATCTACAAACAATCTACACGTCTGTCAAGAAGACACATCATTTTTCTGCATGACCATACTGCATTCTCTAGACTTTTCAGATTTGAAAAGCCATAACCATTCAGAAATTACATATGCAAAATTGTGTATAAAATCACTATTTGAAAGTCTATGTAAGAGATATAAAGCAAACATACTCTGGAAACGCTTCCACACCTTACTGTGGGGAAAAAAGTAAAAAATAAGATTATTCAAACTCTTGAACTAAACAGAGAACTTTTACTGGCATTAGGTTCATCTTATTTACTTCTCTGTAGTGTCAGAGTCATAGCAATTGTATATTAACTCTAAATATAAAACTGAAATACACAGAAAACCTGGACTGGTGTAATCATCTCCTGTTTCAGTATTCTCATCTATATACACTTCTATTTGTTTAGTAGTTGAAATAATTCCAGGGCTTCATAAAGCTTTATCCACACTTTCTGCAGGGGAGTTAGTGCACGAACACATATTTTTCAACAACTCAGAATAATAGAGAAGAGATTGCATCTTCTTTTTATTCATAATTCCCACAAATGACATTCCCCAAAGATTTCTTATTCTAATTACGAATTCAAGCACTTACACAGTATGCTATCGGTAATTTTTGCGTGATGAGCTTTGCAGTAACTTTTAATGTAAGCCCGTCTACTAAAGAAGAAGTGTTAGTATTTGTGGCAGTTGTTCTGAATGTGAAGAATTATGAAGTTGATTTAGTATAGTTTTCTCTTCAACATTTCTGAATATACAAAAGTTGATAATTTCATAGTATTTCTGCCACATTTATTACTTCTTCTTTTTCTGATGTATCACTGTTTCCCATCATTTTAGAACACAATACACATAACAATCTTTTATGTTAGAGCTAGACAGAGACAACCATTCCTAAACATTTGCATTTTGTAAGGACTTAGATACACTTGAAAGAAGTCCTAAGGGCACTTTTGAAAAAAATGCACCTTATCACTCTTAGATAAAATGGTAACATTTTGTAAAATATTTCTTATAGCTTTATGATCATAAAAATATTCAATTTTTACTGTCAATGACAGCGTAAAATGCATATATAGGTAAACAAAATATTTTGTATTGAATGAAAAAAATATCCTTTTTTATAAGACTGTCTGTCTTTTGCAGATACTAGTCGTGTACACAAATTTTGCAATACATTTATTTCGTTCTCAGTTAAATTAGTCTCCCTGACAATGTCTGCAAACATAGCCAGCAATTCTGAATATCTAGGGTTAAAATTAATTTTGTAAGTATAAAACTAGGTACCAGTCTTACAGTCAAATCTTTTTTCATTGTTTCCAAACATAGTGAAAAACATTGGAAATTAGTTTCTTCACATATATTCTCAAAATTTGAACTGCAGTGTCTGAAACCATAATTTGATTAATACCCTATCCACTCACATACCTCCTCACTTCTTTTTACTAGTCAATAATCATATAGTATCACATACTACATATATCCATGTTATAGCTTGTTTAGTTTGTTTCCTAACATCATGTTCAGACTAGATGCAAATTTTTTGTGTCAACCAAAAGGAAGTGACTAACTTCAACAGAAGCCCAGGGGAAAAGTCTGCTTGTGAATCTCAGCTGCATGTCAGCCAAGGTGTTTCCAGTATTCTCCTTCTGAAAGAAAAAACCATGCATTTGAGTTTCCACCTCCAGCCCATTGTTTATTTGGAAACTGCAGGAGCAAAGATCAGCCCACAGTGGAGCAAGACAAAGTATTTATTGCTAGGGTCCTATAAACTGTTCCTATATAACTGGAACTATGAACCTGCAGAGACCCTTGTTAGAGTTTAATGGACTGGCAAGGTCAGCACAGCTTTCATAGTGAAAATGAAAATGCTGTCTAGGAGTTTAATAACCACAATGACATTTCTGCATGCCCCCAAAAATTCCTGAGAGCATCTGGAGCTGGTTTGATCTTCTCGGAACACTGATTTTTCTTCTTCTTTCTCTCCCAAGTACTTCTCTTTCTGAGGGCAAGCTTGCTTGTTTGCGTATAGAGAGAAGGGCTTCTTGTTCAGAGGGAAAAGTTGGAGGCTTTTTCTTGAGAAATGGTTTCAAATGTAGTCTCAGTATCTTCCTCAGGAGAAAAATCTAATTCTACCTTTCAGCTCTCTGTATTCCTCATGGGAAAGAAAAAGGCAATAACCAGTCTAATTATACAAAGTTTAGGGCAAATATTGTCAGCATGACTTTACAAGGAGACTTAGGTTACTGCTACAAATTTGGTTTGCCTTAAAATGGCTGTACTTTCCTTAATCAAGTGTTTGCAAATAATATCCAATTGCATTGTTCATATCCATTTACAAAGCCGAAGATTACCAGCCATGCTATACATGTAGAAAAACAGGCAGGTTTATTTACAGAATAATTTTATAAAATAGGAAGAAGTGGGGGAAAAAAGAATCTCCTTGCCATCTATAGAAACTTTGATTCCTTGGAATGGCTGCTATGTTTATATCTCGTTACCCAATTCTTTCAGAATATTAGTGCTGGAGGGCTAATGAAGCCTTCTCTCAGTCTCACAATAAAAAGCAGCCAACAAATCTTTACTGTTGTGAAATCTATTAATTCTTTAAGGTCAGCTTTCATGGTTCAATCAGGAGTACAACCACTACTTACAAACCCACAGAGAATAAGTTTTTAAGGTATGGGCTCTCCAAATATTACTCCTTTTGGGTGAAAAGAAAACAAAAACCTGTTATTCAGTGCCACATTAGAGGAGTCATAGAATATGGAATATTGGAAGGGGATCTCAGGGATCTCCTTGAAGAGTTTGACTGATACTGACAGAGTTGACTGACACTGAACTTGTCCACCAAGACCTTTCCACAGCCAGGTAGATCCCAGCCTGTCCTGCACTCCTGGGTTATCTTTTTCCAGGTGCAATCCCTCAGACTTGTCCTTGTTGAACTTCCTAAGGTTCTAGTCAGCCCACTCTTTCAGCCCATCCAGGTCTTCCTGCAGGGTGGTTCTCCCTGCCGAGGTGCCCATTTTACCACTCAGTTTGGAATGATTGGCAAACCTCATCAGGTTACATTTGATCCCATTTTCCAGGCATTTATGAAAACATTAGATATCACTGAGCTCAATGCTGGTCCCTGTGGACACCACTTGTGCCAGGTTGGGAAAGGAGCTGTTCACCACCACTCCTGGGGTGAGAGTGGTCAGCCAGTCCCACATCCACCACACAGACCACTGATCTAAACTGTAACACAGCACTTTCTCTAAGAAGAGGTGGTGGAAGACCCTGTGGAAAGCCTTGAAGAAATCCAGGTAGACAGTGTCCACTGCTTGCTGCACATCAACAAGGTAGGTCACGTTGTTGTAGGATGCAATTGTTTGTCAAACACAATTTACACCTGGTAAATCCATGCTGGCTTTTCCCAATCATGTGCTTCATCTGACTCGTGATGTCTGCAGGAGGATTTGTTCCCTGACTTTCCTAGTCACTGAAGTGAAACTGCTGGGCTTATAATTACCTGAATTCTCCTTTAAGCCCTTCTTGTTAGGTGGGGGTGACAGCCTTGTTCCAGGCTTCTGGGAAGATCTCCATGACTTCTCAAAGGCTTTGGAGAGCAGCTTCACAATGATATCAACCCTAACACTCTCAGGCAGATACTGTCCCATTGATCTGTGTGGGGGTTAAGCTCCCGTAAAAGTTCACACACCAAATCTTCCCTCACTAACTATTGGCTTGTGTTTGCATCAGCTTGCATTGTTGTTCCCAAAGCCTGGGGTCACACAGCATTGGTAAAAATGGAGGTGAAGGAAGGAAGCGTAGAGAACCTCTGCCTTTTCAGCATTATTGGTGATGAATTCACTTCTGTTTAACAGTGGGCCACTATTTTCCTCCTGTCTATGCTTGGTCTTTACAAAAAAACCATTTCTTGTGGATTTTGACATCTTTGGCCAATTTTAAAGCCTGAGATTTTGGTTTTCTAACTGCATCTTTGCAATCCCTGGCGGTGAACTTGGTATTAGTCCACTTTGCCATCTCTGGTATGCCTCTATTCTGGTTTCAAACAGACTCAGAAACTTGCAGACTGTAGCCATCCATTGTGACCCTCCAGTCATGTGAGTTGTCACGCCATATTTCAGTTATTTCTACAAAATCCTCATTTTCTGACTGGATGTGGAGCCCCAGCTCCTTCTGTTTTTTTCCCCAAACTGTGTGCATTTGTACACATGCACTCGAGATGGTTGGCCTAGTCACATCTAGCAGATTAGAAGCAAAAATATGTCAAGAAAATCAGATATAGGAAGAGTTCTCATGATCAGATAGGTGTCTGTGACAGGTCACAGGGCATTCAAGGGCCTATAATCCAGAGACCAGTGGTAGCTGCTAGGGAAGTTTTCCAGCTGGAGGTGTTGATATCTATATCTATGGCTTCTGACACTGAATCAGGATATCCACTGCTTTACACATCCTCAGCTCTTTTAATCAGTGAGAAATTATGCTTTTTCTTTCAGAACCTTTTGTGTATACTTCAAGTTAAAAAGTCATAGAGAATTAAGAGGTATTTGTGGTTTTTAATGGGGGTTGCATCTGAGGCAAACTGAAGAGGCACAGGCAGAATTTATTAGTGCAGTAGTGCTGTAACTGCAATGGAGATCTTCTTGAGAAGCCTTATTTTAGGTGCTTTTTCCATAACAGTAACTAAAGCAGTGCATAAAAATATAATAACTGTGCAGTAGTGGTGCAATTCAGGGAGTAAACTGCAAAATATTCATCACCTTAGTTAATGTATATGCTCCCGACTATTTCCCTGGCAGCACTTAGTAATTCAAAGTGATTACATTAAATTGTTTTTATATCTTTGTAATAAAGATAGAGTATACAGCCCTGTTCTCTCAGTATAGGTTGGGATTTTATTACTTAGCTTGATTCTTGCTTATAATTGGCCTTTTTGGTTCTCAATGAGCTGTGAATAAAATCTGAGATGTTTCAGATTATGTTAAGGAGGATGCACTTACAAGTGATATGTATTCAATTTTATGAGGAAATGATGAAGATTATGATTTCACGGTATTTCAAGTGCAAAATAAAAAGCCTTATATGGGTAATCAGGATTCCTCTGTGTTCTATGTTAATGAGTATTGGCAGCTTCCAGCTTTATTACTACAATTCATCAGACTACAATTTTTTTCTTTTTTATTTTTCTTAAGATAGACTTCTGGGATATTAACTAAGCCTCTCATAGAGATAGCTAGATCTGAAACATGTCTCTCAAGAGTAAATCATGTAAGCTGAAGAGTTTTATTTCATCATGTGGATGTGTAGGAATGGGCAGGAAGAAGGAAGAGATAGAGGAACAAAAGCTTTTTGTCTCATTACAAATTCATATGCATGTTAATGTTTGTACTCAAATCACAGTGCATTTTAATATGCAAGCTCAAATACAGAATTTTGGTCTTAGAGATGTGCAATGCAATTTTTCTATTTTCTCCCCAAGAAAGCTTAATTTTAAAAGAGTGGTTTGTATTTTCACCTGCTTAATGATACTCTCCTGTGTTGTACATTGCCTTTTCTTGATATGTGTGGTGATTTCATTAAACTGTAAAAACTGAATAAAATTAAACCTCCACCCAGAAGACTTCACAGAATAAAAGGTAAGATGAGGAAACAGATGGCAGTGGAGTTCCAGGCAACAATAAGATTTTTAAGATAGTCTAGCTGATGAATAATTCATAGCAGCATTTACTTTCACAAGTAGGCTTTCCTTGGGCAATGCCAACAGGATTATTTACATAAGCATGACTTGTTTATATAAATAAGGCTTATATGATTGGACTCATACACTGTGTAATAATGCAAAAATACATTAAGTTATGTGTCCATAAAATTCCCTTTCACCCCTGGAGACCAAGAACTGGATGATATCACTGTACATAGCAATATTGCATGTTGCTTAGGCTTCCTTTATCTTTGCTGGTCATTTATCTGTATCTGAAAATCACCACATAATATAAAAATTGGCACAATTCCCTCTCTGCACACACGGGATGCCTTAATAACAGCTGGTGTTACCTTGGCAAACTTGGGTGGAAAAGCTTCTACGAGCACTAAAGGTCAGTGAGTTTGAAAAAGTACATACTTATATCCCCCAAACTGCCTTTTAAGAAAGACTATTCACTCAGTGCAAGTCAAAAACGGACTCATATAACACAGGTAATGAAGTGTACCCTTCTCTCTTTCACTGATGCAAATTGGAAAAGGCTTGGTTTAATATAGTTTCTTTCTCTCCTCCTGGAAATTTAATTCCAAAAGAAACAATCTAGGTCAGCCTCCTACTGGTGTACCAATTAACAGGACATGTCCATTATATTTATTACCCCTCTGCAAGGTGTCAGACTTCAACTTCAGAACTCGCAAAACCAGTATGACCTTAATTTACAGAAAATTGTGGAGTGTGAATGTTCCTTATTTTTCCAGTAACTTGCTCCTCACATTCCTTTAAATTGTATTAAAGTATTGTTGAATTTTAAATGCCCATATTTTGCCATTTCTAGTACATTTTGATACATTTTTGCATTTTCAGTGACCTCAAAGCAGATTAATGTTCTAATAATTTCAAGAGTTCTATTTAGTTAGGAAGCATTCATATGGAGCATTACAAAAAAAATCTGATTTACCAGTGTTTTCTTTTCTTTTTCCCTCACTCTAATTGATAGAAATCACAGCACTGAATTATGCTCTTCTTCCTCATACCTTCTTTAATAGGAAATAAGAACCCTTTGATCACTGTGATACTCAAAGTAGTAAATGGAAATGCCTTCACAATGTACACTTCAAGGATTTGTTTTGAAAGAAGAAAAGATTAATTTGTGACCTTGATGTCAATGGGGATAATATGAATGTCTCTATTGAAAAATATACTACATAGAGCTCAAAACACACATGATGGGCTGAGTTTCCATAGTAGGCAGATAAACTTCAGTGTCAGTTTTTCATAAAGCATAGTGAAAAGGAGGGGGAATAATCTTAAACATGCATATTAATTATAAGTGTTCATGCAAGTTGGCATCTTTAATGCATGCAGTTCTAGAGGGCCTTAGACATGTGAAAGAAATATGAAAACAGTGCCCTGGATTAGGTCCTTAACCTCTACTCATTTCTCTTATAAGCTGACATGTTATCTTGCTTGAAAGGGCTGACTAAAGGATAAATTCATACAGCTCTGGGAATTGTCGATATTTAATACTCAAGGATCCCCAAGAAAAGGTTTTTTATGAACATTGAAGAAAATACTAGACATTAAGAAAAATGGTTAAAAATTATTTCAAGAAAATTCTAGAATATGCTTACAGTAACACTGAAGAGTTACTTAGAGTTTCATAATTTTGTGAATAAAAAACCATCAGATTTTTTCAAAAGAAAATAACAATATTTATCTTGTAATGATCATTCTAGGAAAGGTTTGATTGTTCTGAGGGGTACCAGAACTTTTAAAACAAAGTAGAAGAGTAGTTTGGATGTACATGAAAAACATTTTAAAAAAAGTATGTCACCTGCTTATCACAGACATAAAAACCTGTGCACATGCACCAGCCTCAACTGAAAGGGGGCACAGTTCTCTAGGTCATCCATCCAAATGAGTTTTTTACATTCTGTTGATGTGTAGCTGAAAGCATTATTGTTATGCAATGAAGAACTTGCCTGTACCATTCATTGTAATTCGGAGGGTGACCAAAAACAAAAACAGAGGGTCAGCAAAAATAGGAACAAAAAAAAGGATAAAAACACATAAATAGTAATACTGGAGCCAAGAAATACATCAGTACTAACACTAAACCACCCAAAGGATGGAGTCATCTGCACCACAATGCAACTTTCACACGGCAAAAATCACTCCAGTATTACCACTTAGAACAATTCAGCCTTTTAAACATTGCTGCGGGAGCCACCAGCACATCAGCACACACTAGGACAGTGTCAGGTCTTCCATTTCTTCTGCTTTCCTATCAGCAGGGGGTTTATTTACCTTTACAATATCAACTTGGCATATGTTCAAGGATGTACTGGAAATTCCAGTGTACTCGTTACCTGTGATTGCAGCTGGCAGCCCCTGCTTGGCTTCCCTTGCCTTCACACCATTGCTAAGCTACGTTATTTACATACATTTTAAGTAAAGAATTCATTCATTAGGTAAACCGTAGTGCAATATTTAGCTAGGTTTTCACTGGTGACATAGAAGGACCTGGGAGGAAATGAGAGAGATGAAAAAGCTGTATTTCTCTTGAGATTCTAAAAAGCTGGGATGCTTTCTATATTTTTTGAAGCACAACCAAGTTTCCACCTCTCTTCAAGGAGCCAAACTGAACTAGAAATTCCTTTCTTTTTGCCTCCCCAGAGCACTTTTCAAGGTGTAAATAAAGCTGTTTAAACAGAAGGTGTGTTTTCTGGCAGTGCATATTGCAGAGTGTGGATGCAAACACTGTGTGTGCAAACGCATACTCTGACCTCGAAGATTATTTTTGCTAAGGTTAGGAGTTGATTTCCAATCATGCCCCATTTATTCCCAATCATTCGAAGATTTTTTCCTCAGTGTATTTAAAAAACACATTAATTGTAAGGGTTGTTTCCATCAATTAATGTAATTTAGGATTTCCTAGTCTGATGGGTCATGCACAGTTACTTCTGTCCAATACTATTATGTGACAAGCCTGATTATATCTCATCAGCCCAACAAAATTGAAAAAGAAATGTGTTACTGAGCACTGCAGTCAACAGTTTGGAACCAGCAAATCCCTCTTCAACTTCTATCCGTTCAGAGGAGCTAAACACCAGCGAGGCTGTTTTGAGTAGCAGGCAGGAGTTTTTTTCTAGGAGCATTGAACAGCAGGAATTGCCATGTATGACAGGTTTAAATTGACTCTGGGTAGACTGTAAGGAGAAAATTTATTCAGGCAAAGTAAAACTCACTGAAAATACTTACATGCTGTTTGATTCATAGTAGTCATCTATCACTTAGCAAGTAGCGAAATGTACCATTGGCAGAATATGTTGTTAAGGTTTTATTATTTTGCTTTAGTGCTGCATATATGACTAGCTAAAAATTACACATAGCTGAAACTACTTTTCAAAGGATTTTTGCTAAATTAAATTTCCACCCAAAAGTGTCTGGTTTTTTTCAAAGGCAAAGGGAAAAAACAATAGTCAATGAAAAGGTGACAACAGAAAATATTTCAGCCAAGAGGTAAAAACATTTTGGAAAAAAATCTTCCCATGTCTACCCAACTATACCCAGCCTTTGATGGCAAGTGAACATTTTCTCCAGAAATTAATGATTACAGTTTTTGGTTTTGTTTTAATTTTGTTACTGCATGTCCCAGGGTGGAAAACTTTCAATGAGCTGGAAAAGTAATATCAAATTCATCTTCCAACAAGAACTAGCTAGGTGCCACCTACTGTCTGGAGAGCATAGACAGAATCTAATGGCCATTACAGGATAAGTCAAATCCTGCATTCTCAGATTAGGCAGCCAAATGCACTGAGGTCTGCAAGAGCTGAGAAACAGTTCTGCAAGCGCTAGAAGCTCTGTGACTGCCGATAATTCAGAGACAGCAGTTTTGCCAAGTATGTTAAAGGCACTTCACAGTATCTACACAAGCTCATGAAGAATTTAACAATTATAAATTTACTGAAAACTGTTGAGAAATTCTAAAGAAAGAAATAAATTACTATAAAAATCAAGGTGCAACAAGCAAAAGTTGACAAATATTACTTTTTGGTAGACAAAAAGCAGGCAGACAGTTAAGAATAACTGAGGGTCCTGTTTAGAATATCTAATACCTAATTTTTCACTGTTTATTTCCTCATATTGACACAGAAAAAAAAAGTTAGAAGGAAAGAGAAGGGTGACATTGACCAGAGCAAAGCTCTTTTTTGTTGTCATTTTTTAATCTTAGATTGGGGAATAAACGCAGAAAATTCCATGACAAAAATGAAAAGTAAGTTTTTAACAACAGGATGAACACAGCACTTAATATAATGCTATTTTTCATAAATATGCCTAGGTATCACGTGGTAGAAGAGATGGGCCTCAAAGAAGGTCATCATCATTTACTGCACTTCTTTTGGACCAACGATGAGGAAAGGCACTGAAGTCTATGTTGACACTGAAGTATCTGGAGTTGTTGGAACATATCAACTTTTCATCAGGGCAAAAGTCTATGGCACTGCCTAGGATACCAAACTGTCCTAATGTGGCACCTGGAAAGCAGTGCACCTCACATTACCAGAAAAATTATTCCTTATGTCTTTAAGTGAGATGTGATACAAGGCCATGCTGTACTGATGATGCAAAAGAGCTCTAAGAATTCAGACACAGTGTGTGTTTTGTACTCTCTAACAAGAGAAACAGCACATGCAGAACCCACACAGCACAGACAAATTTAAATTTTTTGTCTAGTCTTATTATAGAAGATAAAAACATAGCATACGCGTACTCTAGTTTAACATAAAACTACCATTTGACATCTACCTTTTATTTGGCAATGACATAACATTACATTGATTTAATATATTTTATCTGTTAATTATTGTTATTATTTTTGCTGTTATTATTATTGTTGTTGTTGTTGTTGTAATTATTGGTATTATTCTGTCAGCAAACAGAATTCCCCAGTGCGACTATGCAACTGCTCCATGCAAAATTAGACCACTGCAAGAACTCATAGTGGGGTTTTCCTTTTATTTATTTTTTTTTTTGGTAATGCTTGTTAGTGTCAAAATTATTATTTTTAAAAGAATGGAGGTTATACCAACTTAAGTGAATCTAGCAAGACCTAGCAAATAGACTACAGGACAGGTATCCTAGTTGTGGCTCGGCTCCTGACCTGCCAAAGGACCTTCTGTGTCTTTCAGTTTGTACAGCTGGTAAATGAAAGAGTGGTGTTGAACCATTTGCAAAAGATGTGAAGAGCTGCTGATGAAGGAAAGATGCATAAAAGCCTGGTATTATTACTTTTACCTGAACATGCAATTTTTGTTTCATATCCTTTGCATCCATGTCATTTTAACTCTAGAACAAACACTATAATTTTATGTTTGGAAGCTTTGTTATGAGTGTATGTATTCTGAAGGATTTATGATTCTCCTTCACAGCCTACTCTGCTTCTTCCCCTATCCTCTAGTGCACATAAGCTTGAAGGAACCAGGCAGCAGTTTGACCTTATGGCATAAAGTACATCAGCACAGACTTTTCATTGAACTTCTCTTATCTAATAGACCCTCAAGAGACAAAATTTTGTTACTCAAGATTACAGGATGGCATTGCACTGAACACGTCTAAGTAGGAAGACAGAGCAGAACTGTTCCCTGAAATAAAAGAGAGAAACAGAACTGAGAATGCAATTCACTTTCATTTGTTCAAGGTGGAAAGCAGCAATGAATACAAGATAAAGTTTCCATCAAGAAATTATACTTCCTGAAATACTTCCACCATCCATCTAGGTCTCAAAATGATGAAGGAAATCTAGACAATTCATAATGGAATCAGTTACCTGAGAGCTTCCTTCAATCCTCTTTTTTATTCTTCACAACATTTATTTGATGAGTATGTACAGACTGCTTGTTTTTCTAATTTATAGCTGAATAAGAGCTGAAGATAATGCATAATCCAAAGGAAACTTTCCTTCCTTTTAACTTATCCCACAATTTTATTGCATCAGAAGTTAGACAGTAGAACCTTTCATACTTTTATTTCTAGAAAGAATTTACCATACTTTAGGGTACTATTAAGTAAGGTAAACTGAAACTGTCAAGGGACTTTTTCATAGACGTGAACATAATCCTCAGAAATCCCATCCTGACAACCACTTCGGGAAAAAATATCCAGCTTAAAGTCAATAAGAATGAATATTACATAGCAGTGGCATGCTGTGACTTTGTGTTAGAATAAAACATAAGAAAATCACTAGTACAGTTCACATTGACATAAACTGTTGAAGCAATTTTCTTAGGGACCAAGGACCAGCATTTCCACTACTTCAAATAAAGCAGCTGACACTGATATGTGCTCTATCTGCAGAAACTTGTCACTTGCATCAAGTAAATAAGTTGAAGGCAAAATAATTGTGTCCTGTTCAACCTTTATGTTTAAAGAACTGTAACAGAAATCACAAAGGTATATAAAGCAAGTGCAAGGTGTTGCCTATGAGAATACTTGTCTAATCAGCTTAAATGACACTATATTCATAGTGTACAGCATCTGTGGCAATAGTAGATATTACTCTTCCTGTTCATCTTTACCATTATCTGGCATATTTTGGTTCTATTAATTATGACGTGAGGAACAGTTTCTTTTAAGATTAACAGTCATTTCACTCTTTACTACCTCAGCGACCTTTTCTGCATGAATTTAATATATTTGTGGCAATCTGTGGAGCTATAAGTGCCACATCCTTTAGATATAATGGTTTAGACTTAAGTAGTTCATGAGAGATATTGCACATCTCATTTTGTTGACAGTTAAAGCATAATCACCACCATAGCAATGCTGCTTTTGTCTACAAATGCAATTTTCCAAAGTTTTATTTTGCACCAGTTTAGAGCATATGTAGTTAGCATTAATTTCTATATAATAGAATTTACACTAGAGATTATTGCTGGGATTCAAGTCTGTCCTCAAAGAAAAACAAATCATAAATTAAGCTGGGAAGTTCACTTGTACCTAGGAGTTATTCCTCTCTACTTCACATGCATGTCAAAACTGAAGACATTACAGAGATGGTGCTTGTGTTTCAGTTCCATTTGCTCATGCTATGAGTTTGCTGAAGAGATGTCACATAAGAAGAGAACAATCATTTGTTTTATGTTAGTGATTTCACATATTTGCTAATGTTGCTGTCTATTCAAATGCATGGAAACAAGGAATTCCTGTGGATCCCAGGAAGTCACTGTTTGGAAGACATTGAATCAGGAGTCATTGAGATAAGCCATTAGAAGTAAAAGGTGAGTGGCAAAATAATACCATAATATTGGCTTGACGAGGAAACACAATCAAACAATGAAATGCAATTAGCAGGTGAGCTGGAGAAATTATTCATTTAATAAATTATTGAAGGAAATAAAGCCTTGGTTTTGTTTGGTTCGGTTTGGTTTTGTTTCATTTCATTTGGCTTGGTTTGGTTTGGTTTGGTTTGGTTTGGTTTGGTTTGGTTTGGTTTGGTTTGGTTTGGTTTGGTTTGGTTTGGTTTTTTTCCGCCTTTTCTGCCCTGGTAGTACTTTGTTCTCACACATCATGATTAGCCATGAATTTGTTCATTGTCTTCAGCTATTCAATAAAGGAAACAGTAGAACACAGCTGAATCTACAGTACACTGATGTGTGGCTTCTACTGCGTTAAATTTTTCTTTTGTTTATTGAACTCATATAAGTTATATGCTGTTTCCACTCTCCTCTGAGAAATGGAGTATATCAAGGATCTAGTTACAGCTTTCTGATTCTGGGTCAAATCATGCACATACACTAGCAACATTTGAAAGAGCACAGGTGGTATTTCAAGCTGCCAACTTGCAGCAGCTCCATGAGAATCCTCTCAGTTTGTAAAAGCCCAGGAGCAGCACATGCTGGCAGAGTTTTGCAGCTGTAGCCAGAACTGAAAATGAGAACAGTATAGCAGCTGACTACATCAAATCTGTAAGTTTTGAGAATTCCTCCAGTTTGGTAAAATACAGCAAGTAATTATGCTTCTATTTCCTCAGTTTTGCAACACAACAGCAACAGGACAAGCATGGGGACAGTCCTATGTTTTTTGTTCTGTCTTCTAGTTAGGTGTCCCACACCATAAAAACAGAAGACTACTTGTTTGTAAGACAAAAAAAAAAGTAACTGTCCAAAGTAATTTTGGACTGCTTTAAAAATATTTTGAAAACAGCTGCATGTTTTCAGAGCAGATACCCCTGTAGCTTTTAATGTATATGATTACATATACGCTTTTTTCTGTACAGTAATGGTTTTGTACTACAAGAAGAGTAACTGAAATTGTTGTAACTGATTTAATTGATAAGAATGCTTTGCTGTAAGTCTTATTAAGTCTATTATAATTTTTTAAGTGTTCACATAATTTCCTATCAAAGCAAGCATAACATATTTTTAACTTCAGTGTCCTAAAGCTATAACTTTAGGTATTAAAAAAAAATTAGAATTGTGTTTCAGATCAGCAAAGATAGTAAGCATTAAAAGTACTAGAAATTTCAAGAGTGTACTGGGCAGTCTTCCCCTCACCTGATGCACCAGGTGACTTTTCAACATATCACCATAGAAACCCATACTTGCTCTTTTGAATCTTCCAGGCAGATTAACAAATTGTTGGAAATTCTCCTTGGAGAATTATCTCTTTTTCCCCATTTTATCAGGAAAATTTTTATCTGCTGTGTATGTCGGTCTTTATTCGTCTGTAGGATCTATGCAGAGAAATAAGTATTTATTCTCAAGTTTTTGCTGGGCCTGCACAGAATGAGTGTGGCATCTGGATAAAAATGACTATCACCATATTATCACACTTGAACTTCATTCCAAAAAGATAGCAAAAACCTTTAATTATTAGCTTTTGCTATTAAATCCTTCACTAATATTTCACTGGCACAAGTTTAATTTTATACTGTGTTAAGAAATGGAGTGGTAAAACTCTGAAAGACTTCTTTGTGCACTGGTACTATACTTCAGCTGTATAGAAAACAGACAAAGCCAGCTCAAAGAAAATTCAACAACTTATAAAGTCATTTTATATCCAAGCCACAATTTGATTCTGAATGACTGAAAATTGTTCCCTTTCATGGTTGTTCAGTATGGTAAAAATGGGGTGTGAAGTGAGCTGTTGGTTCCAGTGATCTTTATCTAGTGGACAACCAGCCAGTGGGACTGAAGTGCTTCCCTCACCCAGAAATAATTCCTTTTAATTTGAAATGTTGCCCCAGAGGAAAGGTATTGGGAAGCACCAGAGACAGGTGCATTATAAAGCAAAAAATTCTAATTCAGACTACCTATTTTACATCTCTTTCACTCTCTTCTAATAGACTCAACAGAACACATCTCCCAAAATTTAGTCTTTTCACTATCAAATATGAACACAGTTTAGAGTTCCTTTCTGTAGCCATCCAGACCTAGTCATATATTTATAATGGAATCAATATTTGCAAAAAAGTATGTAAATTCCTGAGCAGTAAAATTACTTTTCCAGTGTCCCTTTCGCTGTCTGTCTTTCAGTCTGAGGAGCAGCCACATTTTTTTGACAGGAGTTTTTATGTATGTTCACTATGATGAAAGTTAAAAACTTCAGCTCATGATTTGGCTAAAATAATGGGGTTTTATATCTTGTTGCCATATATCAGAGCTAAAACTTGCATGATTGACTGTGTCTATTCACTTCCTGGTTGAGTCATGATAGAAATGCATATATGCAGAAAACCATCAGAGGAATTTTGTACTCTTGAGAAGATATTCAGTCATCCAAGACACAACAGGAAAATAACATAAGACATATTAAATCAGCATTACATTGACAGCAACTTCAGCAGTTAAGTATTCAGGGACTTAACTGAAAATCAGTTCTCCCAGGGTATGTGATCTACTACTGCCTGGATGAACCTTGCCAAGAAAAATCTAGAGGCTTACTCAAAGCAAACATTGCTCCATTCCTAAGATTAAAAAAAGACAGCTGCAATTTATGATTACAAAAAAAGGGAAAAGATACATGGATTTTTCTAGCTCAGTGATTTGGTTGCCTTAGACTGTCATGAAATCACATAACAAGACTTGTGTTAAAATTATTTTTATACATAAGGAAAATAGTATTTAGTGACAACGTATTGCTTAGATTTTCAATAATCCTTTGGCAGTGAACAATTACAGATGGTAAGAGACATGAGGTGATATATAAAGCACTGATATATATGAGTAAGCTGCTAGCAACTCACAAACTAGCAATATCTAAGCAGTTTTCACCTTCAGAAAAAGTTAATAGTAAAGGTACCTAAATAGGTACAATGGTAAGAATCTGTTAATGTTAAACTAGTTTCCCAAAACTGAGATATTAACTGTGAAGATTTATAGATGACTATGATCTATGCTTTTGAGCAGAACTCTCTCCTAGACGAAAGATGTCTGAATCTTTCCTGGTTTTAAAGCTCACATATACAGTATTGAGAATTTCGAATGTGAGTAGACTTTCTGAGTCATAAGAGACCATTGTGGCCCAAATGAAATCAGTGGACTGGAATTAAGAAGAACACGATTTAATTTTTTTATCCCTACTGTTTTGAAGGTTGGTCACATTAGAGACACTTTAAGTATGTGGATTTTGCCAGTGCCGTTCATGTGTACAAAACATACAAAACATAAATCTCTCTTTTTCCTTTTTTTTCTCTTTTTTTCTCTTTTTTTTAAAATATATTTTGGAGTTTGAGAGATTTAAGCCTAAGGGGAGAAAAGACTGAATTTTATTAATGAAGTTATGTTTGGCTATCATTAAAAAAATGCCTTCAATTCCTATTGCCTCTTATATTTGCTAGATAGTTTTGGGTTGTGTTATGAAAGCTGACTAAGTAAATCAGAAAGTAAGGTTATCCACTATAGAAAATATTGGATCAAACACCCACGAGAAATTGCTGATTTTTTTTTTTTTGGCGCTTATATAATATATGTCTAGAGTGAAATGAGCTATGCAAAAGCAAATCAGCACACCAATTTCAGTCTCTACAAACTGTGAAATAGACTTCTTCTTTTTTCCACTGCTCAGTAGATAAGCAAAGATCTACTGCAAGAGTGAACCAATATCTGTAGTATCAGAATACACTAGAACAGTAAAAAAATCTTAATCAAGGAAATAAAAAATAAGAACAGAACCAGAAAACAGAGTTGAATTTCTAAACTCGTAGAACAAAATAGCATGCAGCATCACAGTTAGTTTGTTTTGAGGTCTTGCTCTGGGAAAGAAAGGGAGAAGGGCAAAAGCACTTTTTTTTTTTTTTTTCACAGTGATAGTCTGGCTCTGGTTAATAGACCTGCAATAACACACACTTTCCATTTGGTTGAATAAAATACCTTAAGTCTTAATAGTACTGAAGGTACCTTCAAAGCATAAGTGAAATTCAAACCCAAATAAGTACTAATTTGGGTTTCTCAGGTCCTGATTGTCCAGCAATAAATCAACAGAATTCATCTGTTTTCTTCACAGGGAGCAATTGAGTAGCAGATGAGTCAGGCAGGGTAGACACAGCACAAAATTCATTCCCACGTTGATATGTTCACATTGCATAACTGTAGCAGTATCGTGCTGCAACAAATACAAAAATATTTTGTGGTCAAACACAAGGCTTATCAGCCACAAAAAGTTCATGGGCCACAAAGACTTCACGTCTTCAGAACATGATCTTCAGAGTACAAACTAATCCTGCCCCTTACTAACCCTGCTCCCTTCTGGGGTGTGCTTTGAGCCTGGCTGAAGGCAAGGTGCTCAGCCGAGCTGTGCTATCGCCCTTAACTGCACATATGACGAATAGTTCATGGTCAAGACAAGGACAGGGAGTGGTCACTCAACAACCAACTCCCTTTGCATGCAGAACAGACTCACCTCAGGGAAATTGATATCACTTATTGCCAATCAAACATCAGAGTAGGATAATAAATAAAAATGCATCTTAGAACACCTTTTCCCATCACTCCTTTCTTCCCAAGCTGAAATTTGCATCCATTTTTCTATTACCCCTTCCCCCTAAGTGCTACAAAGGGTACAGGAAATGGAGGTTGAGGTCAGTTCATCACATGTTGTCTCTGCTGCTCCTTCCTTCTCATGCTCTTCACTTCATCCAGTGCAGGGTCCCACCTACAGAGGACAGACTTTCACCTAGTCCTTCAAAAATTGCTCCAGCATGGCTCCCGTCCACAAGGTGCAGTCTTTCAGGAAAGGATAGCTCCAACATGAGACCCCTCCATGGGGTCACAAGTCCTGCCAGAAAACCTTCTCCAGTGTGGGCTTCTCTATCCATGAGGCTGCAGGTCAGCAGGCTGTTCCAGCAGGCTGGAGGATTATGGCCTCCTTTGGTCATCCACTGCTTTTCATGTGGGTATCTGCTTCAAACTCCATGGGCTGTCAGGTACAGCTGCCTCACCATGGTCCTCACCACGAGCTGCAGGGGAATCTCTGCTGTGGCACCTGGAGCACCTCCTCCCCATCCCTGTTCACTCACCTGCGTGTCTGCAGAGTTGTTCCTCTCATTCTCACTCCTCTCGCCCATTCTCACTCCTCTCTCCCGTCCTCACTCCTCTCTCCCAGCTGCTATCAGAGGTGCTATCAATGTCGCTGGTTGGCTCAGCTTTAGCCAGTGGCATGTGCATCTTGGAGCTGTTGGAGCCAGGTCTGTTGAACACCGGGAAACTTCTGGCATCTTCTCATAGAAGACACTCCTGCAGTCCCCTCCCCCAGTCCCAAAACCATGTCAAGCAAACCCAATGTCCTTGGCAAATGTATTCTCTTCTGGCTTATACCCATCCAGAATATTTCTGCAAAGATAATTTCCCAAACCTTTCACCTAGGTAATGACACATTTCTACATCAGTCTTCTACTGTTCCCCTTTCTCTAACCCATCAAGCAGAAGTTTATTGCTTTCTGTCTGTTTCCCCACTACATTTGCATGTCATCCAGGCCAATAGGCTCTCGTCCTTACTACAGTCAATGCCACAAATACAGCAGCATTACAAGAGTACATTTGTTAAAAGCAATCGTTCCAATGAGACATGTTTTTCTAGAAGTTTAAAAAGTCAGAAGATGATAGCTATGTTTGCCATGGAAATACAAATGTGAAATGATCTAATAAATCAATACTGTTGTGAAGGACTGCACCTTTCCCCTCATGTCAGAAGCTTGAATTATCTTGAAAAACATAGACCAGTCATATACGAATTATTAGAATTGCTACTAGAGCCCATTAGTAATTAAATTATCGATGATAATTACTATTCTTACTAAGTACATTTAGATTGTTAAATATAAGGAGGAAGAGGAAAGCATGCTGCAAGATGGCACACTTTTATTTGTCCTGAGGACAGAAAGCACACACCTATCTTTGTTCTGCATATGCAACTGGGAAGAGAAACACCTGTTCCACCATATGTTAATATGATGTAGGACCTTCTTCTTCCTTCAGTTTTGTATGCTTCCAGCTTGGATGCTCCTGTGTTAAATCAAAGACAGTGCCATCTTTGTGCTGAAAGCAATCAGCCAGCGAAGATAAAATTCTAGTTACAGATCATCAGCACTGCCTTAAAAAGTTACTCATTTTTGCACCCAAAGAAGTCCTTAACCACATCCTTGGTGACACAAAGGTGTGTTGTCTATGACGAAGGGAATCAAAACACACAAGTTCTGTAGAAGGGGAGGAGGCAAGACTGCATGAGCCTAAGCAAATATACCCCTGGCGATGATGTTGATAGTCTGGGGAGACTTTCAACCAGTGAAGAGCATAAGCTACAAGCTAAACCTGTTCCTCTCCATTCACAAATAAAAGTCAGATTCATGGAGGATTTGAACAGCCATTTGAACATAACTGCTTTTAAATTTCTGTCTTTGTCCAGAATGTGTCACATGACTTCCAGGGGTACCTTCCAAACTGTTTGTGTATGTGTTGTCTGTGACCTATGGATAGAGGAATAGATACGGTATTATGAGAATTTGCTTCTCAGTCATTTGTAGCATCCCGCAGAAACCAAAAGGGAGTCACGCTTGTCACCCAGCAGGCTGTGGTGAATCACAGAGTGGGAGAGAGACAGAAGCTGTGGAAATCCATCTGAGAGCTGGGACATCTGTGGATCCATTCCATGAAATTCTAAAAGGTGTCAACAGCACAGACATTGCAATGACTGCGACACTG
The DNA here is from genome assembly GCA_013397895.1 of Origma solitaria. Taxonomy (NCBI): domain Eukaryota; kingdom Metazoa; phylum Chordata; class Aves; order Passeriformes; family Acanthizidae; genus Origma; species Origma solitaria. The sequence continues at coordinate 101,342 of VZRL01006429.1, read as the reverse complement.
TACAGCCCAGTCATTACAGAGCTGAAAGGCTTTTGTCCTTTCCACTCTCTGATCACGTGCCAAATGCCAGATCACAGACACTGAGCTTTGGTGTATCCTGCACAGCAGAACTGGGACATTTTTATACTTACTTTTCAAAATGGATCTATTTATTAAGTCAAAATAAAAGAGTGGGAAACATTCAATTGCTAAAGTACATGAACACTCTGTTGTATTTTTGTTTTGAGAGGAGAACTGAGTTCGCCTGACCATTGGGTCACCTGATGTGTTCCTTTCACCCTGCACTAAAATCACAATAATGCACTTAGAGTATCATTTACCTGCTGGGGACATAATTACTAAAAAACTGATGACCCTTTACAAGCAAGTAAACAATCAGGAAAAAACTAAGCTGGAAGCTAATACATATATCATTATTGTCCTTATTTATGTGGTTTTAATAACACATCCTTTCTCCTGTGACATAAGAGGATTTTAAATGCTTATTAGGTTATATGATTTTAATATCATCAATCTGACCACATTTTTCATGTTTTAATATAAATGCATTTTTATGTTTTAATAAAGCAAGAGAGGAGTGAGTGACTCCTGAAAACACCATAAGGTTTCTGTATTTTTATTAATTTTTTCACATTTTTTAAGCCTCAGCTAGGTTACTATTATCCAAGGATAAAAGTAGGACAAAATATAAGTTGTTTCCAGATATAACTATATATGACCTTTCTTTCCAAAGCTAAAAATACGTTGTTCTAGGAGTATACTTTGGCATTTGAATCAGCCTCACTGGCTCTATTTTTTTAACTGTGTGAACATCTTACAGTGTTTCATCTTGGCAGAAAGCTTTAGGGGGAAAATAATAATGAGGAATTGGGAGAAAACAGAGTAAAATAAAGTGGAAGAAGAAAAGAAGAAATAAAGCAATATTTTGGCACACAAAATATGGTGTACTGTAGGCAGATGAGAGAGCGCAGATAAAACCATGTAAGAGATAGGTTCTTTATAAGGGATTTTTTGAACAGTGATCTTGGAGACAGAGTATATTTTCTTTATCTTTATGTCCGTTTGTTTGCCTGGTTGTTGTATGTGCTGTGAATCCTTCACAGGGTAATCTGCAATTAGCGGACGTCTTTTTGACTGTAAGGGTGCCAAGGAAGAAAAAACAAACAGGACAGTCATCGCAGAAAGATTAAAGGACGAACCACATTTTTTTATAAATCAAAATAATAAATATTGATAGTTTCTTCCAGGGTTTGGGATGGGGCTGTCTCTTTGTTTTGTCTCTAAGCAAGGAGGACATGCTTTGAAATGTTTCGATTCAGCAAAACAAAGCAATCTGAAAGAATACAATCACCCCAAAATGATCCATTGTTTGACTTTCTCTATTTTGCTTTTCAACACTCTTGGTTTTTCTGATTTCTGGGCTACTACAGGTATAATTAGGGCTGGTCTGGATTCTGATTTTGTTGGTGTTGAAACTGCTATTCCCTGTAGCTAGTAGAATGCTGACTTTTTCTAGACAGCCAAGAAATGTGATCACAATTACACATTGGATCTTGAATTGTCAGCTTCTTGAAATGCAGTGTCCTAAGCATGTCACAATGACCTTCAGAAAATCCACAAAATTACTTCTGTGTTAATGTTTCATCTCCAGGCCAGGTTATGTCAACACAGAGGAAAAACACACACACTGTATTTGTATGATTGTATAAATCTTCAATGTATATCAGGAATGCAGTCTTAGTCTGATCAAGAAGTGAATTTAAGTAGGTGTAGATTTAGAAACAATTGGAAACAAAACAAACAAAACAACAACAAAACAAAAAATGAAACAAACAAAACAAACAAAACAAACAAACAAGCAAACAAACAAAAAATCCCCCAAAACAATAAAATAAAAAGAAAACCAAAGAAAAAACATCTAGGAAGGCCACAAATTTGTTTTCAAAGTTTCTAAAATGAAATCCTACTCAATTTTTCTTTTCCTCTCTATTCTTAATTTTCAATTCTTTCACTGCACCCTAGACTTTACTCCCTCAGAATATCTTTTCTACATAAAATGTAACGATATCTTTTCTCAATACAGTAACAATGAAGCAAGTATAACATTTGTTATTATTCTCTGAAACTCAAATAGTAAGAACATATTTTAGTTTCCCTTAATTTTTTTTTCTGAGGAAAAATTAAAGGCCTCATGAAGCACTTTTGAATTAATTGAAAAATTCTGATTACAAATAAGAGCAACATGACTGTAGAAAATCTTATTCAAATATTTTCAAAAATCACAATTTTTGTTCACTTCACTTGTGAGAATTTTAATATTTTCTGTACTTACACTATTCCAAAAAGTACTGCTCATCAAAACACAAGCAGCTTCTTATTTAATAGATTCTGCATTAAGAAGTATTAATTCTGTCCACCAAACACCAGCACCTAAAGGGTGACATGCTACACTGCAAGAATTATTTTCTATAAACCCTTGGGCCTAGAGAATTTATAATAGGGAAGTATTTGAAATATTTAAGCAGTTAGAAGGAGGACAATGACTTGTAAAATGTCTTGAAGAGTTAGCTTTGCATTTGTATGAAAATACTTTCAATTTATGAGTTTGAACACTAGACTGCCAAGGCCAAGTGATAAACAGACTAAGAGCTGACTAATCTTAGAAATTCCCAACTGATTAGTTACCAGACCCCAGTCAAAAATCTCTGAGAAAAGTATTGAGCATTAAAACCAAATGTTTCTTTAAGAAATTAAAACTAAAATTAAGAGAGTTTAAATTGATAAATTACTTGTCTTTAAAAAATGCATTCTACCTGCAGATAATAATGTTTATTAAAAAGGTGTCTTTTGCAGAGTATGGTGCAAAAATAGAACAACAGAGCCTTTCAGACATGTAAAAAATAAACACATGTTGAGAACAAACAGGAATTAAGATTTTTATCCCTTAGGACTCAGTAAGTGTTGGATTCCATAGGTTTGAGTATTAGTGAGGTCTGGGCATCGAATTCCTCACAGCTTTCCAAGTGCCTTGGAAAAGTGCAGCCCAGATTCCTTGTCGAGACCCAAAACACATAAACATATAAAGGTATTGTGTTTCAAGCTTACTTAGGTAAAAAGTAATTGGCCAAGGGGAACTGGATTATTTACCAAAGCTAACCAAAGCTCAGCTGCCTCCCTCCACACCAGACAATAAAAGAGGCTTCTTGAAGATCCCATTTTAAAGGATGAGTTTCTTGTTTGTTTCCTATCTCTTTTTTTGGTTCTGCGAGGAGGAGAGCAGCACATACCCACGAGAATAAAGAACCCCTCTGATCTCCATTCTGGACACATGGAAACTTTTAACATCTTCTTGGACACATGAGAAATGTATAAATGTATAAATGTATAAATGTATACAGACAAATGTATAAATGTGTCTGTTCCAGCATACCGTAACCTACATAAACAAATAATCCTTCACCAATGAATGGTTAATATGCCTAAGGAAAACAAAACCTATCTTGGCAGCAGTTTTCCTCTCTTTCAGCATATGTTTGCTTTGGCTGACTCATCATCAGCACCAACAAATTAGCTCTTTGATTAGTGTTGCTTTGCAATTTAAAACCAAGAAAATAATTTATCTACCCAATAAAGAAATAGCAGCTCCAATGGAGGAAGAAAATAGCGTTTTGATTTCCTTGAAATTTCACATACTCAGCTTCTTTTGCTAAGAAATCTCCAAATTTAAGAATGACAGAACTGGTTTGTTGCTCATTGAGAATGTGTTGAAAAAGCCTTCAGTGAAATTATTCCCCTTATGCTGCTTTCATGAAAGATGAACTGAGAGTTTCAAGATCTTCTTCATAACTTCATGGGGAAAAAGTCCTGTTTGTCAAAACTGACTTCCTTCTACAACAGGGTAAGCTGAGCAAAAGAATCTAGTTCATGTAATTTTTTGGACTTCAGCAAAGCTTTTGATGCCGTCTCTCAGAGGATCCTTCTGGACACAAGGTCCAGCTCCCAGCAGGATAACCGTGTTACACGATGGGTGAGCAACTGGCTCACAGGTCAGGCACGAAGGGTCACAGCGCATGGGGTCACACCAGACTGGTGACCTGTCCCTGGGGGGGTTTTGCAGAGCTCCCAATTCTCTCCAAAATCTTCATAAATGACCTAGACGCAGGACTCGAAGGAATACTAAGAAGGTTTGCTGATGACAGTAGACTAGGAGGAGCTGTCAACCTATCCGCGGGCAGGGAGGCCTTGTAGAGAGACCTCAGCAGTTCAGAGAGATGGGCAATCCCCAACTGCAGGGAGTTTAACAAGGGCAAGTGCTGGATTCTGACCTGGGATGGGGTAACCCTGGCTGTATGCAGAGTGGGAAATGAGACACTGAAGAGCAGAGCCAACGAAAGGAACCCAGGGGTCCTGGTTGATGCCAAGTTGAACCTGAGTCAGCAGTGCCCTGGCAGCCAGGAGGGACATCCCTGTGCTGCCATCAGGCACAGCATCACCAGCCAGGCAAGGGAGGGGATTGTCCTGCTCTGCTCTGTGCTGGGGTGACCTCATCTCAAGTGCTGGGGGCAGTTTTGGGCACCAAAATACAAAAAAGGCGTCAAGGTATTGGACAGCATCCAAAGGAGGACACAAAGATGGTGAAGGGTCTTGAGCAGAAGTTGTATGAGGAGCAGCTGAGATTACTTGGTCTGTTCAACCTTAAGGACACTGAGGCAAGATTTCATCCCAGTCTGCAACTTCCTTGTGAGGGAAGAGGAGGGACAGGTGTCACCAAAATCTTGGAAATAAACTCTCCAAACAATTTTTTTAGGTTAGAAGACCAATATTACTTTATTAGCAATGCTGGATGCATGGGGAATTCTCTCCAAAGCATGCATGCTCCATAATGTAACAGACCAGGTTATATTCCTGAAACTAATAAATATTCATCACATTTTTGAATACATGCATATATGCTAATATATGACATTATACATGGATTTGTTTGGATATGGTTCTGGATCTTCTGATAAATCTTTTCTCCTTGAGCATACCACAAATATGTCACCAAGTCGTACTTCCCTTATCACTCTTTGCTCTGACACACAATCCTTGTTCTCAAAACTAAGACATCAGCTAGTACATACTAATCACTGATAGAAAGAAACAAGGAAGCATTAGCTGGAACATGACTTATTAGTCACAGATATGAGGGAGTTACCACATGGCCATGCTAATCTCTGGCATTTGTTACAAAGCACTGTTGGGTACAAAACTAAGCACCAACCACAAATATAGAGATCACACGCTATCGTACTAAAATTGAAAGAATTTTCCAACATCTTCCCCCACTGCTTGTGTAGACTTTTTACAGAAATATAATCTGTTTGATAACACTGGTCTCTTCTCTGTGGTGACCAGTGACAGGACTCAAGGGAATGGCCTGAAGCTGTGCCAAGGGAGGCTTAGGCTGGACACCAGAAAAACGTTTTTCACCCAAACGGTGTCTGGGCACTGGAACTGACTCCCCAGGGAAATGCTCACAGCACCAAGCCTGACAAAGCTCAAGAAGTGTTTGAGCAATGCTCTCAGACCCATGGTGTGATTCTTGGGCTGCCCTGTGCAGGCCCAGGAATTGGGCTTGATAATCCTGATGGGTGCCTTCCATATCAGCTGATTCTTTGCTTCTATGGTTCTGCCTCAAATCACGAAAAGCTGGGAAAAGCCAACATTTTCAGAAGTCTTCTGTTTCCAGACCTGAGCCCAGGATTTTGGATGGCAGCTGCCAGCATTCCAGCTGTTAACGGTGCATGGAAGTTCACAGTAACGCCAGAACAAACTCTGGAATGGTGAGGCTCTACCAGAAATCGAGACACTGCTATTGCTGTGTGAAAATGACCTCCCTCCTGCTGGGCAGAGCTCCACAGTCCTGCTCAGAGAGAAGTCTAGTGAGATACAAACACCTCTGCAGCACAAGCTCTGCACAGCACTGAGCCGTGCTTCAGGAGCGTGTGATGGACTCACCAAGTCTCTCATAAAAATTCATGCATCAGTAAGATGGTGCTGCACTGCACAGTGCCAAGATGCCTTGGTCAGATTTCCAAGGTTTCTGGGAATCTGACAGCTCTCACCAGGGCAAGCAGTGAGTAGAACCTCTGGAAACCCTCCCTTTCCACTTAAGTGCTTAAAAGCTCCCTCTGAACCCGTTAACTAGAGACTTTAAGATTAATATTGTTCACTGCAAAAACTGTTGCCTCATTCATGATGATTATATGTGGAAGTGAGGCAAGATTTGTAGAGAACAGACATAGCTTTTATTATATACTAGTGCAGTGTGGTAAAGAAGAGTTTCAGGATCATAATCCTTCAAGTCTTTTTAAATACTCAGTAACACAGATGCCAAAGCATTTAGAAGGTAGCCAGCTGAAAAATTATGTTTGATTTAATGTACATGGTTTACATATTCAGAAGAAAATTCTTTTTATATAGCCTTCATAAAGTAGGAGTATACACAGAGTGGGACAAAATAAAAGGAAGAAAAATAAATTACAAATATTTTACCTAAGGCATATTTTATGAGAAATGAACAAAAGTTGGTTTTCAGACTTCTGTAAGGAGTTCCAAGGTTTTATTCTTAGCCTCCATAGGAGATGTGAAAAATACTAGACCAACATTTCTTGATCATTGGATCAACAGTAAATTGCACCACTGGTATGAGTCAAAATTCTGTTTTCTCTTCTTAAACTTCAATTACAGTTCCTTTATATCAACTTAATATGCCATTTACTTTAAAAAAACACCAACTGGGTGTGGGCACAATAAGTGAAACAACAAGCATTATAAAATGAAGTTTAATGCGAAAGGATACATATCCGCCTTCGTTTTATTATTCCAAAAAGTGTCACAGTGGAAATGGGCCCATCGTCTGTTATGGTGGATATTAACTCTGACAGACTAGTCTTTGTAATATAGGAAAATTGCAGTGGGGTAGTCTTCCAGTAGCTTTCATTGTCATTATGTGATATTGCACCTAAAGCAGCACCAGCAAGAGCCTTAATGAAAGATGAAAGCTGAGTGGCAGCAAGGCTATTAAGAAAGAAAGAAACAAGGGTAGATTTACAACACTTGCTGCTTAACAGAGTGAGGAAATGCATTCGGGGGGCTCATTTTAAGCAACTTCCAGTACTTCATGCATTATTTAGCTCATTCTTCTGTGTGACTTACACAGAGGTTATTTGTACTCATCAACAGACAGGATTTGCTGTTGGCACAAGGGATCATTTCCCCCGTTTGTAGTGCTACAATTTCAGTTGTGAGTTATATTTTTTTAAAAATCAGAATGGTGTGTAATGACTTTGGAAAACATGTTGCGGTAGCATAGGGAAACTAGAACTAGTAATAATGCAAATAAATAATTTGGTTTCCTAATATCATGTCTGATGGTATAATATGTTATCAGCTTACTGCCAGCTTGTTTCTAAGATTACAGATTGTTTATTCAAACCAAACACGTGGATAGTAGAGCATTTTTATGTACCTTCAGCCAGCAAATATTTTTTTAAATCTTTACTGGGAGCTTTTTGAAAATAAGTGTACCCTCTGGCAAACTATATTGTGACATATCATTATAGGCAGCTCAGCAATATAATTTTCACATAGATCAATACTTTTGGATTCCCATCACAATTCTCTCTTTGCATTTGCTGAGAGAAATGAAGTGTTCATGTTGAATTAGCTCAGCTAGGGTAGAATGTCTGATGTCAAAATTTAGACAAAGTGGTTAAGTTTATTCAGGTTATAAAAATCTGAATAATAAGAGTAAAAAATGGAAAGAGGGTAGGAGAGAGTCACTTAGCTATTTAGTCACACTCTGGAATAAAAACTATCAGATTTTTTTGAAAATGTTTTAGTAGTTCTATAATGCACACAATAATACTTTGTAAGACCAAAATGTTGTCATTTTTGTAAGCAAATATTTTGAGTTACGTTATCTTTTGTTCAAATAATGCATCTGATTATGCAAGATACTTTCAGGTGAAGGTATTCATTCTGTTCAACATGCCTTTCTCTCTGATGTGACCCCACTGTTCTTAGCTTTACTTTCCTGAAATAAAAGGTTAGCTTTCACAAATTAACCACATAGGAAGGTTTTTTATGTAAAAGCATTCCTGGTGGAAAGTCTCATTTTAAAAAATGTGGTTCAAACTTGTTTATTTTTATATTGTGTTCAGTCTGAGCTGATTAACCATCTATATATGGGAGAATATTCTGATTTCCTTGGCTTATTTGGTTCCATACTTCATAACATGGAGGTGTCATTAAAAATAGTTTGTGCTCACTGCTGTGACAAAGTTGTATCTGAGATAGATTAGTTTTTTATGTTGTTGTAATAGCAACCACAGGGTAACTGTACTATAACATTCAGCAAATACTCCTTTGAAATTACTTCCACACCATGTGTCCGGTTAACAAATGACCCACTAAACCAAATATTTTTCCATGTCAATAAACCAATTGCAGTTTTACATAGTGTTATCATAACGTTTGGGAACATTACCTTTAATCTCCACTTTTAAATTTTGTTTTAAATCTATTTCTTTTCAAACAATTTAGTTTTTCTATGGCTTATCATTCTTTAAAAGGAGATTTAATCATCACGTAAATCACCTGTTCATTAATATTTATACAGAAGCTATCTCATCTTTGTGACTCTTCATGTGATCATCCTCTTTTCATTTGGAATACCTGAATACTAATTTTGAACCTGTTCCATATAAATTTACAATACAGAGATATTTGAGGATAAAATAGAACTTTCACTTGAAAATTAGCCTGAAATAATACATATTTGACATGCAACAAGGGAAATCTAGTTTGAAGCATAACAGACTGGGCTAAAAAAACAATTATTAGAACAATTATTTTCCTAACATTAATTCTGGGTATCTAAAGAAAATCCAACAAGGAGAAAAAAAAAAATCATGTTGCAAATACTTATGCTGCATGTAAGGATGTTCCAGTTAAAGGTTTATGAGAGAAAAGTCTAATACATGTTTAACATAGTTTTTTGCACTGAACAACCCTACTTCAAAAGCAGTTACAAACCCCATAATGATCATACCAAAAATGCTACTTTCATTACTTGATTACTAAGGATTTATATTAAAATGCACAGGATACTTTTATCACTAGCTATACTGCTCTTATCACGTGTGGTCTTACAAATCACAAGGTGAGTCTCTCTGTCAAGCTGCTGCTGTATTATGTGAGACTTTTAAAATCATTTATATTGTTGCACATACTTTTCTGTCATCAAAATCTCTTTGATGTAATCTGGCATGTGGTCACGAAATCTCAGCAACTTCTACAGATATTGCCCTATTTGAGTTTTCTTCCATAACTCTTCCCACATAATAAAAAAGGCCATGCAGAACACGAAGTCTTTACACGGCTGGGCAGGATACCAGGGATTTCTGAGTGCAGAATCTACTGGACTGCATCTGCATTGCTAAGTAGAACTACTACAAGTCTCTCCAACGTGAAGTCCAGCTGTGCCTCGGGGCATGGCATCCGCAAGAAGAATATTCCCAGGATATTCCCAGGATATTCCCAGAGGGCAGCACAGGCGTGACCACACCAGCCCCGGCACTCCTGCTTGCTTCCTGCAGAGCTCTCAACCATTCTGTCAGCAGACTCTGCATCTTTAGGCTGCCCTGCCTTCCTTCACACACCTCAGGGCACACAGCACGACCTCCAGTCCCCTGCTGTGCAAGCATGACTTCTAGAGGCTGCCAAAAGAATCTTTGCATTAATTCAGCCACGCTAAAGGAAAGAAACACCTACAAGAGCACCCCATGAAGCCTTGACGGAGACACAGGATAAGTGATGCCATGTCTCATGGAAAAGGCTGTTTTATTTAAGTGGTGTAGACACATTTTTAGCATATCTCCAATCTGCAAGGCAGTGACTGCAGCTGGTCAGTGTAACACGTCGTGGTTCAATAAGCCACCCTTCCCATGTTGGGCTGTGAAAGGGATGGCATCTTGCACCCCCAGTACCACGAGGCAGCAATATCCAAAAAAGCTGAGAGGGAAGGTACTGAAAACAAATTCTGATGTTTGGCAAGTAATATTTGATAAAATGGATTGCATACATTCACATCCAGTAAATTATCGAAGTCCTGAACGTTTCTCAAAGGAAGAAAATCACCGGATATTACACAGTTGCAAAATGTAGAAAAAGCAATAATATTTACAGACTGATAGTTTATCACATCTTTTTGAAAATTTTCAATGCTTCTAAGATTTGAAAGCTAATTAAAGCACCATCAATAAAAATACTTTATGTATCTGTGCAATGTTGATGGAAAAAAGTCAGTTTCTGATCTGAGCTGCCAATCAAAAAGCTTTGCTCTTCTCTAACACTTCTCCAGGGCTACAATTTTATAAGCAGCAAAAAAAAAAAAAGTACTTAGACTTACAATTAGACTCTGCTTTTATATCCCATTCACTACTATTTTTCACCATTTCTATTGGATAAAATACTGACGATTATCAAATACAGATATTTGTTTAGAGTTGCTTCTTTACCTGTATGCTTAGTTCTGCCAAGTGATACTCAGGGAAGAGCAGACGATCAGCAGATACAGAGTTGGTATAACTGGGCAAGGCTCAGCATAGTAGGGCAGAATATTGGAAAGCTTCTGAGCTGATGAGACAAATGTATCCACACCAAGAATTTGAGCGTTTCTGTGCCATTTCCTATTACTTAAGTCCAAGGAAGGCTCAGAGAGTTGAAAAGTGGAAATTGCAGTAGCACAGCTAGGACCAGAAGAAGGCAATAGGTATTTATGAATTTATATATGAATATAAGGGAACATGAACAGCCAGACATCCAGTCAAACTATTTAATTCTTTAAGAATAAGAACAGGGGGAGAGACATTTTGCTACAAACACTCTAAGAAGCAACACTTGCAGGAGAACTGACTCTTGCTGCCTTTCAAAATGAGACAAATCACACAGCTTATTGCTGCCCCTTCAGCTGATTTTGGCCTTGTAAATTAGTCCTCATATTTGTACTATTGTGCTAATGAGCACTACCTCCTTCTCAGGTATAAGCAGATTTACAATGGCAGGGCCGAGTATGCCATTTCAACAGCCTGCAAATGACTTGTGTCACAGGATGGAATAGCTGTCCTTCCACTACTGCCACCTCCCGAAGGGAATCAATAGGCTGCTTCCTTCTACAGGCAGGATTCAGGAAATCAGCTAATCTGTGGGTTTTAAATACTCCATCAGGTAACACCATGCCACACCTGGAGAGAATCATTAGGTGCTGTGTGGCCGACAGAAGCATTACTCATTGGCGGGGCTCTATCACTGTTCACATAAATGGAAAATGCCAATACACAACAGGGGAAAGCCAATAGGGATCAATCACTTTCCTCTAAGCCTCTTTGTACTGTATTCAGTGCTCATGTGTTTAAATTTCTTTTCACAGCATAGTGCTACACTGCTGAGTGCAGGCTGTGTCACAGTTTCATAGCTAATACCGTAGTTAGTGCAACCTAAATATTTCACTTATAATTCTTGAGCAATAGATTTTTCCTCCAAAACAAAATTATTGTATTTTTTCCTAACCTATTTCTCTTGTTTGATAAGGACAGTATCAAAAAGACTGTTAAGCCTGCATGGATTTCCCCTCAGACCCTACTCTATCTTTCCTCTCTTGCCTTCCATTGACAAATCCGCCCATTCTTTTTCTTCAGAATTTTATTATTAATCAATATTCTGATTTATGGCATCTGTCACTGAGAGTGATGCTACAAATTGGCACAATGTGGGATTTCTCCACCTGAAAATACTTTTCTGCATATACTTGCCCTTTTCCATTGGTTTTATTTGCTTATTTCACAGCAAGTATAGCTATCTCACAAAACCTCTTTGTCGGGCACATGCTATTTGACAACGGAAAATTCACGTAACATTTGGAGCAAGAGTATGGCCTGAAATCCTCAAGTGTCAATCAGAGCCACATGAGGAAGTTTCTTGCACTCCTTCATGAATGTACATTTCTGATCAAAGAACTAGTAACAGCAAACACTGACATTTGAACTGCAGTATAACATACAAATGTACTAGTTATTACATTCCTGCCCTTTGCCTTCTTCATAGCTACTTCTCATGCTTTGATTACCTTTCAGATCAAGTTAGAATGAATCTATTGCCATTCTTTTCACAGCCAGGTCCACTTCGTTCACATGAGACCTGAGACAACATCCTTTACAAAAATCTTACAATGAGAAATTTGCTTCAAATCTGTTATTGATATACAACTAGGAATAAAACACAGAAGTTACAGAAACAATATTTATTAGTGGACCTCACTGAATGTCCAGTGTAAACATTTCTATGTTAAACTAATCTCAGAGTTTTTTCCTTTGCACACTCTGGCATTAAGCTATAGAACCTTTAGACGCTGATTTGCTGCCATAAATCTGTTACATCTCTAATTTATACACTTCCTATCATTACAAGTGTTTCTACAGTTATGTCTATGGACTGTCTGCTAGAAAAGCTGAAAGATCTGTGCTTCGTGTTTTGTTTTGTTTCATTTTGTTTGTTTTCTTTCCAATATCCAAAATAGATAATTGTGTGTTTCAGAGGAAAGGTTTGATCTTGTTCATATTTTGGCAAAGAGCAAATATAATTTCTGTTTAGATCAACATAAAGCAACGCACAGGAGAACACTCCTCCACCAAGCTCTTACCCATATGAAACAACAGCATGGAGCTGGCCATTACTGCTCAAGAATAACACTTTGTGTGTATGAAAACATTAGCAAAGTGCCAGCAATGACTCAAAAAAAAAGAAAGGCATATTGCAGGGGAAACAAAACAGAGAATGTAATTTTGTTAGTATGAGTCCTTGATGCACCCACAGCTGGAAAGTGTTCGAACAAGAGCCGTAGGGATAAGCACAGGTGTGATGAACGGGGCAGTGAGAGGTCAGCTTTTCATCAGCCCTTCCACTACAAACACTCAGGATGTTAAAGGAAACATAAGGATGTGATTTCTCATGTAGCAGGGATATGAAATGCATTGTCTTCAGAAACTTTTAATGCTAATGGCTCCAGTTACCTGTGTTTTTAAAAGGGCAGAACCACGGCAATAGCAATCTTCAAGTTTCTGGCTTACCTTTTGCTCCATGGTAAAGAGAATGCAACAGCAATGATAGGAAGACTCAGATCCATTAGATGTTGCTAAGCACCCACACCGTGGGGCTGATAAACACCCTGCCTACAAGAAAATTGCTGAAATAATGAGAGTAACTGGTGGACCAAATGTTCCCGGCAATGAATTGAAGAAGTAAGCAAAATGAGCCTACAACACCAACTGCTTCAAAGCAAAACAAGGACTGTGGATTGCTATAGAAATTATAAATCATATATATTGAACTTTTAGCACTGATAGGCTTATATAACATGTACAATATAGCTCTTTATAATATCACATGTCCTTACAACCAAATTAGACTGTGTGGCATTTCACTAAATGATAGGAAGACATCAGGCAAAGTTTCTACTTCTGCCAGGCATCTTCCATTTTTCTAGAATCCTGTCTCGTCAGAAAAGAACCATAGCAAAGACTGTTGAAAGGCAGTACTCCAGGTCCTCCTACTGAAACAGGTCATGCTATGTGTGTGTCTGTACCAAAATCCAAACAGCTGAATTCGGTATTTTCAGAATATGCCTGAATTTGTTTTAAAACAGAGGTCACAAGATAATTTAAAATGTTCAGATGACTTCTGTTCCCTTCAGAGAATATGTAGAGGTGGAGCTGATGTACAAGGCACATGCTAGAACAAACTAGGAAGAAAACAACAAAAAAAATAAACAAAAGAAACCAACCAAAAAACCCACAAAAAACAACCAACTCCCAAACTGAAGGAGAAAAGACAAGTCAGAAGTTCAAGTCCAAATGCTGCATTTACATTCTCACTTACCAGCTGCTTCAAAGAGACAATTTACATTGTATGATTTTCTGTTTGCAGATAGAATGGGAAGAAAATAGGGAAAATTACTACAGTCAGCTATAGGATTCTCTTACTAGACTGCATTAAAATCTGACAATTTCCTAATATATTTTCTCTGAGATTAATAGAATAGAGCTCTCTCAGGTTTCCTCTTGAGAGCCAGGCTTAAATACACACATCCAAAAATAAAATGATGCTGGAATTCTTGAATTTCATCTGTTCTTAAGGCTATAAAATTTTTGATATCTATGTTTTTACCTAAAACCTGGTATGTATGAACTGCATCCTGAGGTGCTAGCTACAGTTATTCTACTAGGTGAAGACTAGAAGTTCTTCCAGCGAGGAAAGATCTGAATTTTAAGTTGGTAATCAAAATTAAAATAAAGAAAATCTCTCTGTAAATTATAATTAGATTGATAGTGCAGAGTACTCATGACATTTTAATCCAGCAAAAGTGGATTTTGTAACTGACTTAGATTTATTATGTCTAGACTAAATTTAAACTTCATTTTTGTTAGGAAAAAAAAAAGAAAAGACAAGCATACAATCAAAGGAAGAAGATTGTTTTAATTTTTCTTGAACTCCCTAGCAGAAAAGCCTAGAAGAGAAATTATATTAATACATATGCAGAGCAGGTTTATAGGTTGTTAAGTATCAGATAGGCTTAGGATGAAGTAGAAATACATCTCTGTGATTAAATTGTATCAAAAGACCATTATACAAAAACTCATTTCATCTGGAGCAATGATTACTTATTCAACCATTACCCTGTATGCACATGCTCCATTGGTTTCAGCTGAAGAACTCCAGCAAGAAAAAAGGAAATAAATTTGATGCTGGAAAAAAAGTATGTAAAATTCACTGAAGTTAATGTTGACTACATGTTGTTGTTAGACCTAGCAAAATTTTATATTGGTTGGATTTATATTCTCAAGTAACCACTCCTCAAGGGCATATTGTACAAGGATGCTGGTCTTGTCAAAGGGTAGAATTTGTTTTTGTTGGAGGGAGTGACCAGGGTAGTTAAAGTACTTACAAAATAATAACATACAATTTAAATGACTGATAGATTTTCTGCTGTATTTGCTGATGGTGCTGTAAAGTGACATTAATATACACATAGAAGTTTTCTCCATTAAACACTACAGTCTGTTAAATTAAAAAACAAAACAAAACAACAACAACAAAGAAACAAGAAACAAAAACAAAACAAAAAATCACACAAAAACTCAGAGGAAAAACCAAAAATATTTGAAGCACTTTAAAAAATAGCTACAACTCTACTTTTACAATAAGACTTTTTTCTATTTTTCTCCTCTTTCTTTTCAAACCTATTATACAGTAGTAAATAAAAATTAAATGCAATGTTTTGCTTTCTTTCCCAGTTAAAAACCATACAATGAGAGAAAATTACTCCATCAGACATTTTGTCCCTCTTTCACTTTCTTCTCAAGTGGCAGTTCAATCCCCATTGATTTTTTCACTGACTTTTTTAAGTGGGAAAAAACCCCTAGAATGTGTCACTTCTATTCAGATATTTTTATAACATAATTCTACCTTCTAAAAAGCAAAGAATTCAAAAACAAAGACATAGCAGGAGTTTCTTTCACAAAAGAGGAAAAAAAGTCGCTTGGTTTTACAGAGGTATACTAGTAGATTATTATCTACATAGATTTGTAGGTTATTATCTGATGACCATTTGTTAATTTATTTTCTTTTTAAAGAATTATGGACTGGGTTTCAGCAGGCATTTGCCCCAGTAGCATTTAGTTCTCATTAAGAAACAAAACACTGGAATATATATGGAAGGGGAGAACTGGCCAACTGTCTTCTCTTTCTTTGTGATAAATGGTTCTGTTTAAAAATAATGACATCTCTCTCACAGTCCAGAATTTCAAATGTATATGGTGTCCTCTGGGACACAAGCATAAGAACACTGTCCAGGGCCAAAGCAGTGACTGCAGCAGGGCGTAGGCAAGAGATTTCTTGGCTGGGTTGTCTATCTGCTGCCATGGGACACAGTGCCTCTCTAGGGCACTGTGAGCACCAAAATTTAGAGAGTAGCATTTCTTAACCTCTTCTGAATATTACATTTTTCAGAAGAGCCAGGGAAAACTCTTCTACAAGGAATAGGAGGTCTGGGACAAAGTATAGGCAGGGATTCAAGGTAATTTATGTATCATTTTGTTATATCATCTTGCTTCCCATCAAAAGCATGTGGGAGAGTTGGTACAAGCCTTCACGTGCTTAAAAAGTAGTTTTGTTTCTGCTGCAAATTCACATAACTCACACTCTACAGACATCTTACTATTCAATAAATTTCTCCAGCAGACTTCTTCTTAGACTCTATCTATGAAGAGAATATATTCTTGCACAAACGTAATATCTTATTCCACTCTGCTTAACAGGTGCTTTATATGACATTTTACAGACTTACTGGAGGAAGCTCAGGTAGATGCTTGAGAATCTGTTCTTACACTGTCTGAATAATACAGAGTGTGCCTCATGGTCTTGTCTGTGGAATACTTCTTGCTCTAACACACTGGTAAGACATGGCTGTAAAATGGAAACAATTCTTCCAAAACCTGCAGTAGCAAACCAAATTTGTTATAGCTTTTATAGAGCATAATATACCAAATTTATTAATTAATGTGAACAGCTATAATATAGTTAAAGTTTTTCACCCACTGTTACTTATAAGACATTTTACTTACAATCTTCACTCTTGCGGAGTTAATGGGAGTTTCTTTATTTATTTCAGTAAGTGCAAAATTTTTTTAATTTTACCAGTAGGTTTCTAAGAGGCAACAAAGGGAATTAAAAAAACAGCCTGTCTTGTCTCACTTTTTCTACTCAGGTCAAGGAGGTTGTTAAGTATAATTATTCTTCTATACATGAAGTTTTCCTCTATCAGGCTCTTCAGCATTCAGCTATGTCCACATGCTATGCAACACCTGCATGATAAAAAATAAGGGTGGAAGTATGGACTATAGTGCCATTAGAAAACAGATGTGTCCAGCTCTATACAAGTTCTAAAAAATGCAAAATTTCTAAAATTTTTATGAAAATCAGAATCTTTACAGAGAGCAGTTGCTTAAATCTGACTAATAAAAATTAAAGCAGTAAGTACCTGTCACGTTCATAGTCCAAAACATCACTTCCTGAAAAAAGCTTTAGGCATTATTCTATAAAAGAAGGATTAGATCAGTTACAAAATTATATAACTTCCAGAATACTTGTTGATTCCACAATTTAAACTCCCTCTCTTGGTGAAGAACTGATGGCTATGAAGACGAAGGAAGTCATTGCAGGAGTTATACCTACTTTATACTCTTTTCCATCAAAATGGTCGTTTTGATGGATTCAGGCTTCAGAAGTCATGGGGACAGAGACTTCTGTGATTTTTATTTTCAATTAATCAACAAGCTCTCGCTTTTGGCACACAAGTCTCCTCCTAAGAGAGTGGACCCACTTCTAAGAGATAGGAACTCTGCTGAATATATCCATACAGCTGTAAAACCTAAAGATGAGAAAAATTCATCTACTTGCACGTTTTGTCAGGAACTGATTGTATATTGCTGCTGTTTTCTCAAACCTGGCTTTAGAAAGTAACCAAATTTCCATTTTATTTTGATGTTCATAGCTTCCCTCATTTTAGCTATTCTCCAGGCTTGCAATTTATTTAGTGCCAGCCCTGATACACCATTACATCTATATTTCTAACTCTTGCATTTCTAGTGATAAGTCGTGTTTATTAAATTACTCCTTTTTTGAACTAAAGCCACAGTTCTCTAGGGATAGTTGTGCCCCACTCACTCAGCTGCAATCTAGCAGTTATAAATGAGATGTATGAGAAGAGAAAAAAATATATCAGATTTCTAAGGCAGTTTAACTCTCTTACTATTACAGTAATTGGATTCTAAAGAAATATGTTAGATAATAATCTATGTCCCAATCATTATGACTCAATAATATGGCTGTTGCACTACATGGACAAAAGTGATCTCAGCTCCCACTGTAAAAGTTATTTTGTTTCAGAGTAAATACCAGAGCTTCTTGATGTGGAGGAATTCATAGACTATTTTTCTCTTCTTTTTGTTCAATTTAAGATTTCAGATGTCAGAGTATGCTCTTAAGAGTGAAAAGCAATCATTTTTTAAGCACTGGTGGTGATGCCTAAAACAGAGAACTGAAACAGCGGACTAGATAAAGTTAGGAAAATAAAAAGCAGGCAAATTTCTTGAAGGCCTTCCAAGTACATTCAGGGCAAGCAAAGCCCCCCTGTGAGGCTACACCCAAAAATGGATGCTGGGTCACGAGCTCTTCACCTTTTATAACTTCTGTCCTATTCACATATTGGCCCTTAATTCTCCAACTGCACCCTTCGGCACTGATATTAACCACCCCAGGCCTGCTCCCCCCAGCTCACTGTTGTTTGCATATTTTTGGGCTCTAGGGCAATGATTGTGCCCTTGAATTTCTATTCAGAGGCAGTTGTTTTGGCTAACGGTGCTGGGAACAGAGGTTTTTAGTGTTTTATATGACACCAAAGCTACAGATACATGAAAAATAAAAACTAGAAGTTCTTAAGGCATCAGTGGGAAAGCAATTTGCCAGTGGGGAGAGAAGTGTTGCAATCATGCATTAATCAAGCAGAGTTTGACCAATAGAGCATCAGCAGATGTAAATGGCATTTGGAAAGTTTCATACCAAATTTAAACTAAGTCGTAAGTTGATACCGCAAGCAATAACACTTCTATTACCAACTCAAAATTAAGCAGCAAAAGAATAACAACTTCAGGGATAGCAACCTTGAGCAGAAATTTCATTTGATCATAATGTTTAGCTGAAATGCTTTTGTAGTGAAACTATGTCTGTTTGGAAATCCAAAGGATATGATTTAGTTTATTTCTCACAGTAAAAGTAAAAGCACGTGGACCTCAGCTCAATGTTCATGACAAGGTTCCAATTTCTGGAAAAATTTCTACTTAAATAAAACCATCAAATCTATTAAAGTTGCACAGCTTCAACCCAGGGAAATGAAATTGACCCTAAAATCCTACAGAAATTCTACAGTCTCTTTCATTTTATTTTAATGGATGACTCTGGAGGTGATTGAAACTCATGCAATACACCAAAGACAGCATTTCATACATGATCCATAAATGTTTGAACTGTATTTGTGTCTGTTGTGGTTTTATTTTCTGTTTACTGAACAGTTACATTTTTAGAGTTTTCCTGAAGAGACGTTACAGCTTTCAGTTCAATTCCTTCCTTCTTACACAGAAAATAAAGAGTAAAAGATCTCCCATGATATTCCTTTTTTTTCTCTCTCTTTTTTTTTTTTTTTGGACCTCAAGTCAGTGGTTGATTTTTGGCCAACACTGCAAGAGCACAGCCAAAACCCTTTCAGGGAGAGAAAAGTAAGACCAAGCTTAGGTTTAGAAATGGAAGGAGAGCCAAAACCATTAGTAGATCACAAAGAAGAAGTTCTTCAAGATACTTGTGCACAATTAATATACATTAGGGGTCAAGAAGACAGATCACAAGCTCATTTTTAATAGTTTCAGATTTTTGACACAAAAAAAAAATCTTTAAAGGCTTCAAAAAAAAAAAAAAAGAAGAGGAAAGACCTAAAAGTAAGAGTGTAATTTTGACTCTGTTTAATGACCAAAACTCATAAAAATTAATTATTCTACTCCTTTTCTAATGGAATCAATCCTTTTTAGTGGGGAAAAAAAAATTGTGCTTTTGTAAAAAAAGATCCAGTTGGCAACATTTTAAATAAACTGTTGCTTTAGTATTTCCTAGAGAAGACTAACTGTAAATACCATACCACTTTAACCTTTTCCCTAATTTTTTTCATGTGTATGTGTGTGTGTGTGGTGTGTGTTTGTTTTTCATACTCTCTGTCTTTCCCCTCACTCACATATAGCAGTTTGGTTTTCAGTAACTTATTCCTGGTCGGCACATAGAAGTGAAACTCCTAAGTAGAATGCAAAATGTCAAGAAAATCAGCAAAAGCAGATTTTCTTCTCTTGTCTAAGAGCTACATTTTTCTATAGGTTTTTTTATTTCCTTGCTTAGCCTTTTCAAAATAAAATCCTGTCTTTATGCAGAAGCATCTGGTTTCAAAATATTTTTATACAATCATATCTAAAATTGGTATTGCCATAAATGGATTAATGAAATAAAAAAACTACTGGGTGGTGTTTTTCAGATCACAAAGTAGGAGTAAGTAGGGAGTTTTAAAAACATACAATTACATTTTATTAGCAAGTGCAATTTACTTTATCTTTAACCAGAGTGATATTTTCAATGCCATAAAGCCTTTTACCTGAACATTTCAATACACCAGTTATAATCTGTATTTTAACATTGAAGTCAGAAAGGGAAAATGGCAAAGCACATCAGCAGCACAGAAGAAAACAGAAGCCAAACTTCCTTAGTCGCTGTCACTTCATATCACTCAATGCCAACATTTTCACTTTTACAAGACCTATCAAAGCCATATCACAGTTTCTGGATTGACTTGAATTTTCTTAGTTGTTGAAAAGTATTTGAGACCAAATCCCTTCAGACCTGGACAGTCAAATTAATATGTAATATTAGCTTTGATTACTCTAGAAACAGTGAAGGACTCCCAGCATGAGCTAGCAATCCTATGGTTATTGTACATCCTGTTCTGAAAATCCTGTCATTATGGAAGTATCTTAGGTTACACAGAAGGTGTAACCAAAAGTACATACTCTATCACCATCTCCATAAGCTGTTAAAAACAGGTGGGGGAGTGTTCTTTATGTCACCATGACCCAGCCCTGCTAACACCATCGGGGCTATCTCTGCTCATGGGCCATCAAGGACTCCAGGAGTGACTCATAAGATTACATTAGCCCATTGTGAGATGCCCCACCCAGAGGGGAGGAACTGAACATTCCTACCTGCATATAAGCTGAGACTCTGGAACACCAGGCTACCTTTCCCACTGATTCCCAGAGAAGAGGAGCTCAGGAGCCACCACTGGACCTCCAGAGACCGACGAGA
This sequence comes from Origma solitaria, assembly GCA_013397895.1. Lineage (NCBI taxonomy): Eukaryota > Metazoa > Chordata > Aves > Passeriformes > Acanthizidae > Origma > Origma solitaria. Next base: position 80,288 of record VZRL01006429.1, on the reverse strand, counting down.
CCTTTCCACAAGATCACCACTTCAACAAGAACACATCCATCACTCCAACAGGACTGCAGCCACCATTTAACTGCACTGCTAGCACCACCCTAACAGGGTGCAGGTTGTGTTCTGATTTTGTCTATCTAAGCCATTGTTTCTGTATTATTGCCTTGCTCTAACTATTAGTAAAGAGCTGTTATTCCTTTTTTCCCATATCTCTTGCTTGAGAGCCCCTTGATTTCAAAGTTATAATAATTCCGAAGGAAAAGGAGTCTTATTTCCTATCCCAAGGGAGGTTCCTGCCTTCCTTGACAGACACCTGTCTTTCAAGCCAAGACAGGAAGAAATATTCAACCTGGTTAAATTCAGGTTAGTGAGTGTGCTCCTGTGCTCCAACACCTCATCATCATTTGGCTGGAGACACCTCCAGCCAACTGTACCAACCCTGAGTGGCAGCAAAGTGGTTCTATATCCTCATACAGCAACTGCATTTTCAGATAATGTTGGACAGCAAGTGTCTTCCTAGGAGAAACCCAGCTCTCTGAAGAAAGACATCTGTGCTGATTCAAACACCACGAGGAAAGACATAGAGAGACAGCACAGTTCAATCAGAGACAAAAGCCCCTCCTCGCAGGGCCATGCTCATGCCTCAGATCTCATGTTTTCTTCCTGAAGCTGTCATCAGATAAGGTCACATCATTGATAGGATGAGAAGACAGGAGAACAATTAACAGGGGAAGCAGTAAAAGAACACATGGGAAAAAATGTATTTTATTCCTCACCCTGATGACTGAAAAGACCTCTAAATTACTTCATGTCATTAACAGAGGCAATCAAAACTCCAGTGTCCATAAATTAACTCATTCACAATTACAATTATTTTTATCTAACAAATATTTTAATTCATTTAGGACTCTAATTCACTTCCTGACTTAAAATTTGCAAGTAAATCAGTAATGATGTTTTCTGATCCTCTCAACAGGTATGTTCCAGCATTTTGGGCTGCTCCTGTGAAACCTTTTTTAATTATTTGATTATACACTCTTGGATTTGGCTCTAACAAATGTAAAATTATACACTTTTTTCCTCCTCTGAAAAATTTCAGACTAAATCCAAGAAACTTTACCAAAAAGTTGATTTATATTTCTTAGAAATTCACCCTAGTAATTTTGTTTTTTCACATCTCCTAATTAAACTACCTTCATCATGCATAGAATAGGAAAGGTTCCTGTAGCCTGAGGCAACCAAAACACAGGATTTTGGTGCATATGGCTCTTCTTTTGATCCACAGAGTCACTTTCATTTATTAATTGATTTTATAATGTTAATCTTTGATATAGCAGCAACAGTGACAGTGGAATTAAACTTTGTGACTAGGAAATGGTCCCCTCCACTGAAAATAAGTGTCTAATCTTCACCTAAGCACCCTTTTTATATAACTTCACTTACGGTGCCTCAACATTTAACTTGATGGAAAGTGGAATTGATCATTATCTATTTAGTGATCAATTCCACTTGCCTCACTCCTCATTCATGTCAAATAAAAATTGACATCAGCCGGTCAGTCAGCTGGAGGCTGAACTGTCTTTTATTCTTATTTACTGCTGATCATTTCTTAAAATATCAATAAATAGATAACTATTTTCATTACAAAAATGCTGCTAGTCCTATTTGACTGGAACATGCAATACCATTTCCTCCTCCTCAATAATCTAGTTTGGGGAAGGAAAAAACTAAATTAAAAACAAATTACTATTGCATAAATATGTATCAAAAAGGTGACAGTCTTTACATCAACCTTTGTGAAAACAAGATGAAAACATTTCAAATAAAATTATCACAAAGAAAATAATCTGTCCTAACATATGCTCTAACATTTCTTGCTACAATGATTTCTTTGGTTGGGACTATTTCTTTTAACCCATTAACTATTTTTCACATAAGTCATAGTTTTGTGTATGTTGTGAATCAATGCACATTAAAAATTGTGATCTTTTAGCCAACATAAGTTCCTGTGAGCAGACAGTGTTTCTGATAAGCTCAAGAGTTCAGCCCAGGTGCTGTTTGTCAAGACTGAGGCCTAAACAAGCACTTCTGAGATTGCAGTGCAGCCCAGGGAGGGGGGAGGATATGCAGGACGTGCATCATCACCATGTAACTCTTAACAAAAGAGAAAAAGGCTTCAAGATGCAGAAACTCAGGAACTGATTTTCTTCTATTTGTCTATTACAAGCTTTAAGGTGCCAAGAACTATTTATAATGTCAAATTAGTATCTGGAATTATGGTGATATTCCCTCGTTCCTAACCAAGAAATACACTATCGAACATAATTTTATAAGTTATAGGCTAGTTACAGATCTGTACAAATTGGAAATTTTTTGCTTTGTGGACAATTAGTTAGAAACATGAATTATCTGATATGAGGTGACAATTTCTGCACATCACTTTAATTTTCACTCACATTCAGTGTCTCTCATTGAGTTCTGAGGACATGACTGTGAGAGCCATCACTTAATTTCCTCTTTGCCCATGCACTATCATTTTGTGTAAGGGTTAGAAGGCATGTGCTGTGAGGAGTGACTGACAGCTCTGTGCTTGTCTAGTTCTGGGAAAAGGAGGTTGAGAGGTGTCCTCATTGCTCTCCGCAGCTTCTAGAGGAGGGGACATGCAGAGGGAAGTGCTGAACCCTTCCCTCTGGGATCCAGTGAAGTGTAGGAGCAGCTCAGAGCTGCATCAGGTGAGGCGAAGCCTTACTTTAGGAAGCCTTTCTTTACTGAGAGGGTTTATGGACCTAAACCAACAGCTCCTACACTTTCAAAGTAAGCAGAATGAAAATCCCTGCACAGCTGCTCCCTGACGCTAGTGACAGATCAGTGATAGACAGTGGTGGTCCCTGGCTTTCAAGGAGTCCTTCCCTGGATCTAAGCAGAAGCGTATGAATTTATTCAGTGCAGAGTAGGGAGAATGTGCTCTGTACCCACATCCAGTCAACAGCCAGAGAAACAAGATATGTACTCTCAGCAGACTCCACAGAGCAGTTCATTTTAACCCAAAAGTATGCAAGCAAACTGAAGAATATTCACTGGTTGCCATATCTGTGTTTTTAAAAAGTAACAAAACAAAACATCAAACAAAAAAATGGACTTATCTTCTACGTTTTATACTTTTTTCTCAGATGGAGTCGAAGCTATTAAACTAGTGAATCTGTGTTGCCATCCTTTTAAATTAAGTAATGGCTTATTTTAAGCACAATAGCCCAACCTACGTGTTCTCCAATCTGAGAGCGAAGAAAAGAGCGCAATCTAAGAAAAAAGTTTTCCACTACGGCCCTTGATTGGGCTTGATCTATGAGTTGCATCATTCTTTACAATGTACCTTTTACAATCCCTTCCAGCGACATTATGAGCCTACAAAGAGTTGTAAAAGTGATGGAAGTTTTGGTAGTATTTGTAAAGAAGGAAGATATATAAATTTTTATTTAATATGTACTTTTAATGCTTACAGCAATTCTGATCCAGCAAGGAAAATACAACATTTGTTAATCTTTATGATAATCCTAACACTTTACTTATAAGAACATAAAGGACTCTTAACACAGAACCACTTTAAATTCTCAAATACGTATTGTAGTTATATAAATCTCAAAATATTTTGATAGCTTGTCAAAAATCACTGAGGATGCTAAATAATGATATCTGCAGTCCAGGTGCCCTCGCCCCCATATATATTGCAGATACAGTTTTTCTGCTTGGACATTATTCTCTGACTGCCACCTGATCTTCATTGCAAGCATCATGAAGTTTTAATGCAATGAGAAGGCAGCTATTTATTCTCCTTCACATGAATCCTAACTTGTATTTTAAAACAAATCTGCCAACACAACCTATGCACGACGCTTTCAGAATGAGGGCAGTGCTGGGCTAAGAACATAAGGACAGCATAAGATTTACTCCACTTGCAGCGTTTTCCAACCATCTGAAGCCACTCAGAATAATTTTAAATCAATAATAATTTGATTTGAATTTAAATCAATAATAATAATAAACATTACCTCAAACAAGGCAACCCTTGCTACAGTAGTATGTATAGTAGTAGTATATATCCTGTTTAATTTTATCAAAAGGTAGGCCATAAAAAAACCCTAAAAGGTGCAAAATATATTACAATACCCCTTGGAAAGATAACATAAACCTCTTTTATTTTTTTTCTGGTTTTTAATCCAGATTTTTCCCAGCTTCAATGTTTTCATCTCATTAGAAAACAGAGCGTTCATGTAATTTTTTTTTCTAAAATTTGATTGCAAGTATCGGCCAAATTCTCCAAATAAAACTTAAAATTACATTCCTTAAAAGTAATACCCATGTGGTTTATAGTGAAGAAGATACCAAATTAGTGAATTTGTGAATTAGTGTCAAAAAAACTTGTTCAACTGTGCTGGTTAGGTCCTTTTGTAACATTCAGTTGAGCATATTGTGTTTTGTAGCACACATTAAGTTTAAAGTTGACCTGAACAGTATTTTGTAAGACTGTGTTTCCTTCTTTCACCTTAAGAAGAAATATTGGACCTACTACTATTGGAATTTTCCCTACTTATTTTCTCTTTTGGCTTATTTTTAGCAAGGAACAACTGCTAATGGTTTAAGAGCAGTGTTTACTAGACAGAGCAGTGTTTTTTGTCAGCCCTTACTGAAATTATGGCGGCATTACCACTAAATTGAAAAAAGGACTTAACCTTCAATAAATTAAGCCAAGCTGCAGCAAATTTTTAATCACTTGTGCCACGGAATGGAATCCAAATACAGGAGTTTATTGTTTCAGAACAGTACTAAAAGCACCTAAACTAATAGACCCTTGAAACACCACCCTCTGAGCTTGAATCCCAAGCTGGATCCTAAATCCAGAATTTAGGCCTAGAAGCCAAAAACATTCCTCTTCAAAAGATGTAATGATGACAGAAATTTTACTGACACTGCCCATCTTTCATTCAAGGCTGTGAAGAAAATAGGGAGTTAAAAGCTAGCTTTGAGTCATTCCTTTGGCAGGAGGGAATTGCACCTATGTTTCTCAGTGAAGAGTAGCATCTGAAAGGCTGCTAGCAACTTTAAGGAAAAATTTATCTGACTGCTGCTGTTGGGATTGGGCAAAAGCCAATACAAAATTCCCTCTGCAATGCTCACTAATTCTTGGGGTTACATCTATTTCAAAGATCAGAGCGATGTAGAGAGAATTAAGTCCTCACACCAGCACACGCTGTGATTTGAAGTTGCTCATACCTTTTTGTGGCTAAAAAACCTTCCCTTTGTTGGCTACTTTTCTTCTTAACATTACTGATGTTATTGTGTGTCTTATTCCACTGCATTTTGCTTTTTAGTAAATTGCTATTTCAACCCACAACCTCTCCTTTTTTGTCCCTTGCTTACCAGAAGGGGCAGCGGAAGAGGAAGGCCTTTTTTGGACCTTAATTCCCAGCTGCTGTTAAAACAAGCACACTGCATCATATTCTGATGACCCATGCAGGACTCTCCAGCTTAAAGAGGAGAGGAGTCAGGCCTGATACTGTCTCTTAAAATATTGACCTGAATGCCTTCTTTGAATGAAATACTTTATATTTTTTATTCCATTTCAATTAGGCTACTGTACACACTGCTGCTTTGAAAGCAGGATGTTATTTTTGTTCATTCCTTATACACCTTTTTTAATTTTTTTTTCCTCAGGAGATAGGACAAATATTTCTATAACAGCCCAGAGAGGAGTGTCCAATTTCCAGAGAGTGGAAGCGATTTGGACATATTTGCAGCATTTCCTAGAGTCATTCTGGCCCTGCTGATCATACAAGAAATTACACATCCCATTCTAGACAGCTTTTTTTCTTGCATAGGTAGCCTAATTCAAAACAATACTCTCTATTCCGAATTCTGGTGCTTTAAAAAAATAATTGCCTTGCTCAGCCTTGCAAAGGTTGTATCTTCAAAGATTTTACACTCACTTTCATTATAGCTCAAAACTCTTTTAGAAGGTACAAGCAACAGCATAAAAGTATTCATTTCTATGAGTTTGTCTGGAAAAGAGACACAAATATCTCTGGTAACTGAAGCAGGATGGAATTTGATATGATTTTGAAGTTTCAGAGAGAGAATAAAACTTAATTTTAAGTCTTGAAGAAATGTGTTAGTAAATGAGTACTTTTATTTAGTTAATTCCTTCATCTCTCCTTGGTAAGATTTTTAAAACAAGCTATGAGGCTCTGAAGCTCTACAGTACACCAAGTTTGATAACCATGTAAAAGTAAGGGCTTAAAATTAAAGAAACACTGTTTTATCATTAAAAATTATAACTGAGGTACTTTGATTAGAAAAAGGTCTTCTACATTTTCTCAGTTGCCATCTATTAGAGTCAATAATATCTGCAGGGTATAACATTTTCAGAGGATAATGGTCTGTTCTGGTTTTTGCTGGAGTAGAGTTAATTTTCTGGCAGCTATATGAGGCTATATTTTTGATTTGTGCTGAAAACAGCGTTGGTAATTCAGGGATGTTTTAGTTACTGCTGAGCAGTTCTCGCACAGCATCAAAGCCTTTTCTGCTCCTCACACCGCCACACCAATGAGCAGGCTGGGGGTGTGCACGGCGATGGCAGGGGACGCAGCCAGGACAGCTGACCCCAACTGACCACAGGGATATCTCAGGCCGTGTATTGTCATGCTCAGCACATAAAGATGAGAGGAAGAAGAAGGAAGAGACAGACTTTCAGAGTGATGGCATTTGTACCAAGTCACCGTTACCTTTGATGGGGTCCCTCCTCTCACGGAGATGGCTGAACACCTGCCTGTCCTTGGGAAGAGGGGAGTGAATTCCTTGTTTTGGTTTGTGTGTATGTGTGTCGCTTTTGCTTTCCTTATTTAACTGTCTTTATCTCATCTGAGGAGTTTTCTCACTTTTACTCTTCTGATTCTCTCCCCCATCCAAGGAGTGTAAGCAAGTGGTTGTGTGGGACATAGTTGTTGGCTGTGCTTAAGCCGTGACTGTCTTTAGATGAAACCAACACACTTGTTTTCATAGGAGAATTCTTTTTCCTGACAGAATTACTTTCCATTGAATTAGCTTTTCATACCCTGTATTGTTATTACTATGTATAATTAATACACACTGAGATTTTTACTGAACTGTCTAATCACATACCACATTAAGGCTATCTGAAGAACATACAAGAAACACATTTAAAGTAATAGAGAACTCACTCCCTGGTTCTTGACATCTTAGCTTACACAGGTGTAAGATTCTGTACATGAACCTAAGCAAAGTGAGTGTCAACACCTTCAGCTTCCACTGAAACACGTTTCCTCTCTTTGTTAATCAAATGGCACAAGGTGCTATGGAAATCTGAACACAGATTTTTAATACTTCTGTAAGAATTTTGGAGATTATTATGGAAATTAAAGAGAGGGTTTTAAGGTTTATGAATTTTCTTTTGTATCATTAGGCAATATTTCCTTCAAGATTGCTATTTCATCTTTTTCTCACTGTATCATTCTGTCACAAGCAAGGACATCTATGATCCGTGTCTTGCACAAGGCTGGAATCAAAAAAGACCTTCAAAGCAAAGCCGTGTCTGAAAATGGAGCTGCCAAATGGCAAGTGACTCGCATTTCAAAGAGACAATACAGGTACATGGTTCAGTCTTGGTCACGGGTACAATTAATATTGCAATGTGCAATTGGGAACTAACGCGGGGTGGTAGTGGGGTGAGATTTGGTCTCTGCATGTTCCCAAAGTGTCTCTATTTGCCCAGAGAGACTCCAGGCAGTGCAGCGGAACCATGCAAGCAGATCTTCTCTCTCACCCGCGCTGGTGGATGGCACAGTCACACACACACCCCAGAGCTTTGATAGCTTGTGCGTTACCAGAGACACAGAACCAGAGGGCTCAGTCGCGTGGAGTTCCGAGGATGACTTATTCTCAGACAGGTCCAACAACAAAAAAGGAAGAAATACTCTGAGTGACCACAGATAATAGAGATCTAGGTCCAACAGGGTTGGGGAGAAGGTGGGGAAATACAATGACAACCAATGGGAAGAAGGGAGGGGCGGAGTCAGGGACCAGGTCAAGGCTAATCAACATAGGAGGATTAGCGTACTTTAGGGAGAGACCACCCAATCAACACTCAGAGGTTATTTCAAACCTCAGAGTTGTCCCACCAGTTTGCTGCTGCTCTGGGAACCTCTTGGCTTCTCCAAGGTGGTTTCAGCCACCGCAACAGGGAACAGTGGCAGCTGAGATCTGGATTTGCGCAAAGACTCCTGGGATATCTGCAACCAACATATTTGTTAATCAAAGTAGATGCAAAAGTCCCTAACAGATCAGTGGTCAGGACAAACATCCTCTCCCTTTCATATCCTTGTCCAATGAGATTCATGAATAAAATCCTTCTCTAGAGAATCTTAATTGGACCTCAGCTGCGTAACAAAATAGCTCACAGCTAGCCATTGGGCTGGCAGCTCATGTAAAACCTGAGAAAGGACGAGTGTAATCAGGGTGACAGGCCAAAGTCATTGTGTCTGTAGCCACTGGTTTCCACCACCACCCCTTCCAGTTCACTGAGAACAGTCAGGAGAATCAGGACATGATCACAGCTGTCTCTTTATGTGGCTGCTCACAGGAGCTTGAGGACAGCAAATATTCATGTTGAAGTTTCTTAGGCTGTAGTAGATGTTTCCTGTGTCACACCTCAAATATTTTGGCATTTGAGGGGGTATAGAACAACTTGCTGTAGATAGCAAAGCTTTATGAGCACACTGAGACAGAGCAAGGACACTGTTAAAGGCCTCGCTTAATCAAGAGCTCCCTCACCACCAAAGTTTTCTCCCTTAGCTCTGCATCAAGGGCACAACTGTAAGCATTGATTGTATTATTCAGGTATTATGCTTGAACTACAGAAGGAATTGAGCAGTGTGGTTTTACTTTTCATGAATATTTTGCTCTTATCCTACCCAGTGATTATTGCACTGTTCTTGTTCAGAGGATTTCTGTTTTCTTCTGTGCTCCTCAAAATAGTCAGTTCTCATTTTCAAGGAGACTGATCCCTGTCATCCCATTAGAGTCTTCCTCTTATCCACCCCCCATGCAGCAGAGAGGAGAAAACCCACGTGGTCTCTCAGGTGCTTACAGAGAGAATATTCAAATGAAAGGAGAGGTGAGAGCCTGGTTGAATGCTTGTTGTAGCCAGAGATAGTCTTGGAGAAAATGAATGTTTTCTCCACACCCTCCAAACTGATACAAGAAAAGCAGAGCACAGTTTTTCTGTGACATGAATAAGCCTTCAGTGGTGACTGGAATAGTGATACATAGGAGGTAGTCTGGTGCCTTCTGTGAAATATAGGAAAGATCAATGTTAGACCAAGGTTTGAAAATCACCTTAATGCAAACTGCACAGAGTGGAGAGAAAAAACTTTGCATAATTATGTAGCCCTGCAGCACCGAAACACACTTTATTGAAAAGTAAAACAGTCTCTTCCATTCACTTTTATGTGATAGCTCTTGTCCATGCCAAAGTACTTATTGCATAAATGCTGCAATAGCAATGAAAATATCAATGCAGAACAGGGTTTGCCAATGTAATTTTATACCAGGATAAATCTCTATGATTTGTTGAGTTCGCCCTCCTAAGTAAAAGAAAAAAAAAATAGTTTAAACTGAGAATGGACATAAATTGTTGATCTGGGTAAAACCTGCAGTGTTGAACATTGTCAAGTCTGCATCAGATCACAATTATGAATTCCTGTGCCTTTGCCAGGAGGTTATGTTCTCTATGAAACTCTTTTTTAGGTTGATTTTTCTACTGAAGTCGAAGATGCCTACTTGGATTCTTCTCCTCCTAAATTTATTAACAAGACTTTGGTTTGCCTTGATATTAGTGGGAGAGTGGGTCAGAAGAGCTTTATTTATTAGATTGACTGTATTCCCTTTTTAAAAATAATAATCAGGAAACAGAAGACAGAGACATGGCAATCTTACTGGTCCACAAGCATTTTATTCAGCAAAATTGATAAAACAACAGGGTTTCCATTGTTGCATCTTGAAATGGACTGACATTTGCCAGCAAACAACCTTTTTAAGTTCAGGCACTGCATTAAAAAGAGGATTATAAAGGTCATCACTAGAATTAAGGAGGAAAACTGTTACTCAGCATTTAAATTACTGAGCTTACATGAACAGCAGTAATAAAAACTAGACACAAAGTAGTACTATTGAATGTCCCTAAATATCTATTCAGCAGCTTTGAAAAGTGATTTCTGTTTGTATACAGTCATAAAATTGGAACACTTTCATGTAAATTTACCATTTTTTCTCTACTGTCTCAAAATTTTACTTCCAAAGAATTTTCTCAGAGCAAAATGTAGGACCTTGAATGTTCTCCTTATTAGTCTGATTATACCCCCATTAGCATTTTTCTGCACTTTTTTCCTTGCTGTGGACATGTTTAATTTATTGAAAGCATTCTCAGAGTTTACAATCTAAAGTAATAAGCAGCAAGGCAAGTTCCACAAAACTTTTCTATTTTTAATTAACCCACAGAGACCATGAGTATTGAATGTTGTAATTACTCCAAAAATCACATAAGGCATGCCATTATTTAATAAGGTAGCCTTACAGTATACATAAAATGATAGTCAAATGGTCATCACTACAAGAAAAGGAAAAGTCATGTGTTACAGATATGGTGAGTTCTATAGATGCTGTTGAACATGGACAGGATTTTATCTAAATATTAGAAGTGAATAATATGTATCTTCCTGCCTATATCTATGACAAATAATGTTTTAAACAAAGGTCTATTTTTGTATCTCTCTTAAGTGCTAACTGAGAAAATGTGGGGATGTTGTCAAGATAAAATCATGGTTTTCATTGACTGTAGTCTCAAAGGCAGCAGGTAGAGTACAAAACATTCTTTTAAGCCCTGTTTTTATTTCCCCTGCTCTCCTATAGTCTATGCCACCCTTTAAACAAAGCAAAACAAAACCACAGTCCAAAAGCTTCAACAAACCGAGCAGCTCATCTCTGAGCCCAAGTTGCATTTATCATGGTAACAGAGATATTGCTCTATGGATTTCAGCAGTATTCAGCTGTCATGTCCACTCACATGAACTGATAAATCCATAATGGATGAAAGACAGCAATAAATTTATGAGTTTGTCAGAGTGGAATGGAACCACTGAAAATGCACTTATTAAAAGTCTGCAATTTTTCACAAGGACTTGCTTGCCTTAATATATGTGAGAATAAGTTTGACTTCACTCAGAATTAATATAGTTTGAAATTAAAATGAGTTTCACTTGCTGCCTCCAGAAGGTCTGCTGACATTTTTAGTGTACCATCTAAGCCTATGGGGTAAAAATAAATAAAAGGGAAAATAAGATAAATTTTCCATAATTTGCACAATTACTGTATTTGATGAAGTCAAAATCAACTCATTTTAGAAAAATGTCAATTTGGTATCATTTGGACCAAACTATTCATTTTCATACATCAATATTCACTATCAATACTGTAGCTGAAGAAATCTGAGTAACATATCAATAAAGAGGTAAATTTCTTAAATACCTATTCATTTTGACAAACTTCTTCATTCCCTCCCTTATCACCTACCCACACTGCAACTGAGAAGACAATCTCTCTGTAATATGAGGATATGACACTAAACACATACCTCAGATTACAATATAACAGACATACTTCCCCTTCCAAGAGAGAAATACATCTAATTATAGAATTGCAGGCTTCCACCTGGACCATGCTATTGGCCGATTTTGTGAAACTGCATGTAACACGCGATACTTACAATAAATTTAGAACAGTAGCAAAAAGCGTTTTCTGTGGAAGAGAATATATGCATTAATGTCACACTTTTGCTGAAAGAAATAAAAACAAGTTATGCATTTTTTCTTATTTTCATAAAATTCAGTCTTAACTTTCTCAATATTGTTGTAGCAACTTTTTCAGATTAAAAAACAAAAACCAATACCACATATGAAAACTAGGGAGTATTTGAAGGAAAGGCTCATCTAAGTTGTGAGATTAAAGTCTTGTGCATATTCTGGAACTCAAAACCAGAGCAAAAAAATACAATTTTTCAAACAAAATACACAATATATCTTCAAGTGAGAATCTCTCATTCCCATAATATTTTAAAACTGTGTTTACATTGCACAAAAGATATCATTTTAAGTAAAGCAGTGGCATAAAGCAGAGTTCCTCTGCCATTTTTTTGCTGTACACTGTAAGTAGACCACAGCCAGTAAAAAAATTGAGTTTGACTTCCACAGTTGGGGTATGTACTCTGTACTTAATTATTTTCTTTAGCAGATGCTGTGCTGACATTTCAACTGTCTGACTTGTCACCTCTAGAGAGTATGTAATTCTCCTCAAAGGAGGTCCAGGAAGGCAAAAAGGAGACATAGAACCAGTGCAAAGTAAACACAGAATAATCACCCTTGCTATTAAATCAAAACTTAATTTTGAAGAATATATACTGAAGAAATAACACAACAAAGAAAAAAAAAAAAGGTCGGGGAGTCAAAAATAGTCCATAACAAACCAGAGGGGTATTATGACATCAGTTCATGTCAGCACGGGGGAAAGTTCATATGCTAAATTCATATGCTTAGGGTACTAAAACAAGCACTGAAATGAAAAAATCACAGGATAACATAGAATTGCATATTAGGGAGACTGCATCCACTTAAAGATGAATATAGTGAAAAAAGATCTTCATTCATTAGGAGGAAACACTTTCAAAGAAAGAAATTGGGTAGTATTTGGCCTCTCTTTTACCAGAGACTGCAAAATTTGTAAATTTGGAGGCTAAAATGCGATTTAAAGACTCAATGCAGGTACTTTAGAAACACGAGACTGAAATTTAGACTGCCTTGAATTTCAATGCCTTAAGCATTGTTCAGAGCTAATTGCTGTTTGAAAGACCTGTTTATTTCAGTGTATCTCATGGTAGGCCTTTGCTTGTTGTGTATAAAACCTTGATTTGCTGAATGACTGGGCAAGACAAATCCATGTTAAAAGTCAACTTCTCTTGGATGGCAACTCTCAGGGAGCCAGGGAGAAAAGCTCATCCAGGCAGAGGGAGATTTTCTTGAATGCAATAAGCAATCCTCAAAGCTGAAAAAGCCTCCCCTGAGCGATGTTTGTCTCTGTTCCCTAAGGACATCCAGGAGATTTTCCCAGCAGACTCATCTGAGCTTGACAGCTGTACTCCGCACAGGTAAGGATACATGAGACATATTCAGGACAAAACACAGAATCAAAAGGTCTCAGAAGCATTACCCAGATTAGCATGCAGATGTGGCAACAGGACAGTAATCCACTCCCTCCTGTGTGCTGGAATCTGGTTTGTTTTCAATGTGAGTTGAATGCTTATAGTGAGAGGAACTGTTCTCTTTATTGTCATGAAACGTATCACATGTCAGAATAGTCTCTCATTTTATTTATTTTGGCATGGAGACTTTGGGATCAGGAGGAAGGTTAAGGTGTATTCTTTCTTTCTTCTTTTATTTATTTTGAATCTATTTGTTTATTACAAACTTTAGTATACTGCATGTAATATTCAGCTAAAATTTAAAGCATTTTTTTAAGATTATAACTATTTATTTTTATAAATATTTATTTATTTTAAAGTGATAAATATATATTTATATATATTATTTATATATATTTATTATTTAGTTATAAATATATATTTATTTTAAAGTTCTTATCTCTAAACTGTGTTGTGCTTGATTAAATAACACATAGACTGTGAATTTGCTATTGAAAATTGCCATGTGTTCCTTCACATTCACACTAAACTGTGAGAGGAGTTACCTGTTTTCTCTGACATGATTGCTCAGTGCAAAAACACAGGACTGGAGAACACTCCTAGGTCACAAGATTAAGTCCTTTGATATCACAAGCAATCACAATCTATATTGCAGCATAATTATTTCCTGTTAAAGAAGTTTTGTGTTTCATTCACACTGCTTTTACCAAAATATCACTTCAGAATCTCATTCCCCTGAGGATTACTAAAGTCCCAGTCTCAATTTATTCATAGTTTATTTATCCCTCCCACTGCATTCATAAACATCTGTTACATCCCTTCTTAGCCTTTGTTTGGCTAACTTAGTCTGTGCTCCTTTACTTTCCAGTAGACTCCTTTTCCCCTCATCAAGTGAGATTGAATTAATTTCTCATGTATTTAGTATTTAAAATTATGTCTCCCCAGTATTTTGTAGAATGGCTTTAATACTTCTACATCTTTGCTAGAAATGTCTTATCTGAGACAGCTTAGGACTGCATTTGCCTTTTTCTTATCAGCATTTCAATCATTCTGCATTTGATCAATGTAGCTGTTCTTCCTTCTCTGACATTTTTAACTGATGAGCTTTCAGCTTCTGCAATAATTTTTTATTAGTCACAAAGAATGGAACTTTGCATTTTGTGCTGCTTAATTTCATCTCCGTTCTTACTTCAGTTACCCACAGGGAGCTTAAGGCCTTTCTATATCATTCCAGTCCTCTAAAGTATTCAAGCTGTTTCCTCCTTCATAAAGATTCACTAGGACACTTCCACTTGCTATTTGTGAAAATGTAAATTAAACCAGTAAGGTCATTAGCTTCTTTATAAACACAAATAACTCTAGCCCAAATCTGCTTCTTACTATGTCCTTACCCACTCTACAGTTCTTCTACAATTCTTCATTACTTCCACTGCATTTATTAATAAATTTCCTAAGTGATGTCATAGTAAACACTTTCCCAGATGACAGACTAGATTAATTTCATGTTTTTAATCTAAAATACAGTTTATTACTACATTTCACAATCTACCTATGAAATATACAGAATGTACATTACCACATTTTTATCAGTACTTATTTAATTTAAAATTGCTTCCTTATTTGTGCTCACTTAAAACTAATGAGATGGTAATTACCAGCAGCACAATAAAAGAATGCAAGCTTTTATGTACTTTCAATAAAATTCAGATTCAATTTTACCCATTGATTTTAGAAGGGTCAGGCCTGAGTGCTAAGTTCCCTCTTTCTTTTTGAATTCTGTCCAATTTCATTTTCCCATGTATCAGTCTCATTCTTTCTCAGCACTGGTTTTATCAGTAATATGCTAGTTTTAATACTAATCCTAGATTTCAAGGCTGGATATCAGGTAGATGAGTATTTCATTGTTCCATAATTATTACCATTTTTTTCTGTTGTGACAAACTGCTTTTCTAAGCATCTGCTCCTGGCTCACAAGTTTCAGGAGACAGCATTAATATTGTAAGTACTGTGCAAACACATAGAAAATCAAAATATAACACTTTCACAGAAGTTTCAAGAAATGTTGTCTTTGTTTCCTTTGCTAATAACATGCACACTCTTTGAAAAGAAAAAATAATGACTACAAAAAAAACCAAACCTGCTTTTTCCCTTAAGTCTCAGACCAGAATGCAATAGTTGGAACTTCTTTTCTTTCTTATGTTTGGCTTTTAAAGCAATTTAGATGTCATAGAAACATTGTACTTATGTCTGACTTGAGAAGGACTTTAGGCATTTGGAAGTAAGAGGAATGCCAGTCTTTGGTTTACAATTTACAAAAATTGTAAATCAAAATTTTATCGAAACAGATGTACCCTCCTATTTTCTCTTCATTAAAAAAACCCAAAGAAACATGGCTTAAAATTAAGATGGAAATTACTTAGCTACAATAGTCAAAATAATAAAAGAGTATCACATTTGATACCTACTTTTTTCAGCTCCTTGTAGCACATGAAGCATATGTTTGCTTTTTCTGTTTGTTTTATATTGTTCAGGCCTGTGAGGGATTTTTTCATTCCTCCATTGATATGTTGCAGAATAAAAATCACTCAATGAAGTGATGAACAGTGCTGTGAATCAAAACAAGCAAGGTCTCCCAAGTAATGAATATCGTTTCAACATATATCCCTGAGCAAGAAAATGACAATTTTGCAGAGAGGTTTGAGGTGTCTTTAAGAATGACATCAAATCTACTCCCTTTCCTAGATTCCAAGCAACTTTTCTTCCTATTGTATACGCACTGCAATGCAAACTTCATTTTTTCTTAATCTCTTTTTAATGTTGAATCGGGGGATATGATGAATTAATCTTTTTTAAAAACAGAAATATGTGTATCTTCAAAAAGCAAGATGTCTGACTGTATCTAATTAAATTGCCTTCTTAATCCTCTGCAAACTTCAGCTACACGGCAATGTGTGGATTTGGTTGAAGATAAAATTAATCCCTGTTTACACATATCACGTAATTCTATCTCCTTCCCCTGAGGGAGAGCATGGAGAATTTCAGAAGCATGAGCAAGCATGCTAATTTTGACAACAGCAATAGAGATTTAGTTAATAAATGCTCTGTGTAACAGTAATACTGAAAGAAAGTGCTTCAAGTACCACTCAGAAATCACCTCTGCCTCTCAGCCAGACAAGCAGTTCAGCTGAGTATCTTCATTTCAGACACTCTTCTGGGATTTGAATCAATCTACACAGCCATCTATTTCCCTCCATAGGCACACAAAGGAACACAAGTTAAAGCGCTCTGTTTGTGAAATCCCTGCCTGTAATGCCAGAGAATTCTCTGACACTCCCTTTTCCACAGCTGTGGCTGCTAAACAGATGGAAAATCTGGGAGCACAGTGCCCAAACACTCAGTTATGTTCCTTGCTCTTACCATGTCAAATATCACAGAGTCATAGAAAGGCCTGGGTTGGAAGGGACCTTAAAGATCATCTCATTCCAATCCCACTGTGCTGGGCAGGGACACTTTCCACTTGACCAAGTTGTTCAGAGTTCCATCCAGCCTGGCCTTGAACACCCCCACAGACAGGGCACCCAGAGCTTCCCTGAGGAACCTGTTTGTGAGCCTCGTCACTCTCACAGTAAAGAATTTCTTCCTAAAATCTAATCTAAACCTACTCTCTGTCAGTTCGAAGCCATTTCGCCTTGTCCTGTCACTGCATGCACCCATATAAAGCCTCTCTCCATCTTTCTGGGAGGCTCCCTTCAGGTTCCTCAGAAGGCCACAATTACATCACTCAGAAGCCTTCTGTGTTCCAGGATGAACAGTCTCTCAGCCTTTCCCCATAGCAGAGGTGCTCCATCCCTCTGATCCCCTCGGTGCCTCCTCTGCACTCTCTCCAGCAGCTCCATGTCCTTCCTGTGCTGTGCCCCAGCGCTGGAGCAGCTCTGCAGGTGGGGTCTCACAGATTGGGGCAGAGGGGCAGAATCCCCTCCCTGCCCTGCTGCCCACGGGGCTTTGGGTGCAGCCCAGGGCACGCTTGGCTCTCTGGGCTGGCAGTGCCCGTGGCTGGCTCGTGTCCAGCTCTCACCCACAGCACCCCCAAGCCCTTCTGGGCAGGGCTGCTCTCCATCTGCTCATGCCCAGCCTGGGCTGGCACTGGGCTTTGCCCTGACCCTGGTGCAGCACCAGCACTTGGCCTTGTTAAACCTCAGAGATTCCCAGGGGCCTCTTCTCGAGCTTGTCCAGGTCCCTCTGGATGGCATCTGTCCATCAGGAGTGTCACCACTCAGCTTGGTGTCACCTGAGAACTTGCTGAGGGTGCATTCGATCCCTTCATCTGTGCCATTAATGAAGATATTAAATGACACTGGGCCCAGTACCGACCCCTGAGGGACACCACTTGTCACTGAGGTTCACCAGGACTCTGAGCCACTGATGACCACCACTCTGGATATAATGTAAGCTTTCAGAGAAATTATGGCAACTGATTTTATTCCTACCTCCTTGGTTTATTCACCTGGACACCTGATATTTAACCCCTCAGATCTGTGCCTCTGTAAAAACAATACTCAGAATTTTGGAGTGAAATGTTCAAACAATTGTCTAATTCTTTCTCAAAATTTTGCAAGCCAGTGAATATAGATGTAGTCTGTAAAAGTAAAATAAACCCAAAGACATGAAGTTATGGAAATCCTTAAATAAACACAAACCTTAATTCTGTTTAAAGTAATGCCATAAAGTAATGACACAATTCTCATTAATGCATAATAGTATTTGTGTTCCCAGACAAAATTAAACTGAACTTTAACGTGAAATTAATTTTTTTCTGTCTGTGAGGTAGAAAATAAAAGGATTTAGCCTGTGTGTGACCTATTTCAAGGCTGTCTTTTAGAGTCTATAAACAGCCTAAGTCAATGGCAAAGTAGTGAATGAAGAAGCAACAATGAACTTGGGCAGAGGGGAAGATGGAGTTGTACTAAATTTTTCTCTTTTCGTCTAGACATCCAACTCTACTTTAGCTGCCAAGAAAGTTAATTTTCTTCAAGTCATGTCTAGTTTTCCCATGTCAGTAGCTGGTAAGTGATCTTGTCTATATTTAACACACAAGGCTTTTTTTATCTTCCTTCCCATTTCCGCTTGAGGTAGGGGAGTGAGAGAGTGGCTGGATGGAGGGCTGGAAATTACCCAAGGTCAGGTCACCACAGTCCCTCAACCCTTGAACCTCTATTGTGTGAACAGATGATGAGTAATATCAGTAGGAAAATTTAGTATTTAGGTGACAAAACTTCCTGGATCATACAAGTAGAAGTAAGGCCTGTTTGTTCTTTCAGGAATCAAATCACCATTCATTCCAGCCAGACTGAATTTTGCTGTGCTATCTTGGTTACATTACCCCACCTGTTCCGCTAAAAACTCCAAGTTTAAAAAATCCAGGTGTTCCCAATTATACAATAACTTTAAACAGTTTCTAAGTACTCCAAGCTCAACCAGAAAACAGTTACACATTTAATGTAGACAACCTGAGTTATTAAAATATATTGCTTTAATCCAAAATATTAGAATGAATTTTCTTTTTTCTCTTTGTCTGATCAATAGAAAATTCTTGGCTTCTTAACAATTGGTGGTTTTGTCACTTCTTGTATGATGCCAACCAAAAAAAATCCATCCAGAAACAATTCTGGTTTCAAATCTCATATATGGAACTTCACAGAAAGCTGTGCCACTTTTCACAGTTCACTAGTGGACATAGTTCACTAGTCTTTTGGACTAATATTAGTTGTCTCTGCAGTCAAAATAGTAACTTTAATTAAAATACAGTTAGTGACTTTTAATCAAAGTAACAGAACCACTTCCTAAATGAGCCAATAATGAAAATAGAAATTATATCTTTTGGTGGTGGTGGTTTTGACTTTGCATAAGATACTGTCTGGTCCATGGAATACACACACAATGAGATAGACACAGACATAGACATGGACTCAGACAAAACAGAGCTTTCCCTTGTATTAAGTACCATAAACTATTCTTTAAACTGAACTGAGATAACTTCTACCTGAGAAATTCTAGGATGAATACACGAAGTTTAATTTAATCTGCTAATTGGCATTGGCTGTCCATAAAAAGAGATTTATGACTGCTAAGTTTGTTCCTTACCAAACACTATGTTACCATGAAGGTTCCCCTGGGAAAACAAAAAATAGGTAGACAGAATAAACAATTGTTCATTAAAGAGGATTTAGCCTTTTAAACAGCAAGGGCTAGGAAGAGTGCCTTTCCTGATGGATTTATTTACATTTATCCAATAGCCCTGTGGATTATGTGTCCAGAGCAAGAAAATTTGCCAAGCCTGGAGACCACTGTGGAGCACACCATGGAGCACAGCCTCCTGTGGCTGCAGTGAGCCCTCGGAGTGTCAGATCAGTGGAGCACAGGAAGGCACTCCTGAGTCCGCAGCTCAGACCTGGGTTGGTGAATCACTGCTGGTCCTGAGCACCTGCCATGGCGAAAACCAGGCTGCAGCATGAAAACTTAAAACTGATAAATATTTTGACTTTGCTAAACAAAGGTATTAGTGCAAGCTTTTCCTACTTGTTTCAAATATCTGTAAGGTAAATAGTTTGTAATTATGTGTGTTGTGACATGATTTGACCTCATAATTTGAGTTTTGATACAGTAATTACTTGGGTTACCTTTCAATACAGAACTTTTTCATCTCTAGATGCAGTACATGTGCTTATGTAAGCTTTCAGAGATCAAATTAACAAATTTGCTGTTTACTCCTCACAGATAAACGTGCCTTCCTCGCTTCACTAGCTTCTCTGTTCCTAAGAGGAAGATGCTGGCATGGCAAATCAAAACAACAGTCAGCATCTGGGAAGTTATTTCATGTCAGAAGAAATGAGAGGCTGAGAACTTAGCTCACTGTTTTTTCAGGGACATTATATCTGAGATTCCTTAATGCAGTCTTGATTAACCAACCTGTTATTTAACTGATTAAGAAAATCAATACTAAACGCCACTACACCTAGGTTGCAAGCAAATACATGCTCAGAAATTGAAGTTCGATTAAGTCACTCTTGAATTAACATTTATCTTTAAGAAACAGCCACTTGCTGTATGTACTGCAGCCTGCTCTCTTTCTTACAGGGTGATGATAGCCATAACCCATTCTATTTTTCCAGACCAGGGCAGCTGTACCCAGGACTGCAGAGAGACATGAAAGAAGGACTGTTGGATGCTCTAACTGCTCCACTAAGTCACAATATTTCCTGCACTCCTCTACTGTCCTTATTAAAAGAGCAATGGCTCTAGCAGGTTCCATCTGTAGCTTCATCTGCTCTTAGAGCTTGACAAAGGCATCTCTTCTATGGTTTGTGTCAAGAAAGACAGTCAAAGTTGTGTAAATCTCTTGCAGGTGTTTAGACCAGCCAGATATACATATTGCCTCTGAACAGAACTGTGGAAAATTCTTAGGAAGGCAAAAAGTAGCATTACCACAGAACGAATCATCTCATCAGCCCACACAGTTTAAAGCTTTCTAACTTGTCTACCTCACTGTAATTCCCTTTAGGCCATAAAATCAGTGCACAGAAATGCAGGCCAACCAAAATAAAGCCAGTCATGATTTCCCAGTTTTTGGGTCAGCTTAGGAACTCATTTATGAAGAACAACTTTCATTTGAAGGCTTAGCCTTTTTCAATGATAAAACTCTCCTTAGAAACAACTTTAATGGTGAAACACCTTTAATAGTAACAGATTGTTCTAGAGCTTGCTCCACAGCAAAACCACATACACTGCAAGGTTTCTGTTGAGTGTGGAGCACTACTGTCAAAATCAAAGTGACCTTTGCTATAAGGTAGTGAGGAAAGAAAAGACAATGGCTGGAAATCTTCTCTACTGTAAAAAAAACCCCAAAGAAATGCAATGATATCTCTATTGAACACTGTCTCAAATAATTTAAAAGGGCACTTTTTGGTTTGTAAATTTAAATTTTAATTCCTAGGTAATATAATACATATGATCCAGTCAAATAAGGCTTGTGTCAGCCATGGATCTACATTTTCCCACCTTACGGAAACAATTTTTGCGGCTGGCAGTTGTGTAAGCACATTCAGGAAACAGATTCAGTCAGAAATCTGAGTCTAGATTAGAACCTCCACTATCAATGAACAGAAATTCTTTTGCTTGGTTTGCTCATTCGTACCGATGAAGCATTGTGGAACTAACATTGACAGAGCAATTTTAATGTAGATCATATTCTTTTGTAAGATTCCTTATGACATTCCAGGTGCTACTCTTTGATATTCATGCTCAAGTACGTCCCTGAAGGAATATGCTGAAATCCAAGAGCTAAGAATACAACCTCTGTGGAAGCAAGCTCACCGGAGCCAGAAAATAAGGAGAGCATAGAGTTTGCTGTCAGCTTCAAGGCAATGGAAGAAAAAACATACCGGCAAATTCTTATCATGCCCATTCAGAGTTGCTCTGTGAAAAGGGTCTAATAACAAGATGTAACTATGATCAGAAAAGAAAAAAGCAGAATGTTCTTGAATATATATTGATCCTGACTGTGCTGATTTCCACACAGCACACCACCAAAGTACAGACATGCCATCTGGAGTCACTAGACATGAGGCTGTCAAATCATTCATGTTGTCACACAACTGTCAGGTCTCCAGAAAAGACATTATCATAGCACAAAGTGTTATTTAGGCCACTTCATCTCCAGTTTACTTCAGAACACTTTTGGCGATAAAAAATTACAATGGCAATTATTTCACATACTACTAAAAAGAATTCTTCTGAAGGCAGGAAAGAAATATAAACTTTAAAATACAATACTGGATTTCTTTTCCCCTTACTGTAGCATCACTGTCAGCATAAGACAGCTTGCAGGCTCGTGGCAAGTTCTCTTCCCATGCTTGATAACATGTGGCACAAGTAAATATTTGACTAGATTTTTCAAACGACTGAGTTTGTGGTAGGATGTTTATGCAATTACAGGGGGAACCAGAAAAGGTTTTTCTGGCTTTAACAATTGTATGAACAGAAGAGAGCTTCTATTTTCTTATACAACCATGTTCCTCACAGAAACAGAAATAAAAAAGTTAGTGCAAGCTGAATGAAAAATGAACTGACTTGTAGTCATGAACATCATTATTTACACAGCTGCAAATTACATTACAGCACCTAAATGGTTGTATAAACACAGTTACAGAATAATCCAGCTAAGTTTACTGTTGTATGAAAACAGCAAGACTTCCTGATGTTAATGATTAATGTTTTGTTAGTAAATCCTTTCAAAAAGAATACTGATAATAAAATGTTCTTTCATACTGCTACTCTTCAAAATTCACTAAGAGTGGTCTCTGGTAGGTTCAAACATGATTTTAAGAAAAAAAAAGTATTTTGTTTATCTGTTAATGTCTTCTCTGTTAAAGACACAGAACTTTATTTTTACTTTTTCTTTTAATAACAATAATTTGAAAAATATATCATTGGCTAAAGAGCCTCATTTTTAGGAGGAGTTCTACATTACCTGTAGAACTAGTATGCCCAAATAAACACAAGAGTTACAGAAAGATTCATAAACAGAATACCTTGAAGTGCTAGAGACTATGTTAAGCTTTACCAAACAGAATGAGCTGTGGGCAAATAGGGAGGAGGAAACCTAAGGGAAGGGACAAAGCAGGGAAGGAAAGAAACTAGGCAGGTTTTGGAAAGGCCCATGCATTAAAAACATTACATGGAAAAGTTGAAACTTTGAAGTCAAAATACAAAGGTTACATTGCTGTGTTTATGCCAATAATTCTGAAGGCAGTCATAGGGAATAATTTATTTTCCTTGTTCTATGCAGAAAAGGGACATTTGTTGTCATGAAAGACTTATAGTTCTCTTAGGAACCAGGTGCGCAAACTGCAGCACTCAGCTGAAATGCTAACAGACTTTTCTCAGTGGAGAGTGTCAAGTTTAACAGGAGGAAACAAAAAGAAGGAATGTGTTATGTGATTTATTTTTTCCCCTACCTGTCTGGGACTTAGAGTTTAGAAGACACAGCCATGTCAAAATGTTCCCCAAGACAACTTTGCAATAGTGATGAGAATTTCAAAACTGAGGATAAAACCATACTGAAGTCAAGTAAAATTTTTCATTCCCTATGGCGATGATGTTAGAATATAAACATTTCCATTCTGAATTACACACATAGCTCACCTGGTACCATATCCTGTGCCAGATAATGACTGACCCTGGGTGCCTTTGCTGAAGATATGAAAACCTTGCACAAAGTTAATTTTCTAGAACAATCATCTAAAGAAAGTTCCATTCCACCCACTATGTGAAGAAGAGAAAGCTGACTCCCTGTGGGAGTTAATTTAACCTAAAATCCCCCTTTTTAGATCAATATAATTCTAAATCAATACTTGCAGAATTAAATAGTATTAATTAAATAATGGCATTGCTAAAAACTAGTATTCATTTTTTCTTTTTGAAATATCTTCCTTTCTATTACATTAATGATTGTCATACTCTTATAAGAGAGAAAGAGGGATATCGTTTCCCTGCTCTTTTACAGCCATTAATTTCTGGCTGTTTTTCTGTCCTTTAGGGTTTGGGATTTGATTCTCAAGAGGAAAAGAATACCTTCTTTCACTTTATAAAATTAATATTTCTCCACTACCACCATGATTTTATGTGGCCTTAGTTTCACCACATCTAGAATATCTGTTTCCAAATGAAGTGCTCTAGACCATACTCCAGATAATGGCAAGAAATTTACTTACAAAATTACATTATTTAAAATTTTCAGTATTACTTTTTGTTCTATCCTGAACAGGTCTTGACCTAACACGAAATTTCCTGAATATTGAGGAACATGTGCAAGATAAAAAGTGTCAATTAATACATTATTAGAGACAATCAAGTAGTATTATTTGCCATAATCAGGAGTGACAAGTCCACATATGATGGATTTCCTTCTTCAAGAATATCCATATGTGCATTGGTTTGGTGTTTCTTATTAAAAATAATGCACCATGTATAATAAGGAAGACTCATGTGCATCATGATTTTATGACCCATCAGCAAATATAAACAAGTTTGATGGGGAAAAAGTGTTGACCATTCTAATTACTAAAATTTTCATAATGTAAGTAACCAGAATAGTTTGGAGTTGCAGATATGGAACACTTTCCAATAGAAGTTCGAGTTCACAAAAAAATACATTTTTTCATTTGTATCATTAATCAAAGGATTGAGAGGCAAAAGGAGAAAACCGATTTTCTACTGTAGTTAATGTATTAACGATGTATTTTTCTCTCTTTTCTTCTTCTCTTACACCTCTCATTACAAATCTTATTTCCTAATAGCCCACTATCAGATCAGTCAGAAAGGGAGCAAATTCATACTAGTTATTTCATCAGACTCTTGTGGATCTCTTGTGCTTCAGGTTTCTGTGACGGTTCTTAACCTGCCTATTATTCCAGAATTTGCACTTTTTGAATTAATTTCCACCTATTTTCTGTTCTCTTGAAGGCAAATTTTATTAGGATTTGCATGAAATTTATCCTATAATTTTTGATTGTTTAATAGTGGGGGAATTTAATTTGTGCCAACATAAACGCTAGTAATTATATTTGGCTCCTCAGTAGTTTTTTTTTAAATTGTACTGGCTTTATGTGACCACGTTTTGGTAGCAGAGGGTGGATTACAGAGGTAGCTTTTGTGAGAAGCTGGTAGAACCTTCCCCCACATTCAGCAAAGACAGTGACAGCCTCCTCCAAAGTGGACTGCCCCGGCCAAGGCTGAGCCCATCAGACAAGGCAGCAGAGCCTCGTGATAAAGAAGGAAAAAATTATAGCACAGATTTAGCAGTGCTCAGAGGAGTGAGAATACATAAGAGGAACACCTCTACAGACACCAAGGTCAGTGAGAAGGAGGGGCAAGAGGTGCTCCAGGTGCTGGAGCTGAGGTTCCCCCGCAGCCCCTGGCGCAGCCCATGGTGAGGCAGCTGTGCCCTGCAGCCCAGGGAGGGCCATGGGGGTGCAGAGATCCACCTGCAGCCCAGGGAGGAGCCCCTGCTGGAGCAGGGGATATCCAAAAGGAGCCTGAGACCCTGTGGGAAACACATGCTGGACAGGATCCTGACAGGGACCTGCAGGAGAGAGGAGCCCACACTGGGGAAGGTTTGCTGGAAGGACCTGTGACCCTGTGTGGTTCCGAACTGGAGCAGATCATGCCTGAAGGAAACACAGTGTGGAAAGGGAGCTGTGCTGGAGCAGTACATGGAAAACTGTGGCCCATGGGAAGGATTCACACTGGAGAGGTCATGGAGAACTGTTTCCTGTGGGAGGGACCCCACATTGCAACAGGGGAAAGACTTCTCACCCTGAGGAGTGGCAGAAACAATGTGTGATGAACTGACCACAACTTCCATTCCCACATCCCTGTGCCTCTGGCAGGGGGGAGGTAGAGCCTGGAAAGGAGGGAGGGGGATGGAGGAAAGGTGTCTTTAAGATTTGTTTTAGTTCTTATTCTCCTGCTCTGATTTTGTTTGATAATGAATTCAATTAATTTTCCCAAGTCAAATCCAGTTTGACCATGGTAAGTGGAGTGGCTTCTCCCTGTTCTTATCTTAATTCATGAGCCCTTTATTTTATTTTTGCTCCTGTCCACTTGCAGAGGAAAGGAGCGGCTCTGGTGGGTACATGCCATCCAGCAACCCACCACATTGATCAAATGCAAAATTTTATGTAATAGGTTGAAATATGGTGAGATTGGCAGTAGTATACACAAAACAAGTCCAGGAAAGTGCATTTTGTTGTTTACGTGAATTACATCAATATTTGGCCAAGTCAACACTATCTGAAAGTCATATGTGGTGAAAATGTCAACATCTGAACAATATCTGAAAAAGGCATTTACATGTACTGTTCATAAATTATTTTCTAACCATTACAGCTAAGGAGGTAACTGCTCTAAGCAGACAACCTGTTGTTTGGTCTGCTCCATACTTTCCTATTCCATGATGCTGCAAGGATCCCCAGAAATCACCGTGACCATTTTCTTCCAGCTTTTCAGGCAATTGACGTGTTCATCTACCACAGCCAAGCCGTCCCTAGACATTAGGTCTAAGAGCAGAAAGAGTACAACAAAGAACATTTACCTGTAATAAAGCCAGGAGACAAACAGATCCAGTGTGGTGTTTCACACTACACAAAGATGGAACAGGCTTCCAGTGGGGAGGGATCCTCTCCTGCTTTTCAGGCTCCATGTCCACTGAATGTTGCTTGGGCTAAAAAGACAATGAACTGAGGAAAGAAAACAGACCGTGACTGTGGGGCAATTGCTGGTCTGAGTTGCACTCAGAAATTTAAGGACAAATGGAGAATATCTGAACAACACTTAGGAGGTGCTGCAGTCTGATGAAGGAAACATTTGACAGAACACAGAAGACTGTGAATCATCTCATACCAAAGAATCAGTTTGGCAATTTTACAGAGCCAGGTCCCACATAAAAAACATGAACCTAGTTTGGATCTAAGGCAAAATAGCCCAAGTGTGGCTGCTAGAATATACAGAATTAAATTTGGAAAACTGCCCAGGACAGGCCATTCAAAGACTTCACCTCTTCCAGGCTATCATTTAGTAAGCACAACAACTTTAGAGAATTCAAACACTACAAGAAAATGTATGAGAGGCAAAAATCATGCAGTGCTCAGAAACAGAATTGACAAAAGAGCAGTACGTAGATCTGTACATGAACCACCAGCAGTACAATACACTACAAACACTGCTACAATACAGTATTTGGAGAAAGATGAAAGGACTAATAAAATGTGTCATTTTTCAAACCCCAGCAGAGCATGCAGAGCATGGACAGATCAGATAACAAGAACACTATTAGTTCAAAAAAATTCTTCAAAAAAGCTGCAAGCAGTGGTGAAACAGAATGAAGATTCTAGCAAGTTTGGCACAGGTGAACACAATATGTTCATAGTGGTGAACTAATATTTAATTTTTTTTTTTTTTTTAAAGGGCTGCAGGAAAGAAATAGGGAAAACTCAAGACTCAAAGGCTTGTCTTTGTGAAGGGAATTCTGTGTCAAATGCTTGAGGAAGAGCATGTATTCAATTTATAACAGCACGGAGGAAAAAGCACCAATTACTGGATTCAAAACATGTCATGTCCACATGTTTTTGCAAGAGGTTGTTCTCACTGGTAGAATGGATTCTTCAGCTGTGGAAAAGTTCAAAGAGTAATTGCTCTCAGAAAAAGCAAAGCTGTCAATAAAGCATAGAATAGAGCCAAAGGAGACCAATTTTCTGCCCCCACGAAAATTCTTTTGACCTTAGGAAGGGGGATAAAAGAGAACTTGTATAGATTTGCTTCTCTGGGAATTACAGTGCAAGCAGAAAAAGAAGAAAAGACTTTTAAGCTAGTTGGCCACTCTCGTGAAAGCAAAGAAAGAAAGCAACTAAGAAAAATTAATGAAACTGTTGCTTCTAGTATGCTAAACTATTGCTAAACAAAGGTGAAAAGATGAAAGTGTTTCTACCACTGGTGAGCAGAAAAATGTGGAACACATGTTCCATGCCAAGTATTTTTCTAGATTTCCTGAATCAGCAGGGTTCAGACAATGAAACAGAAAAACAAGGTTTTCATTTTCAGACTTATAACAATTATTTTGAGGAATAGTTTCTTCAGGTAATGTCCAAGGTAAGTGACAGGAAAATATAACCATTATTTAATGGTACAGAAGGCAGCAACGTCCACCGAACTTTAATTGTGAAGGAAAGAGCAATAGATGTCTGTAAGCAGCCATAAATAAAGAAAGAAACATAACTAAACACAGAAAATCAGGGGAGGAAAACTGAATTTTTGGGACTAAACTAAATCACAGGTGTTATTTAATATAGTAACGTGTTAATACAACAAGCTACTATAACAAAAG
This sequence comes from Origma solitaria, assembly GCA_013397895.1. Taxonomy (NCBI): domain Eukaryota; kingdom Metazoa; phylum Chordata; class Aves; order Passeriformes; family Acanthizidae; genus Origma; species Origma solitaria. The sequence goes on along the minus strand of VZRL01006429.1, from coordinate 52,044 downwards.
AGTAACAGGGGATCCAGCAAAACACCAATCTTTCTAGCACAGGCAAAGGAGACTTGAAAGAGCTTTTTGGGAAGATAAACTTCATGTCCAGACCACTCATCTGAGAATGATATAATGTACAGATGTCTAACGAACACTTTTGCAACAATCACAAAATTGAACTGGTTGCTTAAAGAGATTTGCCTTTTTAGAGGAGACTGCAATAGGATAGGAAGAGTAAGCAAGGAGAAAATTAGATTTCTACAGTGTCACCCAAGACCCTTTGAAAACTACATGGGTGCAAAAACATAGTGAATATTATAGAGCTTTTGAAGCAGAGCAACACAGTGTGAATTGATTACATGCCAACAGAAAATAACACTCTAGCCTTCCCTAGAGGTTTGCAGTTTTGAAGTTTACATCTGGGAAGCAAACACTGAAATGAAGCTACCTCTTTTTACCACTGCCAGTTAGGGCAAGCTTCATATGGCAACCTTACAATGGAGAATTAGCCAGCATTTTCAGCAGTTTTCACTGCCTTCAAAATTTTAAAAGTCTCATGGGAAATTTTCACTACAATAACACCTATGAGTTGTCTTTTGAAAAAAAAAAAAAAAGGGACTCATCAAGATTTTGCAGCAACAAATTACAGGCTAGTATTAGGAAGCCACTGAAGTGACCTGGCAAACACCTTTTACAGAGAACTGTAAGCAAAAGAGGTAGTAATTAAACCAGATATCCAGGATAAATGAAGTTACATAATGAGGTGCAAAAGCAAATCAGAAATCACCATGAGATAAGATCTCAGGAGCTACTAATGATCTTTAAAATTATCTGTCTACCTGACAGGAAAGTTTCCACGCTGACAGCAGTGATGTTACAAGAGATTGCTTTACCAAGAATGGGAAGAGACTATTCTCCCTGCCTGACTTCCTCCCCTGTGATGCAACCAGTGTAGGGCTCCTGAGGCATTGGGCATCTTGATGTAAATTCCTGCAAATAGAGCTTTTTTCCTGCATTGACATAAGTGACCCTGCTTGACAATGACATTTCTTCACACTGTTATCACCTTCGTGGACATAAACTGAAGATACATGTGTAGCACTTTTTTTTGGTTTTCACTGGGCAGGAACTGTACTATACACTGACAACTTTACCCCCAGGGCAACCACATAAACTAGGTAAAGTATCATACAGCAATGAAGGTAAAGACAGAGAGAAAAAAGGATAATGTGGGTGAGACAGAGGTTGACAGCAGCAGAAAGTGAAGCCAGGTTAAAAGCAGTGTGAATGTAAATACAAATAGAAAAGCAGGGAGAGAAAACAGACAGGAAGTCCTGGGGAGGAAAAAAAAAAAAGGGAGCAAAAGTGATTAAAAACATAGTCAAGATCAAGGTAACAGGCAGAAACAGACAGGAAACACACCTTTTCTCTTTCCTCTCAAAAGAGAACCGGAGAGAAAAGGAAAGGGGAAATGGCAGAAAGAGCAGAAGGGTCTAGACCCCGTGAAAGGGTCCCTCTCTCTGAAAGCTGAATGGAGCTCCTGGCTCATATGTCTCTGCACGCTCTTGTAGCACAAAGGACAACTCTCCTGATATTCGCTGATTCATGCCCCAATGCCAGAAGTGTCCTATTAAAAAAGTAATTTCTAATTACAAACTATGTCATAAAACATTTGCACAAGGGGTATTTTTAAGGTTTATGGAGATTTTCTCTCAGGAAATTACCCTGCTCTTGAGTACTTGACCTTAAAAACTTGATCTTTTTTATGTAATCTATTTTGGATGCTATGTATACATCACAGAAGAAGAGAAAGATGTAATTAGTTGACTCCATCAAAATGCAACTACTTCTGTGGTGAACTTGACTTTAACCTTTGTATCACATTTGCCAGATGTATTCTATTGTTATTCATCATTTTCACGCATCAAGTGTGCCATAGTTCCTTCGTATTAACACTCTGAAATGTAGTGCAGAGCAGCTGGCCAGATGGTTCATTTTGTTTATTCAGAGGTCAGAGGAAATGCGAACATTTGAAAACTTGTTAATATGCTTAAAAGGTAAGACAATCTCACCTCCACTTCAGCATACAGTCTGCTTTTTAAATAAAACACTTTTCATCTTGCTAGGAGACGAGTGGGTTTTTGTTGTTTTGGGTTTTCTTTAGTTGTGACTAGGAAATCAGAATGGATAAAGTTTCATCAAATTTTAAAGTTCATTTGATTCATGCTCAGCTTTCATGCCTTTCTTTCTGAAGGTGAAAGATGGTACTTTGTACCTTTTTTTCATACATACTAGGAAGACTTGATCAGCCTCTAAATAATACATTGGCACTAATTTCTGTGCTCATGGCCAGAGGCAAGATTGCATGGTGCCTGCTAATGAAAATAATTGTGAGGAGACAGAGGAGGAAATAAAGAGACAGTAAGAAATAGTATCAAACTTTAAAAAAACCTTTAAATTACAAATAACTGCTAACTATTCTCTCTTCATTTGTATAGAACAATCCAGCTGGCTCTGAACTAGGATTCAGTGAATTATTAAAAGCAAAGAATTCATTAATCAAATTTCCCCTTTTCTATTTTTGAACTAAAATAAAATTTGTCAAGCATATTTGATATTCAAAACTCCTCACCTGTTTCTAATTATTTTTTTCCTTCTACACAGAAACCATAACAAGCATGGTACAAATACCAGGATAGAAAAGATATTTTAACTTGATATTGGGTCTGAACCAATGATTTCACTGGCTCCAGAATTTCATCTTGTAAGTTTTACAGGCGATTTTGCAAGTCCTCAACAGGGTGATGTCTGCCACACAAACACAAATTCAGTGTGAAATGTGAACTTTTATTACCTCATACAGACATGTAATTGGCACTGATATTGTGTTAACAGAACAAACATCTCTGGGCGACAAACAGGAACAGCGACAGGAACAGGCTGCCGTGGCTACGGGCACACTGGAGGAGCAGCTGAGGGTGTCCCTCCCCTCCCCTCCCCTCCCTCC